>JAHZSN010000034.1:0-494258 GCA_023701735.1 Pestalotiopsis sp. 9143b
CCAGTCGATCACGTCGGGGATTTTCTGAATGAGAGAGGCAACATCACCAATAGATGCCATTGCGGAAGGGCTGGCGAATGGATGGATTGAACAGATGGTCGACGGTGTCGAATTGACAAAGAAGAAAGTCTTCCAATGAGAAATCTTGGAATTGAATTCTGTCCTGCCTCAAAAAGGATCGTGACTGACAGTATGACGCATGGCAGCAGAGAAGAGAAAAATGGCATCGGCCTAGACGCCACCTGTGGGGGACCGTTCATCCCATGTCGCCAGCAGCAGCTCGATCACCATCACGGAATCTGGATAGACTATATCGAGACATCCACTGTGGTGGTAATCGTGGAGCGTCGAGGCGCGACTATTGAGGCAGACGAGGCAGACATGCGTCTGCCACGTCAATTCCTGGAGACGACCTCACTGGAATCGATCCACAGCTTCGAACTTCTAGCACCAACTTGTGGAGCCTTGGGAAGAAAAAATTGCTGAGTGATAGCCGTTCAGCCCACAAGGCACCCAAATCCCGGGTGGACGCATCGTCGCATGTACATACGATATGCGGACGCGGGAAGATTTGTGTTGTATTTGTGATGGCATCTGGTGATGAGTAAAGATATAGGGGAAAAGGGCCTGGCTCACCCTGCGTCAGTGCTCTGAATCGCACCTGGTCCACAAGTTTTAGCGGCACACGCCAGCTAATGGCCGTTGGAGTGGGGGCGTCGTTCAGGTCCCGACTTCCCCACAAGATACTCCCGAACAGCTCCATTCTAGAAGGAAAGAAAAAGCTTAACGATCCATGCGATCCAGACTGTCTGGTGATGATATGGCTCATGTAGGCATGTATCTTCTTGGACGTAGGTCAGAGACTGGCGGCAATACTCGGTTATGATTATGCAAAGATAGGGAGTATGTGGAAGCGCAGAGGGAACAACCTGCTGCCATGTCATAGGTGGCCGCAGCTCGCCTGGCCTTGTGTTACCCGACCCTTGACGGATGAATCGTTTGAGGTCTGAACTGGCCAGTAGGAGGCTGCAAAGATCACGGCGTATTCTTGCCGGTCTGATGCGTTCCTTCTCTTCTTCCTCCAAATCTGACATCAATCAGTTCGCAGTTTCTCGCTATGCGTCTGCCGTCTGGGTTGCCAGGGAAAGAACGAATTGGGACACTGCCACGTAGCCATCTTAAAGCTGTGCTCGTTTCTTTTTTTCTTCTTTTTTTTTTCTCGACAATCGTCTAGGTAGGTCAGGTTTCTCTGAGCAGAAGCTGCGCAGTGTTTGAATCCAACTGCTACCATTTATCTCTATGTATATTTTCTGATCTTAGAGTAAACATACTGAAAGTGAATGCCAGAATACAGACGTAATGCCCTCCCGCCTTGATAGTACATATGGACGTTCTCCCCACGCGATGCAGCAGCAGGACCCATCATCGGTTCCTGCATTCGCCATGAACGTCTCGGGGATGCCTTGACAGAAATCCTACCTGTGGATATCACGCGACGCACAAGCGAGCATCTCGAACTGACGTTGAGCGCACAGAGGATGATCGACGCTCCGGACTTCAATGCCATCTCGTACGCATGGGGCGATGGGAAGCCATCCCGATTGGTCGACCCTTAATGGCCAGACCATGCTCGGCACGGCCAACTGTCGATACACCCTCGAGCAGGCTCATGCTTTACGTCGTGTGCCGTCGCCTGATCGGGGTTGCATTGCCTCTGGATCGACTCCATCTGTATCGATCAGGGCAACAGGCAGTGTGGAGAAACGATATCAAGTCGCCATGATGGGTCGCATATGTGCTCGTGCGACCGAGGTGGTGGCATGCTCTGGCTGCCATGAGAACAACAGCGAGGATCTTATTCAAGTCTTGCAAAGTGCGAGGGATTTGAGCAGAATCGTTCTAGAGCACCAGCGACTTTTGCCCAGAGTAGGAAATGATTGGTTTGATTTTCTTGATGAGACTACACTGAGATCAATCAAAATATCTATTCAGGCTCCGATCTCCTCTCAGTCATCAATCATTTCCCGGTTGATCCATCGCTTTTTTACTTTTCGGAGCGTTACTATTGGACTAGGTTCTAGATCGTCCAAGAAGTGGCCGCATCAAAACAGCTCAAGATCCTCTGCTGGCCAGACAAGTTTCGAGATCGAGTATATACTTGCTCCATTACATCTCTCGTTGTTGTTCCCATTTCCATCCTGTAAAGCCGGCCGTCATTATGTATGACTAATATACTTAGGAATCGAAACCCTGATAGCTTATTTAAAAGGATTCGTCTGTCTACCACACCAAGCTACAAATCTGGCCGAAATACTTTCTCTAACATCGTCCTTCGCTTCCATGGCGGCCGCAACACCCGCTGGGAGATCTCCAAATCTTCCCCATGGATATATGTACTCTCCGCTTTTGGCTGGTGTGAGCTCAGGAGAGATTGCGGCAAACAACTCTGTATACGCGCCGAAAATAGCCGGGTACACGAAGAATTTCTCCTTTTAGAACATGATATGTCAGTTTCTCTTGATACAAAAGTTGGTGAGGTACATAAGTAACAGAACTTACCGTGATCCATTTGTCGATACCAGCCCAATGCCGCTGCAGCTCGGTCTGCAGGTTCCCCGGGTTGAAGGAGGCGTGCACGATGCCGTTCTCCGGGGTTTTCTTGGCCAGCTCGTACGCCAGGAACACGTTGCCGACCTTGGTCTGGCCGTAATTCATGCGGGAGCCCCGGTCGTTCATGCTGCCGTCGTCGTTCAGCACGACCCCATGCGGCTGCGGGCAGGAGATGTGCACGGCGATTGAGCCCGCCCACGCAACGCGCACGCTGGCTGTCGGCGATGAGGCGGCGGTCTTGGTCAGGAGGGGAACGAGGAGCTGGTAGAGGAGGTAGTGGCCGAGGCAATTCGTGCCCGCCTGCAGGTCATTTCCCTGGGCGTCAAGACTACCCTCGGGGGGAAACATGACCTATTGACGCGTTAGTCATCGGGACATGTAGCATCACTGTAGAGAGAGGGGTGAGACAAACGCCAGCATTGTTCACGAGAACATCAAGGCGCTGTTCCTTCGCAGTGAACGATTCCACTGCCGGCTTGATGGTAGCAAAGTCGGACAGGTCCAGAGACAGAAATTGGACGCTGCCCTTGCTGCTCTGTGATGCCTCTCTGATGCTCGCTATGGCTTTCTGGGCCTTGGCCTCGGAGCGGCCTGCGATCCAGACGGTCGCATTGTGGGCGTAGAGAATCTTGCAGAGCTCGAAGCCCACGCCTGCGTAGCCGCCGGTCACAAGAAATACCTGCGATGAACAGACGCGTTAGTGGCAGAGCGGTTCTAGGCTGAGTGAAGGCACCATACCCGTCCTGTCTGGTCGGGGCAATTCTTCTCCGTGATGGGAGCGGCGGGAGGAAAGTACTGGCTCCAGATGTTGCCCATAATTGCGATCCTTCAGCAGTGATGGAGATGGAATTCGTGCCACGGCAAGAGTGAATTGTCTTTAACAAACTCCTTCAAAAACGCATGTAACCTCTAAGGCTCACGTCAGCCACCGGCCCCAGCCGTTTTCATATTTGGGTTTGGTCGCTTCGCGCAAGTGCCCACATGCATACCATCGGAAATAACAGAGTTTCCTATCGGGGTTAAGCGCGCGTGGATGTGCACCTTCCATACAAGTGAAATCATCGGTAACACTCAATTGAAACGTTGACTTTTATCGCACCTTTAATGGCTGTCGGGAGAATCTCTTAGATTTATCAACATTTCTAGGGGCAAATCTCAACAAGATTTCTATACTCAGAGTGATAACAAGGTCACTATTAATAGCTGCGTATGACCACAATCATTCACAGCCAGCTTAATTCCAATGTACTTATGCTGATTGTAGTGTTATACATTGTACATTCCCATGAATCCTGGTGGCGGGTCTGAAGACAGTATAGGTAGCTCAGTAGCGCCGTCGGGCTTGGAGATTGGCCCCTGTGATGCTGGTGCTTGACGATCAAGCTGCCACTGGAAATGTGCGTCCCAATTGGCGCAGCGTCGTGGGTTTACTTGGTTGGGGACCGGTGCATCGAGCTGTTCGTACCAGTCGTGCGTGATGACAGTGGTATCAGCATCACAAGTGATATGTTGCCGGAGCGTCTCGATGCAGTGGTCCCAATGCGAGAGGCGCCGGTCTGGCGCCAACTTCCAGACAACGCTGAACTGAGAATAGTATTCCTGGTGAAGGCTTTGATGCAGCAGATATAGGCAGTGAAGCAAGTGGTGACTCGACAAGTAGGCCAAATAGCCACCGCCACTTTCGGGTGGGAGGCGCACTGAGTTGGGTGATCCCCCGACCTGGCTAAGTTCTTCTTCACTAAGACTCATCATTCCCACTAAAAGTTCAAGTCAATACAGCCGTGTTCCTGCTTAAACTTGAGTTCGTTCAAGACTCACCACGCAGTATGTCCGTCCAGTTGCCGTTGGCTGAATCTAAAGATCCATTGCTGTCCGACAGAATGAAAGGCGACCATTTCGTATAGTTGAAGTGTGTTACGCGGGATCCATGCTCAGTAGCATCGAGTGCCGGTGCTGTCACGAATTAGTTAAACGGCAAGCGACTTGTGACATGAATATCACGCACAAAATAATACTTGTTGCATTCCAAAAGTTTGATGCTTGTTGTCGACACTGCCAAGAATCCAGACACCAAAGATTGACAGCAGGAGGAGAACAGTCAAGCTAAGGTTTATGATACAATGGATTCTGTGAGTCTTGTTCGCACGACTATTGTTCGATGTATGGGTACCGTCGGCCTCATGACCATGCATCAGCTTCTCACTCTCGAGAAAAGTTTGGTCCTCAAAGAGGAGCTCGTCGCGGTGTTTGGTTTGATCATTCATATTGATGTAGACTTGGAGCGATAAGGGTTTTCAGAGAAAGACAGAAGGACAAGTTTGTACCCATACTCGTGGCCATGAAATAGACTTGACACAAATGGCACCATTCGAGGGCAAACCTGTTGGTTGTTGGCTGGCTTCTCATCATGTTGTATCATGCTACCTGGAAGTGGGCAATGCTTGTTACGGTAGCTGTGCATTGTCACGCTCAGCAGGGGAGGGCAGAAAGCCTCATCTAGGGACAGATTGTGGGGTTGAGCCTAACGTTGGTCCGGGTGGCATTCCTGTACAGATTACTTGAGTTTATCAATGTGATAAGTGGACCATAACTGCACGTTTCTGGTTACAAGTTGCCTGTATCTTCGTGGTATTTGATTCGCTAATTATATTCGATCGCCGAATGCCTTGCCAACGGTGATAGTCAGTGCATATGACCTCCAAGAAAGCTGCCAAATGAACAAGTCTATAAGTACGGAGCCATCTTTTGTTTGGTTGTTTTCCTAACTATCAACATAAGTTCACAATCTTCCAGCTCATTCCCAGCAGTCCATTTGTTGCCCATCTTCACATACAAACACACACACACACACACACACACACTTCACTTCACTTCTCGACGACACATTTTGGCCAAGATGAAGACTGGCCTCATTCTACTCTTCGCAGGCATGCTTGCCCTAGCTCGGCCCATTGATGGTTTGTCTGCCTCTTCCCGATTTACTGTCTTGACAATTGACTAACTATACACACAGATTCTAGCACTGATGTCGAGTAAGAACAATGATATGCGAACTTTCCACGTTGTATTTGCTGATGTCTTTGAAGCGGGCAAATTGAACAATCCGGGCACATCCCAGCAGGCACAAACGCGCTATGGTCGTCCGCATCTGAGGAAGATGTAGCTGCTGCTGTCGCAGGGGAAAGAGCTTAAGTGTTAGAACGATACACCTCTGTACACGTGGTTTCGATTGTGAAGAGTCTGCATTCAAGCTATTCAATTCGTTCGCTCATTATGGCTTGGTAGCCACCTTACTTGTAACACAGATGGAATGTGATAGGCTCTTACGAAGCAAATGCACATCAATTTATATTTCCGAGAAAACATATGGTTCAACTCAAAACTAGCTTTCTGCAGGACGCAATCTTGATACACGACTTAAGTGCCACCAGTGACTGCTCACTATTCACCATCATAATACTGATACTTGCTCACAATGGAACCATACTCATCAAATCGGACGGGCTCGTACTTCGCGGGGTTTGCATCTGTAACAAACTGTGGCAATGTCGCGATCGTGTGAGAAAAGTCAGGAGCGACGAAGAAGGGAACTGAGTATCGAGCGGGTATGCCGGATTCGGATACCGTTTCGGGATCGGGAACCGAGACTCGATGCAAGGCCGATATGAAGTAGCCTGTATCAAAATTGAGTATTGCCTTGATCCGTAGTAGGCGCGTAGGGCAGACTGACCATTGGTAAAGCGTTGAAGCATGTCGCCTATATTTAGAATAAAAGCACCATCCTCAGGCTCAGCGTGGATGAACTGTTTGGACTTCGGGTCTTTGAGTTCCAATCCACCCCGGCTGTCTTGGAAGAGCAGGGTGATTGTGCTGAAAACATGTGATTAGCGTATGCTAAAGAGGCGTTGTCTGCATGTCACATACCCCCAGTCGTGGTGAGCGGGTAGTCGGGCGAGCAACTCCCTCTGCAGCTTTTCCTTGCTGATGCCAGGGTAGTGCAGGAGCCGCAATTGACAGTGTCGATCAGATATCAACTTGTTCAATTCACCGCGCGCCTCGCCATCCAATCCGAGGCCGAGAGCAATGGCGTCCAGAACCAACTGACTAACGCCGGCTAATCTCTGGTAAAGAGAGCTCATATAGCCCTTGTAGCCTGGAAGGACTGCCTCAGGAAGCCATATGTTTTGCTGCACTGGATCATCCTCACTTCCGATCTCATAACTTTCCTGGAATATATTTAGCTATTCAGGTTGAAAGACGATCGTATTGAGTATTGCTTATACCTTGAAGTCGGAAATCTTACGCAGTGTCTGGGCGATATTGCCATCAGCCTTGTGAGACTCTACCTCATTCTTCGAGTAGACCTTTTCCTTGCCAATAGCAGAGTAGCCGCGATGCGGCATGGGTCCTGGAGGGTGAGGGGCCTTCATTTTGTCATCCTCGGGCAAATCGAAGAGTTTCTTGGTCCATTCAAGAGCTTCGTCGATCTCGCCCTTGCTAAGTCCATGCCCAATGACCTTGGCAAACCCAAGATTATGGAGAGCTTGAACAAGGTCTTGGCCGGCCTTCAAGCATTGCGGGCTCGTTGAAGGACTTGCGCCCGGAGCAATGAAGGGGGTCAGGTCAATGGTCGCAATATTGCCAGACTCCACTGATGAGGAAGTCGTCGTCATTTTGCACAGATCGTGGAAAAGAGCACCAACAGAATTGTAGAATTTGGATATCATGCGGTTGGAACTAAAATTGATGCGAATTGAACAGGTATTTATGCATGTTCTGCAGTGGATATGCCTTGCAAGGCTGTCGAGTGTTACATCAGGTGTATGACCATAAGTGGACCTGGAAGCACCAGCGCAGTTGCTTCCGTGATTGCACCCAAAAGGACGGCGGCAATTGTCTGAATCACTTATCACATCACCTAATCGAGTAGGTAAATGTCATCTGACATGCAGGCAAGTTAGACGTTGGTGTGTCATACATATCCCATTGAAACCTCTAGATACAGACATTTGCACCACACATGGTCGGGCTTTAATAATGCCCACGTTCAGAGGCTCTGTATCGTCGAAACATGCATGTGGCTTGGGCGGTAAACTTGCAGATGTCTCCAACTTCTATTATTGGAGCAATCGCCATCAACCCAGCCCGGCACCAACATGCATCGTGCATCGCATGCCATACCCCTCCTCTTCCGTACCCGGGCCGCCGTTACCCCGCCAGGTCGTCGCTTTTGTGCAGAAAATGAGACGGGCCGCACCGCCAATTCGCCAGAGTAAGTATCATGATAACTGGCGGGGATCCTATAGGCTCGGTGTAGCTCCACCGCACAGGCACATAGCCAGGGTTTCGTTGAAGAGACACCAAGTTTCTTTCTGCAACAGGCCGAGTGATCCATGCTGTCGCAGGCATTCGGATTCTCTGACCCAAATGTATTTAGACTACTGACGAGACGCAGGCTTTTTGACTCCCTAGCACGTCTATTGTACTATTAGTTCCACAGCGAAAGACTAGCTACATCTCGAAAACGGTCGGTGATCTCATTGACTTCCACCGAATACAATCGCTGTCCTGGAAATCAGTGAAGTTTTAAAGTCACGAGCAATGACTTCTGCAGCGGGTCAAGGCATAACCCCTGAGGGTCTTCTGGTATGTTTAATCAGCACAATCGCAAGACGAGTAATAAAGTTGTCTTTGATTTGCCTTTCACGTCACACAATGTGATTAACTCTTCAATTGCTGTATAGGCTGTCATTTGGGTCTTTGCTGGCCTCACAACTGTGTTGCTAGGGGGTCGCGTGCTGATTCGCAGCATTCTCCTCAAAACTTTTCATGCGGATGATCTTTTCAATGCCCTTTCATGGTTTTTCATGGTGGTCTGTATGATCTGCGCCACAATCGAGCTGCCGCTTAGCTATCGGTTCTCTTCAATCATTATAGGCGCGACGCCAATGCCCTCCAGCGAAGAACTGGAACGCTTAACGATCACATCTCGCAAGTGGAACGTTGCAAATCAGACCTTCTTTTGGACGTCGCTCTTTTGCGTCAAGTTGTCATTTATGTTCTTGTACAGAATGGTATTGGGAAACAAAGCCAAGTACAACGTCGCCTGGTACACCAGTGTCGTGTACATAGTCGTGAGCTATGGCTTATGTCTGATTGGTGTATTTGGCCAATGCGGCGATGCGAAGAACTTGTTTTCATATGGTAAGTCTTCAAAACCATCTGGTCAAATCTTCATACTGATTAATTGTGCAGAAGGATGTATGACATCCTATGTAACGTTACTCGACTCAAGATTGATTTGGGTAGCTTGGTTTTTCAATATTTCCTCTGACTTGATCGGTAAGTTTCATGATCCGTTCTGCATACATAATACTACCAGCCACTGACATGTCTCAAAGTCATACTACTTCCAATGCCGGTGATCTGGCATCTCAAGATGCGCCTTAGGCAGAGGATAGCCTTGTCGTGTGTCTGTGGTCTCGCAGCAATCACGATCGCCTTTGAAACATTACGATCTGTGAAGCTATACCAGACAAACTTCAACCTCACCAACCTGTACAGCTATCTTGAGCTTCTCATCACAGTTCTGATTGGGATGCTCCCGTCATATCGCTTCATGGTCGGCAGTTCCGACAAGGATCGTGAGTATCGACACCTTTTCTGGACCAATGTCACCTTCAGAAGTCGGAGCTCCAGCCAATTTTCCGGTTTTTCCTTGCAGAACTACGATATCCGTAGATCTCGTGACACGGTTTCGACAAGAAATGCCAATGAGCATGATATTGAACATGAGCAGCCGCCCCCTCTGCCAGTGGCTCATGTCAGAGATCACCACATACAGGAGCCGGCTTGAGATAACTTTGCTAAAAGGAAATTCCTTCAAAAGGGTATTTGAGGTTCAGGACTCGGTAGTTTGTGTGGGTACGATAATGTTCGCTACCCACATCTTTTGCTGCCTCCGCTGCCATTTTCTTGACCCATGACGATTCGAATCTGAGTGGACTTGAAGCAGTAAAGGACCAAGTGATGAGATAGAGGTCCAATTGAAGCGATCTTGGAAGTTGATGAAAAAAAAAAAAAAAAAAAAAAAAACCACGTTCAATTTCTACGCACTGGTGAATTCGTTACGGTACTCCCCTAGATCAAGCCCTCCATAATTCCGGTAGTACTTGGATACCAACGCCGCTAAAGGATTCCGCACCAAAGTTACAGGCTTATTTCCGCCGAAACGCCGTGCTGACAAATGGACAGATCATAAGTAGTGACGTTTGAATCAAACGTAAAAATGTGCATCTTCCATTGATTCTGTTGACAGCTAGACCGACTTGGCCCTCGTTTCCGTATCCTGAGGCAAGTTCAAATTGGAGATCAGTACCATCAATGGATTCAAAAGGGCTCCGGACCCGTTCATGCCTTTGTGGTAGCATCACTTTGCGGCTGGATGGAGAGCCCTCCATGAAGGTGCTCTGCCATTGCGAGTCGTGTCAAAAGGCGTCCGGTGTGGTGTTCCGATCCAACTTGTTCTACCCAAAAGAGGTATGCTGTATCTGTCATGATCGTTTGTCTAAGCTGTCATTTCTGGCAATACCAGAATTTCCATCTGTCCGACCCCAAAGGTCTTCTGAAGCAGTACAAGGACACATCAAGCGACTCTAAACGAGTAATACATCGCTCTTTCTGTCGCAAATGTGGCTCGACCATGTCGAACCAGAATCCGACGCACTCGGAGATGTCCAAAATGGTTATCATCCCGATCGGTACACTAGACGGCGACAAGGCATCCTTTGAGCCAGACCATGAGTTTTACATCAAACGGCGGGTCGGCTGGCAGCCAAAGCTTTCGCAAACGACGGAATACCATGCGATGGAGTGATATGAGTATTACCATGACATTTGAATATGGTAGGTGGTGTTGACTGCACTGAATTTGAAGGACAGGCCACTTAAACCTGCAGAGAAGCTACTTAGATCATGTCATGCATTTTGCAGGAAACCCCCAGATTCCCAAATCCTACCATCAAAATCCTACACATTAAAGCAATAATATTGTGAATTTGACCAAATACTCACTGCGGTCATTGCTACTCAACTATTCTTATTTGCATGCTGCTGATATAGCGGCATACCTCGATGCTGCTGGCAGTCACACGGGGACGTTGATGAGTACCCCAAAAAGCTTCACGATCCGGAAAATTGTGGTCAGGTCGCCTGAGGTAGAAATTGCATTATGTCTGGTCATGAGTGTACAGAATCTGATCAAGACGGTCCGAATCCATCAACATGTCTCCATCGCGTGTATCTTAAACCATATCCCTATCGCATGCTTCTCAAACCATACGTCTTTCCGTCAAGATCTCAGCCAACGCACTGTGTATCGATCTTGATCCCCTTCTTTCATCCTAACCCCTCCGCTTACTCCTCATCGTCGCTGCTCTCATCGTCGCTGTCGTCACAATAGTCGCTGTCTTGACTATCGTCACTCTCTTCACTGTCGTCGCTCTCCTCACTGTCGTCGCTCTCCTCACTGTCGTCGCTCTCCTCACTGTCGTCGCTCTCCTCACTGTCGTCGCTCTCCTTACTGTCGTCGCTCTCCTCATTGTCGTCACTCCAGCCGTTCTCTTCGCGTCGTTCTCGGGCCATGGCCTCACCGAAAGTCAACCTGGTGTCCTTCGCACCGGTTGCCGGACCCTCTGACTGATGGGCCGCCGTGCTGGTCTCCTTCTTCTTGCTGGAGAAGCGGTCCTTGAACTTGGCCGCAAAGGTCTTCTTAGGGGTGCACGATGCTTGAGCGTTTGGCTTGTTGCAGTGCTTTGCCGACGTAGGCTTCCACTCCAGCTTGGTGACGTCTTTGAACTTCTTCTGCCATGCTGACGAAGTCATGTCGACCACCGGCTCTGGCGATGGAGCGTGGAGTCCACCCTTTCCGGTATCATGTTTGCCGGCCTGCTTGTAATACGGAAGACGAATCCCACTTGGCTGGACACCGATGAACGCGGCGTACCAGTCGATCCAGACCCTTTCCGGATTGGTCGGTCCCTTGTAGAGAGCGTCCAGAATCGTGGTTGGCAGATAGAGGACGCGCATGATCCAGTCGAGAACTCGAGGGCCACAGCTGTGGCTATCCATGGGCATCTGTTCCACGGTCCGGATGATCTGTGCTCGTACGGGTCCTCGGTAGCGCTCGCCGTCGCCCAATCTCTTCCAGAAGCGCTGCACCCGTTCGAGCAGGAGCCTCGCGCGGAACTCTTCGCTATAGCGCTTTCCATCCACAACGTACAGAGTTCTGGCGTTCATGTCCAAGACCCCGCCGACCCAGTGGTTGTTGGCGTTTTTGGCCTCGTCTTTCTCGTGGAACGGGACGCATGCCGTGATCACCAGCAAGGACGTCTTGTTGTCCTGGATGCTCTGGTACCAGCGCGGCAGCTTGCCAAAGAGACCGCCTCCGCTTGTGTTCTTGCCGATCGTGCCCGGGTACGGCTCAAACGCGATGCGTCCGGCCAAGTCCCAACGATGACTTCCGACATAGTCCAGCACCCCCTGGAGATCATCATCGTTGAACCACTCATGCTCTCCAATCTTTCTGATTGTCTGAGCGATGTCTTTCACAGTCTGCTGGAAAGTCCGCTCTGGGAGCCACTGAGGCCTGGTTGCGCCGGCCCGTTGCTCTGTGATCTTTTTGATAGTGCGGACAACACCATTGTCGTAGTCGGTGATGTCGGTGTATCCCAGACCGGGCAGTGTGTACTTCGGCAAGGTTCGCATGTTGGGACGCGTACCAGCCTTACTGTGGATTCGCTGCAGTATATTATATACTGCTTCCTTGTCGGCTAGCTTGATGTTGGCATCCTGAGCCAAGTACGATGAATCTTTGGCCGCAAGCTTTTTGACGGCCTGATGGCCGCCCATCTCGGCCACCTGCGTGTGCTTCGGCATAGTAGCGATGGAAACTGGTCTTGTTCTTGTCGGATACAATTATCCAGTCGTTGTGATCTGGAACTAGTTAACTCAGACCATTTAGATCCAGGCATCACACGTAGGCGATAGGGAGAGGTGGCACGGGGAAACTCACGATCGTTCCTAGAACTGGCGCTTTGCGCGGACAAGCACGGACGCCTGTAGTAGTATCGGCTTACGTCTGCGCTGGTCGTCAAGCTTGCAGTGTCGAGCGCGTTGCGATGGAGTTATGAAGTGAGATGATGAAGTTGTCTCGAGAGTGATCTGTGTTCTTGCAGCTCTTGTGATGGAACAGGTGCGCAGTTTTGAGCGCGTTCCGATGGAGTGATGAAAGGAGAAGATGGAATTACTTGTCTCTGAGAGAGTGATCTGTGATCTGGTGATTCTCGTGATGGAACAGTTGTGCAAGTCTGGAGTCAGCCCTCTGGCAGATGCGGGACAGAAGAAATGTAACGCGCAGCCTGCGGAAGGTTGGATGAGCGCGGTGTCACGGAAGAAGAAGCACCAATTTGCAAACGGGAAACGGCTGGTTTTGCAAGTCGCGTTAGTGGGGGACAGCCATTCTGCTCTGATAGCAAACACAAGAACCAACCGCCCACCAGTATCGTGACGGTGGGGGACAAGCCTTACAGCAGATGAGCTCGACTACTACCCAGCAGTGCTCTGTCCCCCACTATGCCTTCAATTTGCTGCCCTTCGCACTGAGTTTTTGAGGCCTTAGCACCCTCGTCCCTTATTCCGGGCTGGAAGAGGCTCATCCTCTCTGGCTAAAGCTCACTCAAGTCCCGGATTTCACTTAGTCGCCTCCAGCCCTACGCACCTATTACCAGGCCATCGTGATCACCGCCGTGAGGACTCCGGCCAGCGCCGCCTGGTTTGCCTTTCTAGCGCCCTGTCACTATGCCGGCTGTGATCAAGCTCCACGTCGAAAGCGCAGCCGGCTTTGTGGCGGTGCTATCCATATTGTCACCTCCATCGCCGAGCTGAACTCCTCAAGGGACATCAGGGATGTCCTGGCCGCCCTCGATACCGCTTTTATCTGTCCTACACGATAAAGCGCTGGTGTAACGTGACGTACAGGCAACCCGAGTCCTGCGTCCTCGATGTGGTCATCCTGGGGGGTGTCACGTGACCCGCCAAGCCCATTGTCTCTGACAAAGTACTGCAGAAGCATAGCAGCCACTGGGTGGACATGAAATGCAGGGCATACCCTGTCGAATGCCATGCGTAGTAGATCGTAGGGAACGCTCTTTTGATAAATCCATCATGGCCATAGCATACTAATCTGGTCAACCATCGTGGTACCGTCTGTGTGGGTGCGTCGCAACGGTAATTTGTGAGCGTGATCTACCACGCTGCCTTTGTGACCAAATTCACGGTAGATCATGAATGTGTCCATCATCAGCAGGGAGACATGTATCTGCCGAAATCGGATTGCCCAAACTGTCTCCCAGGCGGCGATCCATTCTGAATTTGTTTTCTTTTGGATGTTACCTCGCATTTGGAATACCTTGCGTGGTATTGTTGCACAAGTATGAAACAAATCACTCAAGTAGTAGAAAACACCGGAGTTATATATTTACTAAACGGCGACTAGGATAGGTGCTGCCAGGGCCGTATAGAACTCGCAGCTACGCCGTGACAGCATCATGCTCCACGCGAGACGCCCCAGGCTCGGTATTTATACTAGTAAGCAGAGGCTCTGCCTACCGTGGTTACTGTTCCCCCGGCCATTCGCTGTATGTCTATATACAGCCTGACCTATATATTCCATACTGGCCATTATATATCTTTGCACTACGGGATATGATTCGCAACGTTGACATAAGGTTACACTTGTGGATCCACAGCCATGCACACCGGCCCGGACCATACGCGCTACTACAAACACCGTAGCGGTAGGGTCCTGAATATTGATTGTTTATATTATAATGATTGTATCAGAGGACAATTAATGTTCCCTAGACAATCAAAGTTAGTTTGCCTATATATAAAAAAGACTCCTTATGTATATATCTGCTGGACTACAGCCACAGTCTGAAAGATTTATATATTAGAAGGTCACAGAAAAAAGAAGTCATCACCGGATTCAAACTTGAAGATTACGGTTTGTAACGCCATCACGTTTTACGGTGACGATATCAAGCAGGTAATTATTGCTATTTATATTCTGGCAAAAGCCCCCCGGACAGCTTTTGGTATTACCAGACCTACTGCCAGACCCTAATGCCTGTTCTATAGTCAGCTCTGCAATTATTTTTACAGTCAGTTCTATGGTCGGTTCTGCAGGACTCAGCTGTGCAGCCAGTTCTATAATATAATCCGTCGACCCTGAAATTGCTCCAGTCCGTCCCAGCTGGCAGACCTCTTGGCAGCGCCTAGTGCAGCCTAGCTGCAGCTGGAATGCAGCTGTCTCTCATTGATGATTGCCAAACAATAATTGTTTGCGGAACGTTGCTTGTTGGCTCCAACAAGCATTGTCCCAAACGGGGCTTTCCCGCCACGGTAGAAACCCAAATCCGGGGCAGGTCTGCGCCTGCACGATGTCTTCCCCGCAGTCTACCTTGTCCTCTCCATGTTCCCATCATAGATTGGTTGCAGCCAATGCGGAATTGGGGCTCAGAACTATTGTACACATGTAAGAGATGCCCAAAAGAGAGCTGTCATGGCAGCCGGGATATACTCTCACAAGGAAGCCTGCGAAAAGGCCAACACGTCGCAGGAATCAGCCACATCGGTTCGAGATCATTGTAGAGCAACCACAGACCATCTGTCGCGACGAGACGGAACAAGCATCAACTACTACTGCAGCCCAGAATCCGGAGTTATCACAGAATGGGAGCCTTCATGGAGCCTCTGCTTCTAGCGAACCGATCGGCCATAATGACCTTTCCATTGACGAATCGCCTGGGGCCTTGGAAGACACATCTTCCAGTGCACTGCCACACCGCCGCATGGGCACGTCTAGCCCCCGGAATCTCGTCCACTCGAGGCCAGATGCCACGCTAACAGCCCTACCCAAAACCTCTCTACCGTCCTTGGCGCCCATGGGCCCTATACTGTCCACACTGTCCACCATACAGTACACCAGCCTCACTGAAAGGTTCAGACCGATTCTCACACGATGTATGCACCACATTTACACATGTCCCCTGCGCACAGTCAACTGAGACTCGACAGACAATACAGAGTTCTGCACCATCCCACTGACATTCAAGCTGCGCACCAACCCGTTTCGCTACCGCGCCGACCTCGACCCGGAGCCCCAGTTCCTGGTCCACGCCGTCATGGCGCTGGCGGGCCACCACGTCAAGAGCGCGTCCATGTTGACGCACCGCCAAGCGTCGCTGCGATTGCTACGCCAGAGTATATGCTCTTTGAGAGACATCGAGGTCATGTATTCCGTCCTCGACACAATTGTCATCCTGTTCTCACTAGATGTCAGTTCAGCTTGCGCCTCTCTCTCTTGATCCTATGAAGCTTGAACTAATATTACCCAGGAAACCCAATCCCTGCTTGGCAATTGGAACATACACCTCACGGGAGCTTATACCATTCTTGAAGCCTGCGGTGGTATCGCAAAGATACCCCTTTCCTCCAGGATCGAGGCTCAGATAGGCATACTCACATGGTATGTTCCAACCCAGTCCCTAACCCGTTTCTAGCTTCAGCTGACATCCTGCTACTAGGTGGGACGCCATAATCAGTCTTCTGTCCCGAGAAGATTGCGTATTCCCCTCCCAGTACTTTGATGCCGTGCTGTCCGACCAAGACGACCGGGAGTGGGATTTCTTCGGGCTTTGCGGGTGCCCGACCGCCATCGTCAAGATTGTGATGCGCATAGCACGTCTGAACACAGCAAGGCGCCAATCACATGCCCCGCGTGACTCTTCATCGATGAGCGATGCCGTGTCAGATATCGTGCGGTCGCTCGAGGCGTGGTGTCACGTTCCCGCCGCGACGTCTCTGCGCGACGAAGAAAGTATGCATGAAGACAGGGACGTGCTGCACTGCTCCGAGATGTGGAGAAGCGGTCTCCTGCTCTATATTTTCAGGGTCTTCCAATGGGAGCCTGGCGCCCGCGTACCGATACACATCACGCACCGGGCAAGGATGGTCGTGGATCACGCAAGCGCATGCCGCGACAATAATATGTTATCCAGGCAGGCCTTGTTGCCACTCTTCTTCGCAGGTTGCGAGCTACGAGATAAATCAACACAAGCCGAGATTGTCAGGCTATGCTCAACATGGGACCAGAGGACGAAGTATCACATGTTCAGAGGCGCAATACCTATGCTGGAGCAAGTATGGGCCGCATTGGAGATAGAGGGCTTAGAGAACGTCTGGTGGGGTCAGGTCATAGACAGACAGCATAGTTCCGAAGTCCACCCTTTGAAGATGAGAATTTGTTTCGGCTAATTTGAAGAGACCTCCGGAACTAAGCATAGCTTGCCAGACTCAACACTCGCGCCATTGCTTCACTTGTCCTCGGTATAGCCATCCGGAAATTGCTCGACCAACTTTCTGATCTCATCAATCAGGCTACATGTGACATGTCAGCGGTAATAAGATAATACATGGTGGATATGCTTACATCTTTCTGAAGTTCTCATTGTCTTTATACAGCGCAGAGTCAACGACGACCACACGACTGCACTTGTTAGCAGGCTACCTAGGTACTGGACCTTGTGGACACTGAATAGCCATATTTGACTTACGTGGCGTACAGTGCTTGTCGGGCATCCCAGTCTTCCTGGGGCTCGGACTTGGGTTGGATACTGTGATATGAATCGATGTATTTCTTGCCCCATTCATTCGCCATTGGTCGCATATAGCTCAGTTCATCTGGTTGTTTGTCAGCGCCCCTGGTTCAATGCGGCCTCGACATGAGAAGTCCTTTGGGAATGAGACATCTTTCGCTTACACTCATTGTGTCCCCAGAATGCTGCAGCATCGAACATGAAGGGATCACCTGTGTCAACCCGGGTTCCCATGTTTCCGACCCAAAGGTCTCCATGGATAAGGACCGGCTTGATGCTGCGGCCGCCAGTCTCGAGTGGGCGCAAGAGCCTGGGGCAGACCTTGTCAAAGTAAGCCGGTAAGAGCTGGTCCAACTCCTCGCTTGGACCTCTCGAGGCCCTCTCAAAGGTAAACAACTGTCGCATCGCCCGAATCCAGTGCTCCTCCCACGTGTTAGTCCAAGTATTGTCCTGCGCCAGCGGTCCGTTATACGTGGTCATGTGGAATCCCCACTTGCCAGTCGGGTTGTGCTCGATACTGCGTGTATGAAGCTGCGCGACTGCCTGACTCATACGGTTGGTATCTGGAAGTCCTTTTTCCAGCTCGTGGAACTCGAACAAAAGGAAATGAACGTTCTGATCGGCGCATCTTCCCCAGCTTAGAGGCTTCGGGCTGAAGGGAGGAACAAAAGTGTTGATCAGGCGCATGGACTCGAATTCTCCGTGAAGCATTGGTCCGCCAACTTCTCCTGTGGTCCGCTGAAAACAATTGATTTAGCATCGTGGAAGTGATGGAGCGAGAATCGGGAATACTCTCCAACCACACTGACCTTGAGGAAATATGACTTTCGCGTCCCGTTCACCTCTACATCGACTCGGGCGGTCTCGTTCCAGTTGCTGGCGCCATGGCCGCGGCTACTCTTGACCACAGCTCCCTCGGGTAGTTCTGTACATTGTTCTTAGAAGCGGGTTTGAAAGTAGCGAAAATAGACAACTTACGAGCAATGATATTGTCGTCCAACTCGACCTTGCCGCGATGGACCTCCGCGTTGAGTTGATTGGCTAAGTACTCTCCTGCCATCATGACTACCAGATTTGTTTGTCGAAGAGGAATGAAGACGTAATAAGTTATAGTCTCTTCATGAGTATCGTTGTGCGGCAAGATTTAATAAGTGGTGAGTGGTGAGAAAGTGAGAAAGGCAAATCTGGCGAATCAGAATGCGACGAGACCTCGAGTGATTGCCGCTTTGGGCTATTTACCTGATCCGTTCAAGCGCTCTTTTGATTCTCCACATGTTTACTTCTTTTGAGCATCGCGGATCTTTGTGTAACGGTTTTACTTGGCTTTGTGCACGCATCGTCGAACGGGCCAAGCCTGAATGGGTAAGTGACTCTTTCTGGTAATTGTACCGGCCAAGGCAAGAGCAGGCTGTATGTACAACATTTGATGATTGTGTGCCTACCTTGGCATAGGAACGAGGCAGTCTCGACTAGCTGGCAGCGAAGTATTGGTCGCAACTGCAGTGTCAGATGTCCATGCATGCATGACCCCTCCCGTGGCTGAGCAAAGAATGCATGATAGCTTTCAAGGGAGCATCTACAAATGGTCAGACTGTGGTTTCTCTTCTTATTTTCTCAGCACCGCAATGATGAGTTCTTGCAACCACAAACCCAAACACCATCTTGTACAATACAGTTTGCCATGGCTTCAATATTCTCTGCCAAGAACGAGACGATATTGGCCTTAGGAAATGCTAATCTTGATTTCTCTCTGGTGAAAGTTGAAGTGAAGAAGGAATACGAGGGCCTCGGTCAGGCTCTATCTGTCAAGCGCCGCGAAAATGCTGAGAATGGTCAACAGCACAGGACAGCTCGTCGACTCGGCACCCTGTTCGAAGATCTCATACCCAACATCGACGTTCTCGCCCGTTCATACGGCCAGAGGGCCTCCGAAATTGCGATGAGCCATGACCGCGATGCCAACTCCGGTACAAAACTGAGTTCAATGGGATCTGCTGCCAACCCTAGCATGTCGTTCCATTTCGGACCCTTTGCAAGCCACGCCGGGGTTGATGGGACTTCGATATATGCTGCTGCTTCCTCAGGGAGCGGATTCATAGCCCTGCACTTGCTAGCCTGTATGATAGCAAAAGTCTTCACTTCAGTCGAGGCTACTGCAATCTGGGTTCAGTTAGTGGAAGGCCGCCTGGATGACTTGAATGCCAAGGCCAGTAACTCTCAGGTATCGGGACTTGCAGCGAAAACGGCTGCAACAATAGGTAGTGACATCAGACGCGAGGACCTGGCCGCATGGGACGCAAGTGCTCGCGCTTGGCTCGAGGTGGCAAATACAGTCAAGCGCAGAGAAGACACTCAAGTGAAGCTCATTTTCCGAAACATACCCAATATCCAAGCCACAAACAAGACCTACAATGACATCATTGAGAATTGGAAACTCGCCATGATCACGCTGCAGAATGCTATACAAGGCGTTCCGCAAGATATCTCGAACAGCGCAGTTCTTCTTGGGATCACCGCTTGGCACATTTATCCCGACGTCATCGTTTTCAACCCGATTCAGCCCATACATCTCAACGACACTCTCGTTTCGAAAAGCGGAACCATAAAATTGGGCTTAGTGAGGAATTTGGCATACGACGACGGGAATGTCAACTGGTCTGTGTCGCTATCTCACCTCCGTTACTATGGCCAGCCCGTTGCAATTGAGCGTTCTCTCACCATGGACACTGATCGCATCACAATCCAGGACCTGCAATACATTGCTTTGGGGTGCGTCTTTTCCAGCTGGACTAATAACTTTTCTCTCGATGTGGTAGAGGCCAGCGAGTGCCTAGTCGCTCTTGGAGACTGCATAGGGCTGCCGGGCGGAGAAGGTGTGCCACATCAATCCGATCTAGATTGGCTTGCTTTGCTCATTGCTGCTGCACGAGGCCTTGTCACGTCTCAGGGCGAGGGGCGAGAAAACGTGCTCTACTTCATTGAGTTCGGCAGGCGACGAGGACGTAGCTTTCTCGATGGCAGCTTTCAAGATATCATTCCGATGTTCGGCTTGCTTAATCCATATCAGCTGTTCCGCGTCAGCCGCGACTTTGAGCAACCAGATCAAGAAGTCGAACATCGAATAGGGATTTATCGGGAACTCGCCCTGGACTGTGGCTTCGGCAGCGATGAATGCATTGTTTTGAGCTTGCCGAAAGTTGTTTCTCGGGGTTCACAACGTCGTGAAGATATCCTACTCAACGGGCACTGGGAAATTGCTTCCGCGAGGCCTGTTCAACGACCCACAAACAAACGTCTCCAGGATGGTACGCTACGATCCATGGAGAGACACACCAGATGGGTACATCTCGATCGAACCATTGATCCCGCATTACAGTATCTCGTTGAGCAAGGTGACAATCCATCAGAATACCAAGGCTCGTTTAATTGGGACGAAAGTGCAAAGGATTGGGACGACATGCAGTCAAATCCATTGGCATGTTCATGCTTGCGCAAGAACCGAAAGTGCGACAAAGATTGCTCATGTCGCCGGCAAAACAAAAAGTGCAATTCTTTGTGTCAGTGTCTCCAGGGATTCACAGGCATTCAAGAGAGTCTCACTTGTGACAATGTGAGGATTTGTCGCATGGAATACGACGCTCCTGAGGAAGATTGTCATTGGTTGTCATTCCGCGGTACCATGGACGTCGATCATTCAACCTCACTCCAGGGTCATCAGTTCATGTGGAAAGATCCACCCATTGCGATTTACTCGGCGTATCAGCTTCGCGAGCAACGCTCCGAGTTCGAAGGGTTCTTCGCTCCATTCGCTCAAGACCAGCAGGAAGATTTCTATAACTTCGAGGCAAGCGACTCGCGAGACGACTTTCGCATGAATGCTACAGAAGCTGAGGTCAAGTTTCAACCCGTGCATACCTATGGTCGCGCAGCGTTGTATCTCACAGATCGATCTGCTATAAACATGCCTCAAATCATTTTCTCACGTCTCAGAAGTGCCCTTCTCAGGGGAAAGACTAGTCCTGGATTGCTCAGAAGTCATCTCTCTTACGTTGGTCGCCATGGGGTAAAGGACTATACCAGGTCTCTTGCTGGAGTGGAATGTACTGGCCGGATGTTCTTCAGATCTCTTCATGCACTGACGGCCGTTGTGGAACTGTACCAACATTGGTCAGATGCTACCATTAAAATCAGCATCACTAAAACGCCCATTGGAGCAGCACGTTGGGCAGAAAATCTCAAGAAGGAGGTATTCGACTTGTCCTCCCACCTCGCCGGACAGGAGCACCATGAGACGAAGACTTCAGTTTCCAGGATTCACCGTGCAACCAAGTTCGCATGTATTGTCATGATGGAATCTGGTGGAATAGATCTCCATCCTGACCAGCTTGAGTTGGTCATGGGGATAGCCACTGGAAACTCTATCTATGCTGCTGAGTATTTGCTGCAAGATCCCAGTGCTGAGGATCTCTCAGGAAAAAGCTCTTTCAGTGGTATCAGAAGAATCATTGGAAGCCTCGGCGAGCCTGGTATTGTATGCTTGGTTCCACCCAAGGAAACGACCAGGGTGCTACTCGATAATACACGACATCGAATAGTCCGCCACGACTTGTTTGACGGCACCATGGTTGATCGTTTCAATCAGAGCTCTTTACATTTGACCTTGACAGCTTGGAAGCTGAACCTTGCGGTCTCTCAAGGCTCGATTGACGCTGATGTGGTGCTCCGCGAGGCCTTGATTAGTGTGTTCGACGGGTCTCGATGGATTGCTGACCTGGAAATACTCAAGGCACTGGAGGATTCCGCGACCTTGAGATTTTTCCCATGTACCTGTCCCGCGGTTGAGACACTCTGCTCACCGACCGAGTTCGGAAAGCTGCTAATGAGTACTTTGGGAAACAAATTGAAGTCAATCTCAAGATGGGAAGAGTTGCTCCTTTGCCGGGACAACTTGCTGCCAGAAGAGATCGGTGCCGTGCGCGCATCGGGGAACTGGTACGCTCGACTGGCTGCCATGGCGCTTGCGTCGTCGATCGGGAGCCCTCTTACCATTTTGCCGTGTGGTAAGATGTGCCTTCAGTGTGGTCAGCGATTGAGCTCATGGCAACCATCGACACCGAAATTTGGCCAGTCGCCGAATCTGTTGATCATGTAACAAGATCTACCCATGATTGCTTCGATTAGAACATGATGGGTATTCATTTCATGTATCTTGCGTCCACAGGTAGTGGGATCTGTGCTCTAAAGACAGGTATTTTGCTGGCCTCGGGGATCTCAACTATCCCTTTTCATTGATGCAAAAATGGGACCACAATCAACATTTCCATGTTGACGATTGTTGTGTAGATAGGCAAACAACTTCTTTCGGTACAGAGACGCAGCAGTCAAGATGATATCTTCTCGACATTGGCAGACGGCGAAGACAAAAATGCCACCATGTCCTAAAAGGTAAAAGGCAGCAGGTCGTTGCCCACCTGACTCTTAATCTTTAAAGATGCGCGCCAAAAACCACTGCGCCATGCTGCCAGAGCAAACGGTGGTCGCTGCCAAGCAAACGGGTGGGCCACCAAGTACCTCTGCATGAAGCCATCGCCAGACATCATGACAAGGCCTTGTTATACCAGCGTTATCACAGCCCCAGCACTTAAAATGGCAAAAAAGGTGCCTTCCACCATGACGGGCTGGTCACGAGCCAGCTTCCGACGGTACAGGCCGGAGCGGAGCCTGGGGCGGTAGGCTACACACTCTCCCTCCAAAGGACCCCCTGCGTGGTATAGGGCTACATGGTCCTTTGTCATCCCGCTTGGAAACAGATGTCGAGGTACCTGTCCAAGGCTCAGTATAAATCACTGGGGGAATCGCTTGGTAATGGATCGATTAAGCCCAGCTATAAGGCTTTCTTTTGCAACCTGCGCATTGCCAACACTGCATATATGTGGTGTACTGTCCCTTGCGCCTGTTCACGCAGCGCATCACACCTGCAACCACCGCCTAGCCGTCGAGGGTCCTAGATGCCAATCTGGAGATGCAATCTATGAGTCGCGTCTATTTCGGGTGACTGAATGCCGGGAGATCAGCTGCGCACGCGCATGTCCGTCCGCCATGATGACACTTGCATCATCAATGGACTGCGCTCACTATTTGACCATGATCTCGACCTGCGCATCTCGACCTGCGCATCCCAGCCTAGGTATCTCCATACACGTGCAATATATCTACCTAGTTTTCAAGCTGTGCTGATGCCTTTTCATGATTGTAGACAAATGAGTAGGTAACAGCAGGAAATGAGTCTCGTTATGACTCTTTCCATGTCAGCGCCTGACATGTATGCATCGGAGAACAGCCATCAACAGAACTACGCTTCTAAAGTACTTGGACGATCTTCCGCGTCTTACTTCTTTTGACAATTTTTCGTCTAGAAACTCTCCAATCCTTGTGGAACATTGATTGAGACTCGAAGCTCTGTGCTAGGACAGTCACTTTGCGCGAGATCTGCGTCGGGGTAGATGATATGCATGAGATGATGAGCATCCTCTCGGCACTTGTATTCTGGAATCTCTTCCATCTTTTGGCCATCTACGCTGGGGGACGACCTTTATTTTGACATGAAGACACGGCCGTCCAGTCAATATGACCGGCGGCTTGGGCCGAGCCAGAGTCCACCTATTAGTGCTGATTGGCACGGACTGCTGCGTCTCGATGACCATCACGAACCTGTCGACATCGAGTTAACCCTCAACGCGCTAAGCAACGACCTACTGTAAGGAACTTTTTATCATGGCACGACGATCTATGGACGGATGCAAGCCACACAATGCTACTGCAAAGATTATACCACACCTGCCACGTGGTAAGGCTGCAGGATCGAGACGCGGGATATGCGGACCAATTTTCCGGGAGCGCGTGCTGATGTCTTCTTTCCGTCTGATGTTTTTCGTTCAATCTTCGTTTTTCCTAGTCGTCGCATCTTTGTCTGATGGATAACGACTCGGGTGATATACCAAAGTTGATGTGTCAATCGTAAACATCAGGTGGCACGAATGACAAGGCGGATCCAGTTCTGGACTTCCAAAATCACACGATATCTGTAACAAAACAAAAGAAACACAAGTCGAGCCGTGCCAATTTGCGCCCCTAGCTTAGACAGTTCCCCAGTGGCAGGAGGCTGATCGGCTGTCCCCAAACGTCAATATAAGAAAAATAGAGTTTGACTTTGTGGATCCCTATATCCATCATATGGTAAGGTACTGTACGTTGTCGATGGACTACCTAATAAGTGATCTAAGTGATAGCGCCATGGATTTGCCCCTGGGCCCTGACACCACCTGAGCGGCTCTCAACGCTAGACTGGCAGCCCTACTCCAAGTCCAGACAACTCTTTCCAAGCCAACGCGTGAGCTCGTCAAGTCGTCGTGGGTTTCGCTCGAAAATATGAGCATATCGGCCGAATAAACAGGCCGAACAATGTCCTAACAGCAATGTCTATAATCGTGGGAGTATCTAGCTCAGGGCACGGGTCAAAGGAAATGATTCCGCCCACGCCCGGAAGCTATCTAGGTTAGTTCAGTTGGCCTAAAGGTCCCCTCATCATTCATTGCCAAGGAGGGTCCGGCACGTTACGAGGAGGGCGCTGGAGGTGACAAGTTTCAACCCAATACTGCACCAAGCTCCATGGGACGATGCTAAGGCTGGAGCCTCCCGCTCTGCTAAGAAGTACTGCCGAAATGGGCACTTGGCGACCTGATCTACGACTCTGTTCGGCACTGGAGCAGGATCAGCGTTCGCTCGGCTCGTCTTGTCTTGTCATCTCTTAGCTTTTGGGATGGCGCAAGGGGCTCGATTTCAGATGGCTCGAATCGCCGCTACTTGGATCTGCTCGGGTCATACGTCGCAGAGAATTGGGTTCATAATCCTGCCCGCCGCCCCTGCTTCCCCAATGAGGAACTCAGGTCCGTTGTTCGACCGTCCGTCATATGTGTGCCTATACGTGACGATTCTCCCGGACCGCGTTCCCGGGCTTGCAGGCGCCAGACCAGAGTCGGTTTAAACTTATGCGAGCTGAACGACAAAGACCGAAATGCGTTTCCCTCCACCGGAGGTCATCGCCTCATGGCCGAAACCCAACTACAAAGACCCGGAGAGCAGAGGGCCGGCCCTCCTGATCGTGGAGCTGACCGCCCTGCCGCTGGCCATCATCTGCGTGGCGCTGCGGTTGTATGTCCGGATACATGTCATCAAGAGGAGCGGCTGGGATGATTGGCTGATGGTGGCGGCCGTTTTCTTCTGCTCCGGCGTGACGGTCTCTGTTATTCTCGGTAGGTTCTTAAAATCCAAGGAGCACTGTTGGCTCGGAAAATACTGATCATCGACCAATTCCTAGCGACTCAATTGTATGGCTGGAACATTCATGCCTGGGACTTGACCTTTAAGCAGATGATCCAGGGCCGACAGGTCTCGATCGCTGGGCAGACCATATTTGTCTTCGCGTCCGGTCTGGCGAAGCTCTCGATTCTGACGAGTTATCTTCGCATCGCGGTGCCGGGGTCTTGGTTTAGGCGGTTGACGTGGGCTACGCTCGTGATAGTAGGACTCGCGATACCTGCGTTCTTGCTTCTTTTGTGGCTGCAGTGCAGGTAAGTTATGAATTCTTCCCTCCTGACCATATCTTGAAATCCTCTATCAGACTAATACTCTGGCCAGCCCCGCATCCTCGTACTGGAACCTGTTCACCCAGGCCCGGGACTGCATCCCCGAGGCGCCGCCGCTCATGGGCCAGACGATCGTGACGGTCATCACCGACTTCATCGTGTACATCCTGCCGATGCCGACGCTGTGGGCGCTCAAGCTGCCGCTGGTGCAGCGCGCCGGGCTCATGGCCGTCTTCAGCTTCGGCTGCGTCGTCGTCGTCGCGGGGTGCATGCGCTCCTACTGGATCTACCACGTCGAGCTCGAGACGTACGACGTCACCTGGGAAGGGTTCTACCTCTGGATCTGGGCCGCCGTCGAGGTCAACCTCGGCGTCATCTGCGGCTGCGCCCCCGTGCTCAAGCCGCTGCTCTTCGGCGCCGCCACCGGAAGGGGCACGCAGTACGGCGCCACGACGGGCGGCGCCAGCAGCTTTGGCTTCTCCAAGGCCTCCAAGGTCAGGATGGGGTCGAGGGTCGATGAAGACGCCAAGGGCTACATTACCCTGGACAATCTGGAGAATGGCAAGGGCAGTTACAAGTCCGACGCCGATAGCGACTTGTCCAAGCCGCCCAGGGTCGTCGTGCAAGGGCCGAGTTATAGCGAAAAGTCGTTTGGGCATTTCTAGCTCCTATATCATTCATGCTAACACTCTTTTTCCGATATAAATAAAAGTTCTGAATGTGGGATTCGGAACGGAACAGTTCATTCCTGGGTGAACAGTACCGGTTCTGATCGTCCCCGCCTTGTATATACTTGCAACCTCTCATATTGTCACGTTAGCTTATTCTTAATTTCTAGTCTATAATGAAGCATTATAAGCTGAAAGGATAAATCTTCACCAGGAAGGACGTTGAATTCTTGTTGTGTTCCCTGATCAGTGCTCAAATAGTTTCCGTGCTTGATAATAGCGCTAACGTCAAATATCGAGACCATTGCTTTCCCATCCTTCAAGCCTCAACTGAGTACGGATGACCAGTCCTCGCCCCGGATGTACTCCTCCATCGTCGTCAGAGACTTGGTAATCCCGAGCTGTGACATTCGTATCAGTTTCACATCTCAAATATGTTCCAACAAACAGCAAAAGACTCACCTGTTCCGGCGTCACCACGTTCGGATCGCCACCGGTATGCCCAAACTTTTCAAAATACGCATGCGCATCCCACAGCTCGTCGGCGAGCGGCTTCGGCGCCCCCCGAAACAGCTCCTCGTTCTCGACGCGGCGGAAGCCCGCCTTGACACCATTGACGCGGCCCCAGACCGCCGCCCACTGCTCCCAGGTCATGACCTCGGAGGCGCCCAATAGATCCGTCCCGGCGGGCGCGTCGACGAGCGCCTTGACGAACGCCCCCGTATCCCTCCCCGCGACGACGAACGGGACGAGGACGTCCGGCCCCAGCGGCCGGAGCACGGCGTACGACCCGTCGGCCTGGCGCTGCGGCATCATGCCCGGGAAGGCGTGCATGTTCTCGACGTAGTGGCCGATCTGCACCGTGGATACTTTGGCCGCCAGCTCCGGGAAGCGCTCCCCGATGATCCGCAGCGCCTCGGCCTTGGAGTCGTAGTGCCAGAGCGACGTGATCTCGCCCCCGCTCCAGCGGGAGGCGTGGCTCAGCGACGACAGCACGAAGCGCTCCAGGTACGGCACGCGGGCGGCCGCCCCGGCCACGGCCACGTTCTGCACGACCTCGAGGCGGTACGCCTGCTCGTTGACGCTGCCCACGCCCGCGGGCAGGGCGTCTGCCTGCGCCGACATCATGTTGACGAAGAAGTCCGTGTTGCAGAAGACGGCGCTGGCCCCCTCGAGGGCCGCCGGCAGCGTCGCCGCGTCGTTGTAGTCGGCCTGCACCACCTCGACGCCCCTGGCCGCCATGGCTTTGGCCGAGTCGCTCTGCGGGTTGCGCGTCGTGCCGCGGACGCGCCACCTGGGAAGCTCGAGGAATGTGTTGGCCACGGATGAGCCCTGGATGAACGGTCAGTGATGTTGGTGTTTTGCAGGCAAGGGGAATCAAGAGCTCACCTGTGTGCCAGTGACACCAATCACGACAATGAGCTTCGACATTCTGATTATAGTCTTGATATTTGAGTGGTTCAATGAGGTAATGGCAGTTGTGAGGAAGATACTATGATTGTGAATAATGGCCGAATGTCATATTGGCATTTATCCCCCATCATTTATATAAGTTGCATATAGCTGTAAGATGTCCGCCAGTGAATAAGCACCTAACTGGTCTGCGTGGCCTTCCTGCCCGAAACGGAATTGTCTGGGCAATGTGATTGGGCGAGACGACGAGCCATGATCGGCAGAATAGTCTATCCGTCCATGACCAATCAATTATTTGCGGGGCCGAGACCCCTTTGGTAGAACAACTAGTTAAGTCAATCTGACGATCTGATTATCGTGAAGGTGTCTAGAATCTAGTCGACGGCTAGGTCTACTTGCAGACGTCTTCTCTTGTGGGTGGTTCGGCTCTGGTTGTAGTATAATCACTTGAACTTCTATACAGCTATCTGTTGATCACAGACAAACTTGGCGCAAACATCCGCAAATGGCAATCTGATATTTGGGCGGCGATCGGGAGCTGTCGCCGGCCTTTCAGAATCACCATTTGTTGTACAAATTGCCTGTAAATGATCCTGCCAACCTTTTAGGCTTGCTTCTGGTTGTCAATCATGGTGTTTGTCATCTTTGAACTGAGCTCAAAAGCAAATATGTGCTGGATGTCCCCGACTGTTTCGGCTTCCCTCATACCATTAGTCAACCTGGACGAGGGCGGATAGATAGCACTAGCAAAAGTCCGCCAATTGTCCGAGCTGAACAAAAAAGTCCGACACGTTTTGCAAGTCAATCGCTAAAGCTAGAAACAAATCAAGACTCAAGAATCAATTGCGAATTAGAACATGCGCTATGTAGGTACAGTACCTGTTGATGATGTCGCCTTTTTCCTTCTCCGCCTGCTTGGAGTATAGTATCGCGATTCGTGATCTCGGCAATGTGCAACACCAAATTGGATACTAGATAGGTAGGTAGGAGCAACTGAAACCCCGTCATCAATAGCTTTTATATTCAAACACCAAAGCGACTGCCACCGCAAGAACACTGCAACCTGCTCCAGATTTGGGCACGTTGCTACTGGTGCCCGGTAGGATATACTGCCATGAATACACGCTCCGTAATTTTGTTTGCTAGCCCCCCGGGAGCTCGCTCTCTCTTCTGGGTATCTTACACTGCCTTCACAAGTGATGAACGCTACCCGGCTTCTAAAAGACTGCATCTGGCACTGGTTCAAAATTACCACAGTTCTTACCGGCGGGCCTTGAGAACTCTGTCCCAGTTTTTCTGTTCCTCCCTGTTTGATTATTAGCCGCGTGCCATTACTGATATTACTGCATTTTATCGACTTACTGGGTGAAGTGCAAAATTCTACCAAGCGTAACAATCATTTGGTTCAAATTTTGATCGCTTTTGATGTTAGCTAATGTGTTGTAAAGCGTCGCTTTGATCATTTCACGATTGATAAATTCGTCTGGTTGTGAACCGGCCACGCTGCTTCTGCTGTTCGCGGCACCAGCGCCTGTGAGCCGTGCCTGAGCCGTCTCATAGTCCTTTTGAAGAGCTTCGTATCGCGTGTTTCCGTCGTTGAGTTGTTTCCTCAAATCTGCGACTTGCTTCTCGGCGTCTCTGCCCTGCTTTTCTAAGTTGTCCAGAGCAGACTGCAGACTCGACACCGTAGAACGCGCATCTTCTACCTCGGCAAGAGCTTTCCGCTCAGACTCTTCGAGCTCTTCCAAGCGTAGTCGGCGCTCGGTGACGGCGGCTTCGAGTTTCTCCTTTTCGGAACTGAGGGTCTTAACACTCTTCTCAAGTTCACGGTTCTTTGACTTGAACTCTTCTGCCTCTCGAGCTTTACTGCGTCCCACTGTAGCCGCTTCGTCCTCGACACGTTCGCGCTCCTCAATTGCGGCCTCCATCTGGGCGCGCATGTCGCGGATCTTCTCGTCGGCTCTGGCGTCGTTGTCATTCATCATGAGGCGCATCTTATGGCTCTCGCGTGAACGTTCCTGGACGTGCTTCTGTGCCTCCGCAAGCTCTTCCTCAAGACTCTCGGCATGGCTTCTGGATTCCCTGAGCTGTGTCGTGATTTCAACGGCTTGATCTTGCATCGATGCTAACAGGCCTTGGGCCTTGTTGTACTGCGCTGTCTTCAGCTCTGCTTCCTGCTTGAGGCCATCCTGCTCCTTCTTCATCTTCTCAAGCTCTTCCTCCAGAGCCTTGATCTTCGGTTTGACGTTGCTGAGTTCTGATTGCACAGCCTCCAGCTCCCGGACTGCTTTTTCATGTTTGGAAGACAGCTCGATCTTATCGGCCTCACTGCGCCTAAAGTCCCTTCCAGCCACGCGCTTTTCGTCCTCCAGCTTCGCCCGGGTCTTAGCCTCGGCGGCAATGCGTTCATTGAGCATGCGAACCTCGCCCTCTCTCTCGCCTAGTGCCCGTTGCAGGCGAGTCACTTCGCCTTGGAGCTCTCTTTCCTTCTTTTCCAAGTTCTTAATGTCGGTCTGCCTAGAGGTGAGTTCCTCCTTGGTCGTCTCCAACGTGGCCGCCTGTTGTCGCAGCAATTTGAGCTCAGGCTGTGCCTTGTTAAGCACCTCTTTGAGATCTGCTATTTCCCTGAAGCGTGATTGGGATAACTTCTTGGCAGCACCAAGCTCTGAGGTCAGAGTCGAAGTTTTCGTCTTCAGTTCCTCATACTCATTCTTGATAGCGACGAGTTCGGATTGCGCTTTCGTGCCTGATTCCGCCTTTGAGGTGATTGAGGTTACCTCGGCTTCGAGCTCCTGAATACGCTCTTTGAGGGCGACCTTCTCAGCCTGCAACTCCTTGATCTTCTCCTTTGTTTCAGTGTGATCGTGGCCGATCGACATCAACGTTTCTTGCAGTGTCTCGACCTCCTCGCGAAGATCCTCTTCCGTCTTCCGTTGCTTGGACAAATTCTCAATTCGGGTGTCTTTTTCGGCAATCTCATTCTTGAGCATTGTGATTTCTTCGCGCAGTTCGGAAGCGCCAGGGGCTTCTACATGTGCAATTGTTGGCGTTGCAGGGATCGACTCGACTGCCGTGGATTCCGACGTTACAGAGCCAGCAGTGGCCGCAGCGCCACCCTTCTTCTTCTTTTTGTTATTCTTCTTCTTGGGGCCGCCTGGCGCTGCGGGAGTAGCTAGAGTTTCTGCCTTGTCCGCTGGTGCCGTTGTCACAGGACTTGCCGGCACGTTTTGAAGCTGCTTGTTGAGTTGGCTTATCTTGTCCAGATCTTCTGTCTTGGCTTTCTTCAGAGAGTCTATCTCCAAGGACAAGGCTTCAATCTTTTTCTGCGCGTCTCTGATTGGAGATTGAGCCTTGGTTATCTCATCGTTGGCTGCCTTCAGCGTCTCCTGGTGCTCCTTTGTCATCTTGACCGTAGAAGTCTTTTCCTTCTCCAATCGGCTCTCGACATCGCGCATCTGAGTTTCGGCTTTCATCAGTTTCTGCTTCAAGCTCTCTAATTCAGATGCTCGGGCTTCCAGTTGATCTCGCAGCGTCTGACCAACAGATGTATCACCAGCCTCGGCTTTCTCCAGTTTCTGCTTGAAGCTCTGGACTTCGGACTCCCGAGCACCCAGTTCAGCTTGCAGCGCTTGGACAGTAGAGGTGTTCTTAACTTCGGTTTCCTCCAATCTCTGCTTCAGGCCTTGGAATTCAGACTCCCGAGCATCCAGTTGAGCTTGCAGGGTCTGAACAGCAGTTGTATCCCTTGCCTCGCTCAACTCGCGGGTCGCCTTTTCCAAGTTTTCGACAAGACCGGTACTATTCTCCTTGGCCACTGCAAGCTCATCCTGCAAATTGCCGATATCAGACTTGAGCTTGGTGATTTCTTCGGCTTTTGAGTTCAGCTCGGCTTGCAATTGGGGTATCTCGTCCTCGTATGAAAACATGTCCTCGGCTACCTCCTCATTCTGAGTAGGTTTGGCAGACGGCTGCTTGTCTGTAGATGCCGAAGTAGCTGCTGCAGTCTCTTCCTTGTTGGTTTGCGCTGTTTCTTCGGCCTTTGCGGCCTGGAGCGCAGTGAGCTGCTCCTGAAGCGTCGCGATCTTCTTGTCTGAATCCTCGGCTTGCTTTTTGAAGCTTTCCTTCTCAGCAGCGACTCGCTTGAGCTCACCCATGACCATATCGGTTCTCAATGTCATCTGCTGGAGATATTCATTGAAGGCGTCGGGATCCTTGATGGTTGTAAGTGGCGTGTTCTCACGGAGAGCTCTCTCGAATGGCTCGATCGACGTGGCACGTCCATGGGCGATGCGGTACGAACGTAATAACTCTGTAGCACAATCAATCAGCTCCGGACCAAGTATCTAGGCCAAACTGAGACGAGTGTAGCTATTTGGGCACAACATACCAGGGTAGGTCTTTTCCAGCTTGTCTAGCTTTCGCAGCCTTGCTTGGATCTCTGGTGAAAGTTCGGCACGGGCCGGGGCGGATTCTTTGCCAATCTTTTCATTGACTAACGTCGAAGCATCATCATCTGTCTGCCCCTTGGCTTGATTGTCGCCATCTGTGCTGCCCTTCTTCGCATCCGTGCCCTCCGCCGCGCCGCTCTTCTCGGGGTTCGCTGGCTTCTCGGCAATTGCTTTGGCCTCTGCCTCCTCTTCGTCTAGAGCAAAGGCGGCCTCGAAGACGGCGGGGTCGGTGTTGGCCACATTGTCACCGTTGGCGGCATCCGATCCAGGTCTCTTAGTCCTCCGCTTCGCTGGCGAGTCCCTAGCACTATTCGACCTCGAGAGAGAGCGTTGGCGGTTGGCGGAAGGGGATAAGGTCCGTTGCTCGCTCTGGCGGGCCTGCTCCTCGGCAATGGTGCGATCAATCGCAGTCTTGAACCTCTGAAACATGTTGGGCAACGAGCAGTCTTACTCAAGATGCTGACGAGAGCGATGGGGAATGTGCTCTACAGCCATGCGCTGGGTGAGACGAGGATCGTATGTGCGTGCGGTTTTCGTCGGGGTCGGGCGGGCTGTGGATGTTTCTTGGTCGATCTCCTCAAAACAATCCACCACGAGTTGGACCTGTCTGTCGGCTTTTGTTGGACCCCCAGGCAGGTTGGCTCGGTTGGTCACCGACGCAGGAGATGTGTAGAAATATGTGAAAGCGAGTAAGAAAAAAGCTAGACTGCCGTGAGCATACTACTTTGCAAATATGTGTACCTTGTTGTTTACGTTCAAAAGGTTTAGGTACTCCATAAGCCTCGCAGCTTCAAGACTTCAAATGTTCCCTGCCCGTGCCCGGTGTTCATCCAAACAAACCTTGGGAAGCTCCTGCCAAGATGCGCCAGGTGTTGGGTGTCGGCTCTGTTTTAGCTGGGCCTTCCGACCTAGCGCCCCTTGCAAGGTACCTTAGCAGATCCGTACCTAAGGTAGCTGCCGTGGCGGGCAATTCGTCAATGCTCCAGGGGTCCCCACTGAGATCATGTAGGTAGATATACTCTGCAGTGTATGTAAGCACCTACCTGGGACCCTACATACAGAGTATCATGGCAAGGACTAGAGCTTGAGCCCGAGGTTACCACTTACGATATGCTTGTTTCCATTTCTCCATGTGTGTGTATATATCTATCTGAGGTCGGGCATTCTGCTCAGCATCAAAGCTTGAGGTGAGTTTGTTCATACTATGGTAGTAGGTACCCCGTTCACTGGCAATTGATCGGCACAGTCATTGTGTTTCAGCGTACTCTTAGAGTATCTCTGGACCTGTGCACAAACAGTCAATAATATTGGTGTAAGTTCAGCAGGAGATTTGAAAAATGTCTGAGGCATGCAGGCAGGTCAAACTGGCAAGTTGTACGCCCTCGCCAAAGATGAAACCTACAACACAGGCCATCCAGTCCATCCACTGAGGCAGAGCAGAGCCAGACCTCGGACCCTAGAGGTAAGCTAGCGGGTACCTAGCTGTCCTTTTATCGACAAGGTCTTTTGCCAGCTGCGCGTGTTTTACATGTCGTCACTGCTTTTTCCCCCCGTTTTCAGCCTGCCTGTGCCCTGGCGATGGGGACACACGACATTACCTTTTGATTGATTTGCTTGCACCTGATTAACCCCCTAATAACAACTTCCAACCTTGCTGCCGGAACAAGAAACACCTCCTGCCAACCGCTCGCCACTCATTACTTACGCGGCCACTCTGAATTCTCGCTCTACCAAATCTGCCTGCTACCTGACGCTTCGCGCATCATGCGCACGTAACCCAAACACGCGGTCTCTTTCATCATGGTCTCTTTCTGGCCCTGGAAGGTAAGTCTGCGCCTCTTGCAATTCTGAAGCGGGCGCAAATCCGGGCCCCTGGCAGAGATCAGTGCAGTCTAACTTGACAATCAGGGCGACGACTCTTCACCGGCCTCCTTCGAGAAATCTCTGTCTACCCTCTCCAAGAAGATCGGCGCGACGCAACTGCAGCTGGACAAGCAACGCACCAGCTCCCGAAGGGTCAAATTTCTCGGCACGCTCTATCTGAGCATTGCCTACCTCATCTACGCGATCGTACTGCTACTGGTGGTCGGCCAGAGCAACCTGAGTCCTTGGGATTGGACCGGGTTGGCTGGCGGCCCTGTGGTCTTGTACGTCTACCGAACCGCGAGCGATGCCTACTTTACATTCCGCGTCGACAAGCTCGAAACGAGACTCAAGTCTCAGCAATCCGAACGTGCCAAGATTATTCAGAAGCTGAAGGATGCCACCAAGTATGACACTACACTAGAGCTGTTGGAAAAGTACGGCGGCGAGAAGCCCAAGCCGAAGCGCACAAAATCTCAACATGCCGGGGACGGCGACGAGTCCGGACAGAAGAAGCAGCAGCAGAAGAACAATGGAATGGAACAGCATGGCAGAATCAACATCCAGCCACCGCCCACGGCCAACATTCAAAGGCCAATGTCTGCTGCTGGCTCGCCACAGAATCAACAGCGACTGGCGCCATATCCCCCGCCGCCGCCGCGTCCTCAGACTTCTTCTGGCAGCCTTCGCGACTTTTCCGCTTCCGAGTTCGCCCCCAACGCTGAAGAGCAGCTGCCTCCCTCTTACCACCAATACGACTTCAGTACCGGCCCGCCAAGATGGTATGATCGCGTGCTCGACATGATGATGGGCGAAGACGAGACGGCGCCCAAGAACCGTATTGTTCTCATTTGTCAAAATTGTCGACTTGTCAACGGCCAGGCTCCTCCGGGTACGAAAAGTTTGAGCGACATTGGGCAGTGGAAGTGTATGGGTTGCAGCACTATGAACGGCGAGATGGACGAGGGAAAGAAGATCATTCAGGACGTACTCGGTCAAAATCAACAACATCACGAATATGAGCCAAGCAGTGCCGCCAGCGAGACTGGTGCCGATTCGGACAAGGCCGACTCGGATGAGAAGGAGAGCGTACCAGATGTCAAGGCCGTTCGGAGGTCTGGCCGGAACAAGTCGCAAATGATTCCGTAAACATGGTGGTTTACTCTTGAAATAAAGCTATCAAAGCACTGTGCCGATCTTCTTCATCCAAAATCCAGCCAGGGCAGTATTCATTCCGCACAACACATCACCAGCTTGATTGCAGAACTACCAGGGACGTGCTCTACAATGTTGCGAGAATTGCCCCCCGCCACCATGTAATGGCATATCGCGATGCCATTTGGAGGTTCAAATGGGTGTACGACCGTCATTCGGAAGAAGGGGAGAGAGAAGCCAGTCTTGAATCAGCACGCTGTACATTGCGTGGTCGCGTTACATTTGTCGCGTTTGTCACGAGGCTCGAAAAGTTGTGGCTGTTGACGTATTTTATTGGCGTTGAGGGATGGCAAACATGGGACGAGACGGGCTCTGCATCCGGCGTATTCATGCTCGCAGAGCTTTGTAGACAAAAAAAATAAAATGTTCCTCTTGACTCTGATACTTTTGTACCCGTTCAACACCAGCTGTCTGATGAGAAACCTTGAGGTTTGCTAGAATTTGAGTCTCGTGGGACGAGCCTGGTCCTGGCATTGTCTCTTATGCCTTGCAAGCAGTGTGTTTCCTCCTCTGTGACAATAGATTCTGCTTCGCCGCTGTGCACGTATATATAAAAGGGGAAGCCAACGGTATCACGAAGCTTACCCAGCCGTACTCGGGAAGTAAATCATTGGTATTTCGCACCCCCTTTATGCTGTCAGTCTAGGTACCTAGGTAGCGAATGGGGTCGCTCCCAAAGAGATCGCGTCTAGGGTGTCGGTGATGTGGAAAAAATGTATACAGGCACAAGCCGCTCGGCCCGATCGTTCGGTCAAATACGCCTCTTGAACAATAACCGGCAGCTCTTACTTACGCTGAGGATGGGTGTATCACTCATGAGGCTCGTGCAACAGTAGCATTTTGAAGGACGTGGTGTGTCTGGGCTTGACCGAGCCTTCCTTGGATGGGTTGCAGGCTGAATGGTTCCAGGTCGCTGGGAACTTTCAGTAGAATATTCTACGAGTCCCCGGTGGAAAGGGGGGCGGCGATCAGCCGCTGGGTAATTGGTTGTCACTTTTCATACCAAGGGGGCACAGCACTCAGGCAAAATGGGAGAGAATGCAGAGAGCGGCTGAGAAAGGATTCAACCAGAGATCATCCTTCGGCCCTTTTACCAAGGTATAGGAAAACGGGAAGAAAAGAAGAGCTCAACATAAGGCTCAAACAGATTAGTTGTGGTCACTTTGAGATGATACAGCAGGGCTACTTTGCGTTCCTTTCAAGAAACGCTTCATTTGCTGGTGGTGCTACCTAGTACCAACGAACTGGAACTGGGCAATGTATTTTTATATGGTAAATCTTATCCTCTTCGATTATTCATATGGCGTTCTGATTTGGTGAATGACGTCAAAATATCCAAGGGAATGATCCTATAGAAAACAATATTTCGATCTTCGGCCTAGACATGATTCGAGCTCGTGGCAATACTCCCGTCCTGCTGGCGTCGCTCTTGAGCAACTACCCGCATTCCTCTTTGACTAGACTTTTTAGGAAGCTTCCGTGAATAGAGAGCCAATTCTGTTGTTGTTAAAGTCCCAAGCAGTAACATCCTCGTACCTGCAAGGCCTGGCTTCAGAGACGAACTCCTTGAGCGGCAGCAGGGACGCCGCCCTGTTGGGCTTGCCAAAGTAGGCGATGGAGTAGCGCTCGGGGATGACCCTGTCGCCGTCGCCGGCCGTCACCGTGGGCGGGTAGGTGACGCGGTGGCAGGCGGCGCGGAAGGTGTCGTTGGTCAGGCGCTGCAGAGAGTCGCCAATGTTGATGATGATGTCCGTCTTGGCCGACGAGGTGACGTCGTGGAAGGTGCCGTAGCGGTCCTGGTTCTCGACCTGCAGCCCGCCCGTCGAGTCCTGGAAGAGCAGCGTGATGGTGCCAAAGTCGGTGTGCTCGGCGATGCGCGTCGACGTCCCGTCGGCCAGCGTCGACGCCGGCACTGCCGGGTAGTGCAGCAGCCGGAACTCGTTCTCGGCCCGGCTGTGCAGGCTGCGCAGGTGCGCCTCCGCCACCCCCAGCGCCTGCGCGATCGCCGAGATGATGTCCAGCTCCGCCTTGAACGCCTCGTCGTAGAAGCTCATCATGAAGGTTCGGAATCCCGGAAGGCACTCTTCCGGCACCCAGATGTTGTCTACCAGTGGATCGTTGGCGGCGCCCATATCGAGTGTCTCCTAAAATACTTCTGTCAGGTTTTTGGAACTCTGTGGTGGATGCATTTCCGAGCATACCTTGACGTCTTTTGTCACTCCTGGGCCATATCCCTCTCCCTTCCCAAACCCGCTGATAGCAGCAATGTTCTCCTGTCCAACATAGCTGTATCCACGATTTGGGTTGGCCTGAGGCGGGTGCTTGGCCTTCATCTTGTCCTCGAGTGACAGGTTGAAGAATTGCTTAGTCTAAGGATTTCGAGGTCAAAATCAGCTTCAAGGCCGCCGGGGAAAGAAAGGTAAAGGTGCGGGCCTTACCATGTCAAAACACTTGTGAATCATTTCATCTGGAATTCTGTGGTTTTGGATCTTGATGCAACCTTTCTTCTTCAACAACGTGACGAGCGTATCGCAGAATGACTTCCTCTGTTCTGGTGTGCCGTAAAACAGCGCCATGTTGACGGTGTCTGCGTCTATTTGGGCAGCCATTTTGTGAGTTGATGCTTTTAATCTTTGAAGGGAGATTCTGATTGAAGTTTGGTAGTAGAGAATGATCTTCAGGTCGTCTTATATAGGACTTGTGTCCTTGTTGTTGGTAATTCTATTGAGCTATCTGCAGTCAAAAACAGCCTACTTATATGTCTGTTCATCTTACACGACCTTCGAGCTCCTATAGTTGTCAATGCTCAGCGAAGTGAAGGTATATTCAACCTTTGCCGCGCATAACCGATGGTTTCGGAGGCAAGATACTATACTTGGCCCACAATATCTCATGATCGTATGTCTATACTCAAGATGTCCAAGCTTATCGGGCGGCAAGATTCGGCATAAGTCGAAAGAAGCTTTATCTGGAGCAATGTGGATCGAGCCGTTCCCAGCAAGCCGAGTATAATTCTAACGTGAAGTGGTCTGCGGCTCTCCTCTGAATCTGTGGAAACAACTGGTGATAACCTGATATGATGGGTACGCTTTCACGGCTGTCTTTGGGAAGGGGAAGGTGTCCGCGCCAGGTCTGCGAGAATACTACAAAGATTATGGCAAGTAGGTGTCAGTATCGTCGGAATAGATTGATACAATTTGCGAAAAAAAAATCTCACTACTTTGATTGTTCACGCATTTGCAAATGTGTAAGTAACTCAATAATGGTCATTCATGTCAATATTGTCAGTTGACATGTTGAAGGCCACTGTCTCTACATCGTGAGTTATGTGGGTCACGGCTCAATGGAGTATGGCTCGAGCCTCTTATGTCGCGGACGCCTACCTTTTTGGCTTACAAGACTACAGCCGCCAATGATCCCATGACGTTCCAGTCCATACACGTATCTTCTTATCATTCTGATCTGTTAAGGTTCCGCAATGGGGGTAGCCGAGCCGCTTTGTCTCGGGATACCTTCATTTTCGGTCATGGGCATATTGGGTAGGTTAGTGATCTCGGTTTCGGTGCGTCCGGCTTGAGCCGAAGCCGTTGCTCAAGTATTGGTAAGACCAACACATTTGGCTAATCTTCGCATCTTGATTATATGTCTTTCTGCTTGATCATTAAAAGCCGTATATGACGCAACTGGTATCGACTGTCCTGCTCAAGAACGGTCAAACTCCAGCTTGCTTGCAGCTATCGTTAAAGAATGATTCCCCACCGCCCAGCAATGGCTGGCGTGTAATTGAAAGCGAAGCTCCGATATCTACGTGCCTGGCATCAATTATAGTCGTAGTTGTATCCAATCAACCACCCCCGAAATAGATTCCTGGTATACAGCATGTTGAGTTGTATCATATCTCTTGGCTATCTTCGTGATTGAGTCTGCAGTTTCTCTACCCCAGATCGCCCAGAACAGAGGTGCCCAGTCTTTTACCCCAGAATCTATAATGACGGTAAACCCACTATAAATGCAGAAGAAAACCTCTGATTGGGGACAAATACTCAATCTTCTCTACTTGACACTCAATTTGAACGTTCTCGACAATAATAATTAGATGTAACACATGCTAATCTTGAAACGGAGACATCATTCGAGAAACAGGCATGTCGGGGCTGATGTGCACTGGCGGACGCAAGCTTCGACTATCCAAGATGCAAAGGTACGTAGCAACTGGCTTTTTCTTTGCCTTGAGCATTCCTCCAACCTTGAAGATCGACAATAATTTGGGTAATTGTCACCCAATATCAATAAAATATTTGCTGTCTTCTTTTCACAAAAAGCAGTATGTTCGTTTACTCATGCCCGCATAAAAACATATGCGCTATTGTAAGTGTCCAAAAAGCCCTTGCTTCTTTGTCGTCTGATCAGTGCTACTTTCTTACGAGATATACGAAAACGCGGACTTACCTCTTTCGCGGATAAATAGGGTAGAATACCACGCCTGCGGGGGAAAGAAGAAAGCACCCCCAGGCGGTACTACGACTCCAATATCCGTCTTGGCAATCGACGAGGGACCAGGGCCGGGGGACAGAAAGTAACCAATTGGCTGGTTCCGGCCGAGGGTTGGGCCGTCCTCCCGTGACTCCGGGCCCTCGATGGATTAATTTGGGGGATTAAGGGAAGATATTACCTTGCCAAACGAGAGTTGGGGAGAGGATCTCCATTTTCCTCAGGTATTGCCAGGCCAGATTAAGCAGCAAGGGGGTTTCCCCCAATGAGCTTGTCTACGATCGCCAACCACGTGTGGTTGCACGGGTGAATATGTGCATACGAGTCCCACAGATGGCAAGATGAGTAGACGTATTTATGCACCAGGCCCACGGGCTTGGGACTTGGTGGTATCGCTTCCTTTATATCGGTAGAGGACGAGGTTCCATCTTTCTCTCCTGATCCTCTCCACATACACTTCGAACATATCCCAGGAGACTCGTCAAGCCATGGCTCGCATCAAGCCAGACAAGCTGCATCAGAAGACGAACCCGTCGGCGCAGGGAAACACGGGTGCATCGGCCGACCCCATCGTAACCCGTCTCGCCAACGCCGACAAGATACCATGGTACAGGAAGCCGAACCTGCGCGCCCTGTACTTCCTACTGTTCCCGACCTGTATGGGCATCGAACTGACGTCGGGCTTTGACGCTCAGATGATCAACGCCCTCCAAATCGTTCCGTCTTGGGTTGAATGTGAGTTCGACGGCCTAGCAGAGAGAAAGGTGTCTATTTTGCTAGAAGAAATATGGGCTGATCTTGTTGCACAGTCTTTGGCGATCCGAAGGGTATGTATGCTCCCATTTAATGCAGTAGGGCATTTTGCTGAGACTCGCAAAAGGGTCATTGAAAGGAATCATTTCTGCCGCTTACTCGCTTGGTGCCATTCTTTCGCTGCCTCTGGTCCCCATCGTCAATGATCGCCTCGGTCGGCGATGGTCGATTCTCATCGGCTCTGTTGTAATGGTTATCGGCGCAATTATCCAGGGATTCTCCGTCAATGGTGAGTAGTATCTGCTCTTCGCCTGGAATGCCAATTTCAGGCGAGGGAAGACTGTGTTTTGCCTTTTTTATCACCAGACCATCCCGTGCTAAATCGTTCATATCGCAGTTGGCATGTACATTGCCGCTCGTCTCATCCTTGGTTTCGGTATTCCCGTCTGTATCGTGAGCGGATCAGCGTTGATCGGTGAGCTGGGTTATCCTAAAGAACGACCGGTCTTGACGTCTCTGTTCAACGTGTCATACTTTCCCGGTCAAATCCTGGCCGCGGGCATCTGCTTTGGAACCAACAACATCCCGAACAACTGGGGCTGGAGGATTCCAAGTCTTTTGCAAATGACGCCGTCACTATTCCAGATCGCCTTCGTCTTGTAAGTCTTTTCGCTCTTGGTGCTCGAGATGGAACGGGATCCAAGGCTTACAAAAGAAAGATTCCTCCCGGAGAGTCCGCGCTGGCTCATCACCAAGGACCGCAGCGAGGAGGCCTACGAGATCCTGTACAAGTACCACGCCGAGGGCCACCGCAACTCGGAGTTCGTCAAAGCCGAGATCGCGCAGATCAACACGACGATGCATCTCGAGCTCGAGGCGTCGAAGCGGTCGTGGAAGGACCTGGTGGCCACCCCGGGCATGAGGCGCCGCCTGCTCGTCACCTGCATGCTGGGCCTGTTCACGCAGTGGAGCGGCAACACGCTCATCTCCTACTTCCTGGGCGACCTACTGCAGCTTGTCGGCAAGACGCAGAGTATATTCAAGGCCCAAATCAACGTCGCCCTCGCCTGCTGGAGTCTGGTCTGCGGTGTCGTCTGCGCCTCGATCGTCACCAGGTTCAAAAGGCGCCCAATGTTCCTGGCTTGCACCATCAGCTCTCTGGTCGTCTACATCTGCTGGACCGTGAGCATGGAGAGGGCTATGGCCGCCTTGGACGCGGGTACGACCAACTCCGCGGCGGGAGCGGCTACCATCTTCTTCATATTCGCATATGTATGATTTCTTCTGGTCGTGTTGTATTCACCTTTGCTGACAATTTGCCTGCAGAACCCATGCTACAATATTGGGTATAATGCCTTGACATACAGTAAGATTTCCCTACAGCGCACAACACTCATCCTGGGCCACATTACTGACCCGAAACACTCGCAGCCTTCCTCGTCGAGATTTGGCCTTTCATGGAGCGCTCCATGGGTATCGCCGCCTTTCAATTCTGGGGCCGCGGCGCCGCCTTCTTCACCACGTTTGTCAACCCGATCGGCCTCGACAATGCGGGTTGGAAGTACCTCATCTCGTACTGCGTCTTCCTGGCGTTCGAGACCGTCTTTATCTACTTTTTCTTCCCCGAGACGTTTGGCAGAACCCTCGAGGAGTTGGCCTTCTGTAAGCTCCATTTTCTCATCTGTCGTGATTTCTTCCGCCGTGACCCTTGTAGCCAGTGCTAACCGTCTTGCTTCCGCTTGTGTAGTGTTCGAGGACAAGGCCCTCGCCGACGAGGCCGTACGCGCCGTCGAGAAGTCCATTGCGCATCACGATGAGGGGCCAGTCCAAGAAGAGAAATCGGCTCCAGAGATCCAGACTGCGACCAAAGAAGTTTGATAATATGGATGCTTGGGCAATTGATTATGTGGCCCCTCAGTGCGAGACGTTACGTTGCCAGCCATTTTACGTCGCAAGCACAATATCTGTATCAGTCTACTCAATCAATCATATACATAATTCGGCTTGTTTTGCATGGTCTCTTGAGCGAATCCCACTCGTTCATGTAGAGTCTGTTGCTCAATTGGTTGCCCAGTTTTCTACCACGATCGCTGTATTTGCGCCGCATCATTTTCTTGTTCTCTCCAAGTCAACCTATTTATGATGTCTATATGCTTGACCTTGAATCTCATCACAGCCTTGGATTGGGTTTACCATTGGCGTTTCACTACATTATATTATGCGAGATTCCGGCCTAGCGGTTCTCCACGACCCGCTCAAGATGCTTCCCGGATTTCGGAAGTACTCCTTCGTGTAAGTTGACAGTGAAATGTAGACTTTGCTTACCGCTTCCGTATCGCTAATTTACGACGACTTGAAATTGTTACAAATACTACATTTTTGTCTGTACGGAGATCAGCCCTCGGCGTCTTGACTTTCTCGAACTCGGACCATTCATGATAGCTGATACTTACCAGCTTTATCTGTGTCCTTCCCCGCCCCGCCCCCATCTTATCCCGCCCGAAGCAGCAGGACCGAGACCGAGCCATTGAGAACAATATGGTTCTGGTATTCCACGGCACGGTCATTCATTCACTGGGGCCCACCTCGCTCGAGATCCTCGAAGATGCGCTGCTCGTCGTCGGCTCTGACGGGACCATCCAGAGCCTGGACGCCGGGGTGCCCAGCGCCTCGGTGCCCGGGGCGCTGGCGTCGCGCGGCCTCGACGCCGACGAGGTCCGGTACCTGGGGCGCGGCGAGTTCCTGATCCCGGGGTTCGTCGACACGCACAACCACGCGCCGCAGTACGCGCAGCGCGGGCTCGGCCAGAGCATGCACATCCTCGACTGGCTGGACCAGGTCACGTTCCCCAACGAGGCGCGCTTCGCTGACCTCGAGTATGCGGAGCGCATCTATTCTGCCTGCGTCGACGGGTTCCTGAGGCAGGGCGTAACGACGGCGTCGTACTACGGCTCCATGCACGCCGATGCTACGAACATCCTGGCCGACTTGTGTCTCAAGAAGGGGCAGAGGGCTTTTGTTGGGAAGTGCAACAGTGAGTTCTCATGCATATGAACCATCCTCAAATCTAAGCAGTGGCTGGTTTCTTCTCGGGAAATTATAAGCAAGTCGGGGGTAGATATCAGACATGAAATTGGGAACTTGGGAACTCATTGTATACTGATGGTCTTGTATAGTGAACCGGAATGCCCCAGACTACTATAGAGACGCCACAGTCCAATCATCACTAGAGGACACGGAAAAGTGCATTGCGCACATTCGCAAGATCGATCCAGAGAGCAAACTCTTGAAGCATGTGCTCACCCCGCGGTTCGCCATCACCTGCGACCCGGAGCTGCTTGAAGGCCTCGGCGAGATCGCCGCGCGCAATCCGGACCTGCCGATCCAGACGCACTTCAACGAGGCCGAGCAGGAGATGGGCTTCACCAAGACGCTGTTCCCGCAGTTCGGCAACGAGGCCGACCTGTACGGCGCGTACGGGCTGCTGACGGAGCGGTCGATCCTGGCGCACTGCTGCTTCGTGAGCGAGTACGAGCTGGACCGGCTGAAGGAGCTCGGGTGCGGCGTCGCCCACTGCCCCGTGTCCAACATGACGGTGGGCGGCGGGTTCATGGCGGCGCCGGTCCGCGAGTTTCTGCGCCGCGGCATCAAGGTCGGCCTCGGCACCGACAGCGGCGGCGGGTTCTCGGCGAGCATCCTCGACGCCATGCGGCAGGCGCTCGTGGCGTCCAACGCGCGTGAGGTCATGAGCCAAGGCGCCGACAAGGGCCTCGGCATCGACGAGGTCTTCTTCCTAGCCACGCTCGGCGGCGCTCAGGTCTGCTGCCTCGAGGACAGGATTGGCAGCTTCCAGGTCGGTAAGCACTTTGACGCCCTGCTCATCAATAGCGGTCGGCCCGGGGTTATGACTATGCTCGAGGATTTCGATTCGACGAGGACCATTTTTGACAAGTTCATCATGACGGGCGACGATAGAAATATTGAGTTGGTATTTGTGAACGGTCGGCGGGTCAGACCTTAGCTGCATATCAAATACATAGACATGAGTGTCGATGTCCCTCGTAAGTGCCAGATTGTTTCTCAGCTGTAACCAAACAGGGATAGAGGAGCCGAGCCGATCATGATTTATGAAGGCGTTCACGACTACCTAGGTGGTATCAATATAGTCTGGCAAACTTTTACAAGGCCACGTACTTCGAGTTCTATCTTTACAGCAAGTTTCGATATTCAGCTGGCAGCATGTGTAGCATATCATAAAGTTGTTTCTATTTTGATTTTCGAGCTTTTAGTACCAATTACCAATGTGTCAATCTATGCGCAATCGCGCTCGTGTTCGTGGCCTTTTGCTGCAGTTCATAATTACCCGAGAGTCCCAGAAGGAAAAACAATAACGCCCTCGACCTATCCAGCGCATTACCCATTCCGCCAAAATCCTCACTCATTCAACATTATCCAGTCCAGTCATCCATACCCTCCTTTGAGAAATTCAAACAACAACCATTACTACTACTTCCTCCTCAGACTCTTACCCCTGTCCAGGAGATTGAGATCCCACCAGCCGTCGATGATGCCCCAGACCGTCTTCCGCTTTGGCTTCTCGCGGGCCTGGACTGGGACCGGCAGACCGTCGGCGTCGCGCGCGGCCGACGGGCTGAGCGGCTCGAGGTCGTCTTCCACAAAGCTGGCCGTCTTGGGGCTCATGGACCGCGCGAGCGCCTTGATCTTGGAGATGGGGATGCCGAGCGCGTCGCGGGGGCTGATGGGCGAGCGCGGCATCTTGGCCTTGGCCGACTTGGGAGACAGGTACGCCGAGAGCGGCGCCCCCGGCGTGTTGGCGGGCGTGAAGCCGTCGTCGCTGGGCGTCGGCGGCGGCAGGACGTCCAGGTTCTGCGTCCGGATCTTCTCCGGGACGCGCTTGTGCCGGGCGGGGATCGAGTCCGGGGACTCGAGGATGGCGGGCATCGCGGCGGACCGGCGCTGCGCCGTCAGCGACCGGCCCCGCGAGGCGGGCCGGTTGACGTAGATCATGGGCGGCGGGGGCGGCACGTCGGTGATGTCCTCGTCGATGCCGCGGAAGTTGAGAACGGGCGCGGCCTGCGGGGCCGGGAGGGTGGGCGCGCTCGGGGGAGGGACGACAAAGGTGGGTTGGCGGGCGGCGGCCGGGCCTTGGTGAAGCACGCCGGTGCCGAGGCTGCGGGAGGAGAGGGCCAGGGGCCCCGTGATGCGTCCGTCGCCGTTGTCCTGGTGCGGCGGCGGCGGGATGACCTGGAACGATGCGCCCTTCTCCTCGTATACTCTCGGCACCGGTTCCTGTGCTCGTGCTGCCGCCGCGTTGACAACAACCCTACCCCTTCCCTTTGTCGTCTGCACAACCCCGCGCGCGCCCGCGCGCCCCTAACCCTCAATGTCCTTGGGGGCGGCGACGCTCTTGGTGCGGCGCCACAGGCCGATCAGGACGACGGCGCTGAAGGCGAAGAGCACGCAGAGCGAGATGGAGAGGCCCCAGACGGCCTTGATCTCGTAGCAGTGGGGCTGGTCGACGGCGACGTAGGTGTAGTAGTCTACGACCTTCTTGAGGACGCTGCGGTAGGTCACGCCCGAGCTGCTGGCGACGAAGACCTGGGAGCCCGAGGCGATGGTCGACGTGCCGGCCAGGGGCAGCGTCTCGCAGGTGAGCTTGGACAGCGGCTTGCCGACCGTGGTGGCCACGACGATGGTGGCGATCAATAGCATGAAGTCGCAGACGCCAGCGACGAGGAGAGGGAGCAGACCGTCGTAGTACAAGATGTAGGAGATGGCAATGTATAGAGATGCCGTGCTCGCCTGGTCATCGTTAGTTTCGATACTTGGCAGAATGATCGAGGTAGGATCTTACCACGACGAGAGTGCCAATGAGCACGTCGGGAGCGTCGCGCTGGACCGAGACGATCTCATTAATGAAGTTGGCCACGAGACCGATGATGGTCAGAAGCGAAAGGAGCTGTGCGGCGCGCAGAGCCGTAAAGGTTACGCCGAGAGCGCCGAGCTGAGGAGCCTGGAAGCGCATCTTGAGCGGGATCGGCTTCTCAAGGTCGGTGATCAGAGAAAGACTCGGGCGGGACTTGTAAGCGGTGCGCAGGGGCAAATGCGGCCGCGGCTGTGGGATGGAAGCCGTTGGGAGAAGTGGAGAGGAAATGTTGAAAGATTGGGCGGTACTCGGACCGTCTTTTTTTATATCAAGAGAAGGTGTTGCAAAGTGTCTCTAGACTGGAAGAAAGTGAATGCAATGGTTTTCCAGAACCCAAAGAATGTGGACGAGAAAAGACTGGAGCAGGTCGACTGCCGTGATGAACGAAATGAAATCGCTGGTGTGGTGACGGAACTGATTTTCAATATGAGACCGCGAGAGATAGGAAACTCGTAAAGGCCAGAGATGACGTTGAAAGACCAGAAAACCGTTTATAGTAAGAAAATCCCAAGAAAAGAGACAGAGAGCCAAGGAAAGAGATAGGAAAAGACCCAAGGAAAAGACCCAAAGGAAAAAAAGAGACGTGAGTGTAACTGTGGATTGTTTGATGAGAATGAAGATCTAACTCGAACTCAAGGGAAGCAAAGACGTCTATATGTATTCCTCTCGCGTCCTGCTGGGCAGAGTCATACCAGCCATGTCGAAACATCACACTCTGCAAGACTGCAAAGTCTAGACCACCTGCATCGCGGTAAACCCCTGACCCGTCCGACTTATCGGAATCCATGGTTTGATTTCCAGGGCAGAGCCTTTGCTTTTCTCGCGCTGCTATTTTCATCATAGCACAACATATATGTCGAAGTCGGTACTTGAGGCAGATGGCGTATTCAGCAGCCGCCGGCGCGACCAATGAGAGCGCCCAATTCGCTCTGCGTCTATTCAATATCGCTCTGCCAGGGCTCCAGCCAACCACGATGAACCAAGGGGATCCACTGCCTGCAAGCAAGGTCTTATTGCCTGCGCTTCCCAATCAGGCCGTGGTCGCTTAGTGTCGTCTCAACAACCGCGATGGCCCTCTGTGTCGGAGCATCATGGTTGGCTGCTGACCTGGGCACTTGTTCATCTCGCCTCGAGGTCGCAGTGGTGGACCTGGAATGCGGTCCGGGGTCTTAAGCGCGGTGCGCGGTTGCGTACATACCCTGGGCCTTGCTCCCAGCGATCTATCGTCCATCCATCATCGCATTCGTGTCTCATGGCCGGCAGCGAAGGCGACCCGCAGATCACAGTAAATAGGCGAAATTGGAACGGAGGAGGCGATGCTGCTTCCGCTGCCCTGGAAATGCAGGCAAGCTTCCCGCATTCCTGGGCTCTGCAAGTGAGTCGAGCTGTTCGAGCATCGTCAGCCAGTAGAGCTATAGTGGATACGGCCGACCACGGGCCTCTACGACTATACTACCTGAGCATCGGATGGTCCTGAGACGATAAACATTAGGGTTGTCATGTTTACATCCTGGTGTTTCCCAAAGATAAGAGCCGCAGGGTATCATCGCCATAGATCATAGGTCCATGCACCATGCGATCCGGGCATAAACATCTGGAAATGGACCGCGCAAGGTGTTTCTTTCCATCTTGGATGGGCCACGAACGCGAGCTGTCAAAACAGTCATCATGATCAAGAAATTGTGTCATTTTTTGCGCCTGACGCCTGTTAACAAATCTGGAATCGCGTCTCACTTTATTGCCTAGGTCGTCAAATTTCAAAAGCTCCTTCGCATCTAGATAAATCGTCAGTTCGGCATATCCGATCGTGACGCGCCTGTAACAATTCCTGCATTCGCAGCGTGTTCCCACACTGACAAAGCCCACCATGTACGAATCGACCTTGTCTGGATGGCGCGTTGCTCATCCTAATAGGTCGTCAAGGCCACTGCTGCCTGTGGACTGGGCGGGTTTGGAAGGGGCCGCGCCAGTATTGGAGGGAGCCCCCCAAAGAGAGGCGCTGGTCTTCTCCTTTGCGAGCTGGCCCAATTTGGGACCTGAACTGATGCTGTTGTTCTTCTTTGCACCACCACCAGCTGCCGTGAAGAGATTGGCGAATGGGTCACCACCCGCAGCGGGCTTGGCGGCTGCTGTGCCGGCCGGCTTGTTGAAAGCAGACATTCCGGATGCCCCGGATGCGCTGGAAAAGCCAGTGTTGGTCTTTTGAACTTGCTGCGCAGGCTGAGAAGTCTGAACAGACTGGAAATAATTAGGCTGTGCCGGCTGGTACCCTGTGGGCTTGGGTGCCTGGGGAGACATCATATTGGTAGGCGCGCTGAAAGCCGAGTAGTTGGCAGCAGGTGTAGCGTTAGCGCTTGCTGGCGGCGAGATTGCCGACATCATGCTGGTGATATTGGCGTTCTGAGGTCCAGAAAGCGGTTGCGGGGCCGCGAATTGCGCAGTGCCTTGTGCGCTTGATGTCACCATGGGAGGTGCGATAGAAAAGGCGTTTGAAGGGGCTGACGTCTGCGTGGCAGGAGTGGCCGACTGGAAGTCGTCGAAATCATCGTCATCGTTGCTGGCCAAGGCGTCGATTCCAGAAGAGCTGGCCGCAGGAGCTGGTGCTGCAGCTGCGGGAGCGCTTGGGGTGGGCTCAGGGTCATCGAAAGAGAACAGGTCGACTTCTGGCTCCTTGGCTTTCTTGGGTGGCGCTGAAGGTGTCGTCTTCTTGACGCCGGCCCTCTGGGTTGTCTCTGGCCTCTTGGTCCGCGACGAGCTTCCACCAGTCTCGGCCTCGTCGTATTCGTCGTACTCGTCGAATCTGTCATTTCCTCGGGCACTGAAGTCGTTAGGCTCCTGGCCGCCGAAGCCGCCGCCATCGCCATAGACACCGCCAGTGTAGCCGCCGTATCCCGCTGAGGAGCCGCCGCCGCCGCCGCCGTAGCCAGCAGATTCGCTTCCGAAGCCACCGTAACGACCGGCGCTGCTGCTGCTGGAGAAGCCGCCCATTGCGCCACCCTCAACGCCCGTATATTTCGCCTTGTTGGCTCTCGCCTTCTTTCGCTCGGATCGAATGCGCTCGACGTCGCCCAAGAGCTCTGCCAGTTCTTTGGCGCGGTTGCGCACATTGATGCCCTGGTCCTTGCCATTCTGGTCGATGAAGTGGAATTGTCGGAGCATTTTGAGGAGCGTGACGTGGCCGCGCGCGTCGTCGATGACTCTCTCGGAGCCGTGCTTGATCAGGAACTCGAGAAGCTGCAATGCCTTGTAGATCTGTCGCCACTCCTCGGCCGCCTTCTCCGTGAATCGCCGGTATATCATGGGCATGATCTCGTTAAGGGTTTGGCTGTGTAATCGTTAGTACAGGGCTCGCAAGACTTCGTCGGTGCAGCGCGAGAATCGCTTACTAGTGGAAAGTGCCATTGGCAATCTCCTGCATCAAGGTCGAGGAAGCGCCCCATGGCTCGTTATTGGTAGCCTCTCGGACCTATAATGGCGATGATTGTCAGCAACCGGCATAGCGAATGTTGTCAACTCAACGGTGCTAACCTTGGACTCCATTTCGGTATAATTCATGACGGCTATTCATACTGGTCAGAACTGTGATCTGCGCGGCCCATTCAATGCGTGCCTCTCTCACCATTCTGGACCTTGCGCACACCGGCCTTGACATCATAGAGAGTCAGGTTGGACACAGTGTCCTTGAGGCTGTTGAAGTCCATGGTGCCGGATTCTCACGGGCTTCGCGCTGCGCTTCGTAATGCGAGACAGAAGAGGTGGGAGGAGTCGGTCGAACGTCGTTGAACCTTTGGGAATCACGGAGGTGAGATATCTGGATGATGCTCCAATGTGCCCAAGTGTCCAACTTCAATGGGGGAGTGTGAGCCCCTGGTCCAAATGTGCCCAGCCAAGGTTCAGGTTAGAGCCGCTGACAGCTGAAGCGGCGCTTGGTCCCACTTCTCCAGCAAGTCAAGGTTGCGTTCCTGCCGGGTACCGCTGCGAGTCAAGCGATCCACGTGATCTTTGAATCAGTGAGTGACACTTGAAGGTTGATATATTGGGCACGTCGATTCGCAATAGAACTCATATTTCCTAATCGTGTAATTCAAAGTGCTAGAAATATTGTGTAACTTATATAGATATACTTGATTACCTTGTAGTTTGCCTCAAACCTTGTCAAGATATGTATCGCTTCCCCCGCCGCTAGAATTTCTCGGTTTCATGTACACTTGGCAGCCACACCCCTTGCTGTATCAAAGCGCGTTGTAGCAACGCTTGGTCATTTCAGTTGGAGATACACACAAACAACTTTCGGGACGCTGAAATTCTAAATACAAGAGAGAAGTTCGGGATTGTTACTGACTTGTCCGTATTAAATCAGTTGATACCTATAGAAAGGTGCGTCTAAAGTCGAGGGCCGCAGACCGACATGGATTCCCATCGGATGTGGACGTAATGGTTGAAGCTTAACCCAGCTCTTAGCTAGCGCGTGTCCTATTTCGGACAGCAAAATTTCTAGAGCTCGACGAGCACTTCAAGCTTCATTGAAAACAAAAGCTTCCACAGAGTTGTTCATCATCACTTCCACGTTTGTACTATATTTCAGAATCAATTCATCCTCTTCGGCATCTCGACCCGAATACCATCACTGTACTTGTATACATAAATCATTTCCAACCAGCCTGTAACGTGAGTAGCTCTTTCTCAAGGTCTTCCTGTGTCTGCCCCTTTGCCCCAGCTCTCGGCCAAAACAAGTGTCAGCAAAGCTTCGAGGCGTCTTCAAAGCACATGTTTTGTTTGGGCACATCATCCACATTACCTCTGGCAGTACCGGGGTGAACTCCAGCCATCAAGGCTCAGTTCTGTCCGGGCCATGGAGCGGTCGAGAGAGAGAGACATCAGGATGGGGAGGTGAGAGCAGGTGCAGGCAAAAGAGCCATGTCCGCCAGTCAAATGGATGGATTGGTGCCGCATACTGCTGCCACTCACCAACTGCCTCGATCTACCACCTCCAAGCTCGTCTTTTCGCATCTCCCAGCTACTGCTGGAAAATCCGAAGCTTGCCGACGCTACTCGACCACGCGAGTGGGGGGTGGTCGTGTCGTCTTCCACGCTTGGCGAACATGAACGCACGACATTGCACCTTGCATGTCGATGGCTCATGAATGTTTCAATGCGTTTCCTATTGGTTACGATATATCGTTACCTTCAGGAGGGATGCTTCAGCTTCTACGAAGCCCGCGTGTACCCTATAGCTGTCTCTGGAAAGTCTACTGTTGAGCGACTATACCTACCCACCCTGGCAGACTCGTCTTCAGCCTTCACGGTCCGCAAGCAATTGGCAGTTTAAGCCACTGCCGCCAGCCGGGGTAATTGATTTTCCTGAGCAAGTGCCAGACTTCGGGATTTGTCGCAATCGACAGTTCTGCCACCCAATCAAGACCTCCAAGCAGGGCACACAGGCAGTATGGCCGATCCTCCTCGGAGGTGGAGCCTCTGATGAGTCCTTGCTTCTAAAGCAAAGCAGCAGCTTCTCCTGAGTCCCGACGAAGGGGAGGCGGGGCAAGCGCCGGTACACTATACAGTAGAAGCTGGGTGACGCAAGGGAGAAAAAAAGAACCCCTCTGGCGGCAAGCAAAGCACAGCGCGGGAGAGCGAGCTTCTAGCTCGGCCATGGAATCTCGTGCTAGTAGTCTTGCAGATCCGTGTTCGCGACGATGCTTTTTCTGCTTTGCCCGCGATGTCCAGGGAGGCAGGCTGTTTCTTGCAATTGACCGAGACGGACTGGGTTGTCGTAACCGGCCGCTCCGTCGGCCCCGTGTTTTCATCGACTCCTTGCCCTCTGAGGTGCCTACGGATCGAATTTATGGCCTTGGTCGTGCCTCTGAACCTCCTTGGCTCGTTGCGGGCCGGCGAAAGACCCCTCAAAACTTCATGGGAGGCGGGGCATGAGCTGCGCTTTTACCATGCCTGATTGGATTGTGACCTTAAGCTGACCTAGTTGCCCCGCCCAGATTTTTGTCAACATGAGCTCGACCTTTCGACCCCTCCTCAACTTCTCTCCCCGCCTCTGCTCGAGAGTTTCATCTTCATCTTCTACCCTTCGACCCAATCTCTTCACGAAGTCTGCTTTCGTGTCTTCTTCCATTCCATCCATCAGATACTTCTCTGCAACTTCCGCCAATATGACTAAGGCTTGGTGAGTACAGCCCAATCTATAGCACCGGTTATCAAGAGCTCCTTCCCTGTTTCGCAGGTTGCTCCTTTTTTCCCTCTCATATTCACCCCGCCACGTTCGGCTCCTGCACGAGCTTCTTGCTGATACCAATTGCTTTCAGGTTCACCGTTGAGTGGGAGGGTCCTTCGCTGGACGCCCAAGGTCGCCCTACCGGCCCTGCCAAGCGTAAGTCTGGCAACGATCCCATCATGCCCTCGATGCACTCGAGCTGACAAAATCTGCCATTATAGAGCAGTCGGGTACCATCAACTTCAAGCTGTACAGCGACGTCGTCCCTAAGACCGCCGAGAACTTCCGTGCTCTCTGCACTGGCGAGAAGGGCTTTGGCTACAAGGGCTCTTCTTTCCACCGCATCATCCCCGAGTTCATGCTCCAGGGTGGTGACTTCACCCGTGGCAACGTACGTTTACCTGATACCCAAGGCTTGAGAACAATTCACGGGTAGCTAACCCAATTTTCAGGGTACTGGTGGCAAGTCCATCTACGGAGAGAAGTTCGCCGACGAGAACTTCCAGCTCAAGCACAACAAGCCTGGTCTGCTCTCCATGGCCAACGCTGGCCCCAACACGTACGTGCTATATCACTACAAGGCGGCCCTTGTGGCTCCCACGATATTCTTTCCTACGGTAGCTAACACAGTTTCTAGCAACGGTTCTCAGTTTTTCGTCACCACCGTCGTCACCTCGTGGTTGGATGGCCGCCACGTCGTCTTCGGCGAGGTCGCTGACCAGGAGTCCCTGAACATTGTCAAGGCTCTTGAGGCTACCGGTTCCCAGAGCGGTGCTGTCAAGTACAGCAAGCGCCCCACCATCGTTGACAGCGGTGCCGAGTAAGCAGTTGGCAAGAGGTTTATTTGTTCCTTCTGCGTGTAACAATTGATCGGGAAGATTTCACGACGTTTGGGGGAATGCATATATGCTAGATGAATCTAACGATAATCAAGCGCTCCCCTATGTTCTCAGCGTAGTTAGATATGGAGCCAAAAAAGAAACAAAAAGTTCTGCACTTCCATTGTCCCACCATCTGCGTGCTAGCGATCCTAAGATGCAAATTTTGGATATCGCAATGGTACTAATTACTACCATATGAAGCTATTGCTTGATGGGTGCCGTCTGCTCCGAACTCCGAGCCTGTATGGCGAGGAACATACATGGCCGTGCACTTGCAGTGATTCACCTCCATTTTCGTCACTAACCGAGACAACATGGAAAAGGAAATCGAAGGATTCTCGAAGGGTCAAACAAGCAAAACATTATCAACGCTATGCTACACTGATGACCACGGCGATGTGGCCTATGCCATCTTTCTGTTGATGGGCGAGCGAGCGCTTTTCCCCATGAAATAGAAGTCAATGCCGACTCTCGCGGCGACACCAGCCGGGAGCCGGCTCGAGCAGGGTGAACCCTTTATCCATCCTATGCCTCCTTTGAACGCCGATGCCATGCAATACAATATGAGTTGTGCCCCCAGAGGCTTGATCTCAAGAAATTTTACAAAGTGATCTCATCCCTTTAGATCATGACCCTTTGCACCCACTTTTTCATGGGTCACACCGTGGAATCTCTTCGCCAGGGGCTTCACACCAACCACTGGTCGAAATACTCGCATCCACCTGCCCATACGGGTCCGCCTTCCTCGCAAAGCTCAAAGACAGGACAGTGACCACACGGGGCAGTGGTGAGTCCGTTGCTAGGCGGCTCTAGACAATCGTCTTCCAGAGTCATGGCGTTTGCAGTAGTGTTGAGCTTTGACGACCGGATTGTCCGGTAGCCGACCTTTCTTCCAATCTTGACCTCTTCGACTCGGTTTTCGTACATCAGGACATCCACAAGCTGCTGTATGTCGGACTCTTTCAACGGCATGCCCTTTGTCACGCCGGACTTGGCAAGCTGCTGAGTGATTTCAGACAGGGTGAGGTAGTGCTTGTAGCCAGCGGGCATTGGAATGCGAACAGGCTGGCTCGACTTCTTTCGCGTCTTCGTGGGCGAGTCGGCAAGCAGGTCGTCGTCGTTGGTCATGTCCTCGGCGGCTCGCTTCTTGCCCCGGGCGGCCACGGCTGCGTCGCTGTGGCTGCCGTTGATGACCTTCTTGGGCAGGACAGGGCTGGAACTAGCACTCCGGGTCGCCTCGCCTCGCAAGCTCAGGTATGTGCCCGACGTCTTGATGAGGTTGTGCGTGACGGAGAGCAGCATCTCAATGAAGGACTCGTCCAGGTCTCCGTCCGCGAACCAGGGGCCGCCGGTGGCCTTCTCGCTGGGCTTGATGCTGGCCTTGATGTAGCAGCGGTGACTGGCCTGCTGGACCGACGTAAAACTGGCAATCAGCTTCTTCTGATTTTCCAGCTCTTTCAGAACCTTCTTAAGGGTCTGTTCCCTCATGTTGGTCCGCTTGCGCATCTCCTGCTGCCAGATGCCCTCGGCCCCGGCATTGTCGATCAGGGTGTAGATGATGTTCTGGTCCTGCGTGAGCCCGTGGTACTTGATGGCCTCGGACTCGGGCCGCAGCCTCCATGCCGAGCCGTGCGATGTGCTCAGGGCGACGAAGAGGTAGTCGTCCATCAACCCCTTGATGACCTGGAGGAGGGTCTTGAGATCCTTGGGGACGGCATCCAGGTTCTGGAGGTCCTCCTGGGAGAACAGCTTCTGGTAGGCCTTGTCGTCATCTCCGTCGAGCTTCTCAACGCAGGCATCGTACAGCTGGTTCTTGAGGACGGAGAGCTTGTCAGGGTCCATCGCGACGTTCGGGCGGCCGAGGCCTTGTGGGAGTGGGGTGAGTCAGGGTCCGATGGGCGGCGACGAGGGCGAGGAACTGCCGGTAGAAGGAGAATTCGAAGGTCGGGAGGGCGAGTGATCGTGCGACGAGGCCGATTGACACGGACGACATGCGCCAACGTCGTTGGGGTTTTTTTTCGTTGGTTTCGTCTGGGGAGGGAGGCTAATAAAATCTGGCTGGTAAGCGCAAGGATGAGTCTCTCGGCGAGGCTATTGAAGATTGTCGCATTCTCCAAAATTTCTGGACGATCTACGAAAAGGACGGCGCTGCCCCGCGATTTTGGAGCTTATCAAGGGCTTATCGTCCAGGGTGGGCGACGACCAAGTGCCAGCCAGTTGAGTTGAGCTTGGAACCGAGGTACCTCTTCTTGGTCGAGTTTGGAGTCTGATGTCTAGGTAGTCTTACTTTGGAATATGAAGGCCCTTCGAAACTCAATTTGCAAATTGGAGAATTTGATATTGATTCGATTATTCAAGAGGGCCCGAGTCAGTATTGCTCCGCCACAGGCTATCGTCACAACTTCGTGTTTTTACAGAATACCTGAAAAGTGTACAAAAGACCCTGCTGAATTCGTCCCTCCGATCGTTGCTAGAACCAACCACGCCCCATCGGTTCTAGCGCTGTGCAACTACTTCATAGGCGGGTCAGGAACCTCGAGCTGTCCATCTGGCCAATCAACTTCCCTGTTCGTCTTCTCTTGAGCGGTGGAATTGCATCGAAGCTCTCGACGACAGGCCTAAGAATCCAAAGTCAAAAGCGGGCGCAGAAGGCGTTTGTCTCTGCCTTGCCAGTAATTTGTTTCCATTCTCCAAACCAATCTTCATAAAGACCTTTCAGAGACACTCTTCTCGACCTTGCCAGATCTTGCCATTTCCTTTCTGTTTCCTGATACCCAAACCCCGTTTCATTTTCTTGCAACCCAAAACAGCGACTCAAAATGTCGACCGCAGACGAGCTCAAAGCTCTCGGCAACAAGGCCATCGCCGAGAAGAAGTTCGACGAGGCTATGTAAGTATTGCCCAGGCAACACTCTCGGGCCGCCACAAACTTTCCATGGCCCGGCCAATTCACAGAGGCGCTTACTGACGCATTTTCCCAGTGATGCTTTCACCAAAGCAATCGAGATTGACGGATCCAACCACGTCCTGTACAGCAACCGATCTGCTGCCTACGCCTCCAAGAAGGAGTGGTCCAACGCACTCAAGGATGCCGAGAAGACGACCGAGATCAAGCCCGACTGGCCCAGAGGCTGGGGCCGAAAGGGAGCTGCCCTGCACGGCTCTGGCGACCTGCTGGGAGCACACGACGCCTACGAGGAGGGCTTGAAGCAAGACCCCAACAACGCCGGACTAAAGAGCTCATTGGCTTCTGTCAAGTCGGCCATGGAGCGCGACGCTGGCGGCGACCCCCTTGGTGGCATGGGCAACATGTTCAAGGACCCCCAGCTGTTGACAAAGCTCATGAACAACCCCAAGACCAGCGGCTACTTCTCCGACCCCACCTTCATCCAGAAGGTGCAACAGCTGCAGCAAAACCCCCAGATGACCCCCGACCTCTTCAGCGACCCGAGAATGATGGCGGTTCTCGGTGTTGCCATGGGCGTCGATCTGGAAATGAGGGCTCCTGGTGACATGCCTCCTGGAGCTGGCGGTCCTTCCTCTAGCTCTAAGGAAGCCGAGGAGGACGTCGAGATGCCCGACCTGGTCTCCGAAAACCCAAAGCCTGCATCGAAGCCCGCGCCAAAGAAGGAGCCCTCCCCTGAGCCCGAGCCCGAGCTCGACGAGGAGGAGGAGGCCAAGAAGAAGGCCAAGGTGGAAGCTGACAAGGAGAAGGCGCTCGGTACCGAGAACTACAAGAAGCGCAACTTTGACGAGGCTATTAAGCACTACAGTGCCGCGTGGGAGCTGCACAAGGACATCACCTACCTCAACAACTTGGGTGCCGCCTACTTCGAGAAGGGCGACTACCAAGCCTGCATTGACGCCTGCACCAAGGCTATCGAGGAGGGACGTGCCATCTATGCCGACTTCAAGATGATCGCCAAGTCCTACGCCCGCATCGGCAGTGCCTATGAGAAGCAGGGCGATCTCGACTCTGCTATTGAGAACTACAAGAGGTCCCTGACCGAGCACCGCACTCCCGACGTCAACCTCAAGCTCCGCTCCGCCGAGCGCAACAAGATTGACTCGACCAAGAAGGCCTACATTGACCCCGCCAAGGCCGAGGAGGCTCGTGAGGAGGGTAACAAGAAATTCAAGGAGCTGGATTTCCCTGGTGCCGTTGCGGCTTACAGCGAGATGATCAAGCGTGCTCCCGAAGACCCTCGTGGATACAGCAACCGTGCCGCTGCCTTCGTGAAGCTCTTTGAGTTCCCCAGCGCTCTCGAGGACTGCGACATGGCTATCAAGAAGGACCCCAAGTTCATCCGTGCCTACATCCGCAAGGCACAGGTCTACCACGGTATGCGCGAGTACTCCAAGTGCTTGGACCAGTGCAACGAGGCCTCGACTGTGGACAACGAGCACCACAACGGTGCCAACGCACGTGAGATCCAGCAACAGTCGGAGAAGGCTCTTCAAGCCATGTATGCTGCTCGGGAGAACGAGACGGAGGAGCAGACTAGAGAACGACTCCAAAAGGATCCCGAGGTAAGTCTTGATTTGTTCTTGTCAGAACGTTGAGTGGTGACTAACTGGTGTTTGTAGATCATGTCGATCATGCAGGATCCTATCATGCAGTCCATTCTGCAACAAGCTCAGTCCGATCCCGCAGCCCTTCAGGAGCACATGAAGAACCCTGGCGTTCGATCCAACATCCAGAAGCTTGTTGCCGCCGGTGTTATTCGCATGGGTCGATAAATGGAGCGAGCCATGTGTGGAAGATACTCGGCTCTGACTAACGGTGCCTTATGCGTACGTACTTGATGAATGGTTACGGACTTTCCAAAAGTGATGGTAAAATCACAGGCCGGTGAGCAATAGCGGTGATATAAATGGTTACGATAGGTTATGCTTGAGTATTCAGGTAGCACGGTCATTCGGCGGCGTTGCCCAATTGCATGGCTAGGAGTAATTTAATGATTGCACGATTGTCTTTACAATATTCTTACTAGCTATGATGACTGTCCGTGATCAAATTGGCACCTGGACTTCGGGCCGCTCTGCTTCACCGGGTGCTTTACAGTGCTATATCGGATACCGTCTCTGGACAGTGACTTCTTACTATTATAGAGTTGGGGATATTTTTTCTCCACCCGCTCGACTGCCAGATTCGGAAAATGCCCCAAAATTCTCCGATCTTATTTCGGCATTTGCCTCCCGGCTTCGGTATACTTGACTCTCCACCAATCATCCGGGAGCGTATAAGGGACAAGGCCTAAAACGGAAACAAATGGTGAAAACTCCCGACTAGCAAAACAGCACGAGGTCCGGGATGGGGCGAATGGGGCACGGCAAGAACTACACGGAATGCATTTGCTGTATATATATATATATATGAAAACTGGAGAATGTTTCCAAATTAGATGAGATCCATCCGGCAATCATATAGAGAATGAGAAGTTCGACGGTCACTCTACGGCCCAGGCTTGTATATCCGACATTGCTTCCAGATTTAACAGAGACCAAGACAGTGATACGGTAGTCGAGGAAATATCATCTCTTGGCGGCGGCTGAAAATCCATTAAACCGGAAGCATCTTCCCATCATCATCGCCATGGCGCCACGCTGGCTACGTCTTACGTTCTTGGCGGCTTCTGTCACGGCCTCGGCTTTGCCATCTCGGGGCGGGCCTCTCCCTCCCACCAGACTCGTCCCGCGGGCAGCGACGTGCACTCCCGTGGCCGGGGGCAGCGAGTCCGTCGACGACGTGCCGGCGCTGCAATCGGCAGTCGCCAGCTGTCCTTCGGGAACCATCATGATCCCGGCGGGGGCGACGTACCACGTCAACTCGGTGCTCGACCTCAAGGGGTGCGCGGGGTGCACGATCCAGCTCGACGGCACGCTGCGCATGACCTCGGACACGGACGTCTGGAACGGCCAGACCGCGCAGATCCTGGTCGACGGCGTCGACGGGCTGACCATGGCCGGCGCCGGGACCATCGACGGCAACGGCCAGACCTCGTGGGACCGGTTCGCGACGGACTCGTCGTACGACCGGCCGACCATGTTGTACGTATCGGGCGGGTCGACCAACATCGCCGTGCGGGGCCTGAAGCTCGTCAACGCGCCCAACGTGTTCGTGTCGGCGGCAGCCGGGACCAGCGACGTCGAGCTGTCGGGGCTGGCGCTGTCAACCGTGTCGACTAGTGATAATTTGCCCAAGAACACGGACGGCTTCGACGTCAGCGGGACCCGCGTCGCCCTGCGCGACATCTCCATCGTCAACGACGACGATTGCGTCGCGCTCAAGCCCGGCGCCGACTCCGTCGAGGCGACCAACATCACGTGCACGGGCGGCCACGGGGTCAGCGTCGGCAGCCTGGGCAGCAAGGCTGGCGCGACCGACACCGTGTCCAACGTCTACGTCGACGGCGTGACCATGATCGGCACGACCAAGGCCGCCGGCATCAAGCTGTACCCGGGCGGCAGCGCACACGGCGCGGCGGCGGTGCGCAACGTGACCTTTGCCAACTTCGTGGTCGACGGCGCCGACTACGCCTTCCAGGTGCAGTCGTGCTACAACGAGGACGCGGCCTACTGCGCGTCGTCGCCGAGCACGGCGGCGCTGGCCGACGTTGTCGTCAGGGGCTTCACCGGGACCACGAGCGGCAAGTACGATCCCGCCGTGGCCAACATCGACTGCCCCGCGGCCGGCTCGTGCGGCATCGCCATGTCCGGCATGACCGTCGAGGCGCCCTCGGGGAAGGCGACGTACCTGTGCGCCAACACGCCGAGCAATCTGGGCGTGACTTGTACGAGCGGAGCCAGCGGTTAGGTAGGGAGAGGGTATGCAAAAGAGTCGGCATTAAGTAGAAAACACCTACCTACATGTACATGATAAATAGTGTCTATATGTGCCCAGCTGGGCTTTTTACCACATAATCGAAGCCTATAGCCCGTACCTTCTCCACTTGATCCTTTCATATTCCGCATCGAGGCGCTCTTTCGTCCGAGCCATGGAGCGACGACCCTCCTCGTCAGAGTCCCGGCAGCTGCTCACGCTGCTGACGGTAGGTGGTTTCTTTGAGGATTTACTCTTTTTGGACACACCATTGTCCGCTTCAGAGCTGCTATAGTAGTCGCTGTAATAGCTGCTGGCCACCGACGGTCTGTGGTTACTCGGGGGCCGTGAGCGGGAGGCAGTGAACGTGGGCGGCGGCGTGGCCGTGTGGCAAGTGCCAGAGTCGCTCGTGAGGTGGTTATACTCCCAAGACGGGTTGAACGGGTTGTGCCCGTAGATAAAGAACCGCGTCGCGTGGTCGGGCTGCGAACAATGTGACAGGTCCCTCTCGCCCGCGAGACAACGCCAGAACCACTCGATGGGCTGTGCAGTCCGCCCAGAGGGCACGAAGCTGTTGCCGATGGACGGCAGGCCCCAGTAGGCGGTGGCCCAGTCGAGATGTCGACGGCAGAAGGCGTTATATGCCTGTGACCGAGACTGCGGATCGTTGTGCATTTCTTGGGTCAGGACTCGTGAGATGTTCCACTCGGCCCATTTCTGGAGCCAGAGGGCCATGAAGGAGACATCATCATCCATGACGCCCTGCTCGTCCTGGCACTGGCAGCTGTACCCGTGGTTGATGTCCGGCCCGACGGGAAAGTATGGGCGTGTGAGATCAGACGGCCCAGCGACGTGGAAGCTGCAGCCGCCGGGCAAGATGATTTTCGTAGTGGAAGACATGTGGACGCTGAATCTCCGCAACGATCATACTGCCTCGAGCATGTTGGATAGCATTTCCAGTAGGTGCTCGTGAATGAGCATATATAGATATCACCCCCAACATGTTTCTGTCATAGCCGAACAGTCATGATGGATAATCTAGGTATTCATCAGAGTCAGTAACAACTTTTGTACCTCCCTTGACTGTAAACATGATGAGATGGTCTTCCTTGGTGACAGCTTTCGTCAAGAGAGGGTCTGGTTGGGCTATCGTGTAGAACGGGCAGCTGAAGGTCATGATTAGTCGCAGTGTGTAGAAACAAGTCAAGCCCCAGCAGCAGCTTGAACATTGACCGTATCACCCATGATAAGTCATTCGTCTATCTGACTGATACTACAGTCAGATCTTGACATCCAGATAATGTGAGTGCTGTGTAATCCATTATTCCAGCTCGAGGAACAGCTTGGCTTGGCTTGGTGTTCCGGGACCAGAAATCGCCGCTGTTGGGCCCATCTCTGGGAGGGATCAGACCCTGATAGCTGTAGAAGCCATGATTGGCAGGCTTGACCTCAAGGTTTTCCGGCTGTCCTAGGTTAGGGATTTCCGTGAAGGAATTTTGGGTGCAATTTGCCGTCTCTTTGGGCTGATGCCACGGCAAAGAAGTCCTCGTCGTCACGTCACCAAGGGACTAGTGGTGACGATGCGAGACGTGCCCGAAACTGGCAAACACTCGAAACAAATCGTCATTGAGACGCATCTGCTTCCTGTATAGACTGGATGGCCAGCAGTCATAGGAACTCATATGAATGAACATGAGGGAGAGCAAAAAGCCAGAGATGGTCGTCCGAGAAGTTGCCTGCCGTGGGCTCCAAGATAAGGTTGGTAACTGGTTGATGATAGTCTCGATGGGACGGATTTGGTTGGGCGGCAATCGACAGTTCACCAAAACCAATCTTCTGCCTTCTCTTTTTCAGGGGGTTTCAGCAGTTAAGATTAGCGCGTCATCTATCTGCTGGGAGCGCCAGAGACGATGATTTTGCGGTGTGCCTACAGGGAAGCAATTAATTAATGCAGGGCCCTGAATGCGCCCCACCCGTCCCCTGGGTCCCTTGAACAGAGCTGAGCCGCTTGCGTTACACCTGGGTTTGTGTATCGAGAAGGGATGGGTTTTTTCTTTCGATTTTTTTATTAGAACATAGGGACATGTCAAAAACGTGTCCTCTACATCACGATAGAAAATCACCTTCTTGTTGGTTCCTTGTCACGTTTTAGCTCTCGATCGAGATTCTGTTAGGGACTGTCAAGCCACCGAAATATATCTTCAGGAGCCCAACCGAGTCATGGGAGCCATGGTGCTGCAGACGCTCGAAGCCACCATTCTGGCAGAATTCGACCGCCGCCGAAGGGAGGGTCTTATATTCTACGACGACAAGCCAGAGATACAAATCCATGACTATAATGGCTTCCAGGTAAAGACGCCACCCCTCACTTCCAAAGGGGGATCTAGGTCCATGAAGAGAGTGACTAATTCGGGAAAATAAAATAAAAAGTTTGAGTTTGCCGTGACGGACGCCATCAGTAAAAAGCCTTATATCAAGGACAATGGCGACGAGCCGGCAGTGGCAGAGAAGCGGCCGTCGGGCTACGCCCCGGGCAGCGACATTGACATCTCGGGCTACGAGATCGGCGACGTGAGCACGACGCACCTCTGGGCCTTCAACAAGTTCTGCATGTACCGGCCGCACCTCCTGCTGCTGACCAAGGACGGCTACAAGCGCCAGTACGAGCGGCTGGACCTGGACGACGTGCAGTCGGCGTGGGGCTGCCTCGAGTCGCTCGGCTGGAACTACTTCATGTTCTTCAACTGCGGCAAGGAGGGCGGCTGTTCGAGGCTGCACAAGCACATGCAGCTGACGCCGTACTCGCGCGACCGCCTCGCCCCGTGGCCGGAGAAGGCGGGCGGCAGGCCGGCTCACGTGCCCTACCAGTATATCCTGCGCCGCTTCGATGCCGACCTGGGCCCGAAGCAGCTCACGGACATGTACGAGCAGATGATGAAGGAGGCGGCGCATATTCTCGGAATAGAGGACGATGATGCCACGCCTGCTCACATCCCGCACAACTTTATGCTGGCGAGGAACTGGATGTTGGTCATCCCACGACAAAAGGCGGGCATCGGAGGTGCATACTCGAATACTCTGGGAATGCTGGGCATGGTGTCCGTGGCGAACAAAGACGAGCTGAAATTATGGCTCAACCAGGGACCGCTCAAGATCATAGAGCAGCTTGGCGTTGCCGCTGCGCAAAAGAACGGAAAGGCCACCTGAATACGGAACCATATTGGAAGGGGACGGTGGATCTTACTATTGCTTGGGTCACTTAGACATGGAGTGGTATGCAAGGCGTTTGGGAACAAAACTGATGTTGGGATAGAAGGATAAGATAAAACTTGTCACTGTAGCGCGTTATGGTCTGTTTTCTCAAGGGGGGCAGGGTGCTTCTTATTTAATAGGCTTGCTAATTTATACACAATTACTTACACACGAGGAATTCGACCTGTCAAGTCTTCATTCATAAGAGAAAGTCTCGATACCATTCAGTCTTGACCTTCATATATTCATCCTCGATGCTTACTTTGTCTTTGACTTCGCCTTCGATGCTCATCTCCTAGGGAAGCGTCTGGATGTTGTTCAAGAACTGAGGGTTGAGGATCGGGTTGTGCAGCTCGGCAATGGTCGACATGCACGCCTGCGCCGGGTCGCCGCTCGCGGACAAGCTGTCGTTCCAGTACTCATTGCCGGGGAACGAGTTGCCGTCCCACGCGTACGACACGACGAGGAGCTCGTCCTTCTTGTGGTCCGGGAGCGGGTCCGCGGGCGCGCGCAGCGAGAAGAGCACGTCGACGCCCTCCTTGGCGCCCGCCTCGGCCACGTCGTCCTGGGCCGCCTTGGACACGCGGAGGTGCGAGAAGTTCACTGTGCCGACGTGCGGCCACAGGCCCGGCGCGTCCTCGATCACGTCGGCGAAGGCCTCGACGTACGCCTCCGGCACGTCCCTGTCGCCTGCCGGCGCCCACACCCCGAGCCCCAGGCCGACGACGTGCACGTAGGCCCGCTTGCCCTCGGCTTTGGCGCGCTCGTTGGCCTCGCACAGGAGCAGCGACGCGCTGATCTTGATGCGCTCCTTGTACATGCTGTGGTTGAAGGGACGCTCCGGCCGCAGTCCCCTGCCGAAGAAGTCGGCAAAGATCTGCGTCAGCTCCTGGTGCTGCCTAGGGCGCGCGACGGCGGGGATACAAAAGACGCTGTCCATGCGGTCCGCCCTCTCGAAGCGGGCGCCCACGAGGCCGACGACGATGCCGCGCGGCTCGAACGTCCCACGGGCCCCAGGCCTGCCTACGTTGTGGCGCTCCCCGGTGTTGATGAAGTAGCTGGGCCCGCTGACGCCGACCAGGCTGCCCAGCATGATCTCGTCGTACGACAGGTAGTCGGTCAGGCGGAGGTAGCGGCTGCCGACCTCGGCGTCGGTGCCGACGCGGTCCCACTCCTTGCGCATGTGGTTGACCTGGACGCCGTCGCGCATCACCGTGCTGTCGCTGCCGCCCATGAACATGAGCGGCCGCTTCTCGATCAGCCGCCGCGTCTGCTGCTCCCACGACCACGTCGCCGCCGTCTGGTAGACGTCCTTCTCCGCGTCGCTGCCGTGCGCGCGCTTGTGCTCCAGGAACGCCTCGACCAGGGCCGGGAACCGGTGGTCGACGATAATGCGCGTGGCCGCGGCGTCTGCCCTGATCTGGTTGGCGTCAAATTTGGTGATGCTGTTGGTCTCTATCGGCAGAAGGCCGAGAACCGTCTTGACAGCATCCTTGTCGGTAGACGTGGTGATTGGGTATGCGGCTGCCATCTTTGCTGTTTTAGACTTGGCGACACTTACCAAATTTCGAACTCGAAGGGGTACAAATGTTGTTTGGGTTGATGTTTTGAAGTTTGAGTGTAAGAGTGATTGGATTGGATATGATGAGATTGATGGGAGACGGGTGTTTGGAGACTGCCTCTTATAGGCAGCAGCCATCGCACGGCTGAACATGGCTTTGTTGAGTAGTTCTCCCACAGTGGCTGTGTTCACCAATAGATTGTTTTGAAAAGCTATTGTGGTTCACAAAACATTGTCATTGCTGGGATGTATTCGTCGACAAAGAAAGTCGAGCACGAGCCCTTTTGTACAATGGTGATGACAAGAATTCCGGTCTGACTCTTCTTTGTCTTTCTCGTCACCACAAGTGGGGCGACTACTTTCAGCTTATGTACTTCGTATACTCAACCAACTCCAATGAACCCCACTGGGGAAATAAACCAAGAGCCTCACAAGTGAATTTTGACCTGTACTCGCTGCACTACAGGCTCATGAAATGTTCCAGCAAGAATGTATGGTGAGTCTCGATGTCTGTGGCGAGTTCACCGGCCAAGTCAATCGGTTCAGCAGTCATGCTTATGACCTTATTAAAAGGCAGTCAGCGCAAAAGGCGGGCGGCCGTGTGTGGATAGGTGAAATACTTAAATAGGAAAAAGTCTGTTGTATATGCGGGCATTGCCTACTTGGGCAAATATGAAAACCTTCTTCTTTTTCGTGATGCTTTTATGGCCATGACAGAATTTTGCAGGCACATATCGGGCCGAGGATACATGTCACTTGACCGATAGCAGGCGAAGAGATTTCTTTTATACGCAGAGTCTTGCTCCGAGATTTCTGGCTTTAGCAATATCATCATCTTCCGGAATTCTCTGATACCGAATCACTGCGAATTGCACGAATAGTCTCTATGTCGGAATCCGAAAAAGAGAATTATGTTTGCCCTTTCTTCTGCATTCTCGTCGCCACAAGACGCTCTTCGAGCCACGGCCGAAGTCTTGACAAAATGAATTTGAATCCTATATGAAATGGGAGTATTTATATGTGACCTAGCTCTGCGTACTGGAACCCAGAGATCTCTCTTCTTCTTCTCCCTTTCCTTCATACATATAGCTGTCACTCACCTGGCTGTACAAGCTATACCGTACTCTCACCGCCAACATGCGTTTCAGCTCTCTGTTCGCCATCGCCATCACCCTAGGCGCCTCGATGGTCTCCGCCGCCGCCGTGTCGCAACCGGCACCGGTCATGGACGTGTCCGTTTTTCAGGCGAAAGCCCTGAACGCCTCTCTCGCATCGGCGCCCTACGTGCCGACGCGCGAGGACTACGACACCGACGAGGAGTTCATCATGACCTACCTGGACTGGGAGGAGTGGCACAACGACGAATACCTCGGCGACAAAGACTCCTCCTCCTCCTCCGCCGCCGACTGGGACGACGACTGGGACGAAGATTTCCGCATCCTGCAGCCGCGCAGTTATATCAAGCCCGGCTCCCCGCACAAGCACGTCAACATGAGCGAGTACTACCGGCTGCCGCAGCCGCGGCCCAAGCCGACGACCATCAAGCCGCTGGCCCACCAGTACCCGTACTGGACGCCGACCAAGTGCTTCGGGGGCGAGATCGACGAGGCGGAGCGGGCGCTGGCCCGGGCCAAGTTCGCCGAGCGCATCCTGCGCAACTCCAAGGACGGCCGGGGCGCGAGCTTCGGGGCCAAGGTCGGGGGCCCCCGGCGCGTCTGGCGCGAGTCCGTCGGCCGGACGCTGTACTACGCGTGCGCGTGCAAGCCCGCGGCCGCCATCGACTACGACTGGCACATCTCGCTCGAGGACTTTGACCGCATGGAGGAGTTCGTCGTGCAGGACTGCAGCACGCAGCTCGGGCGCGCCTACAACATCGAGAAGCAGATCAAGATCGGCGTCGCCCTGACCGTGCCCTGGTGGGACAGCCGCCGCCTCTGCCACGACGCCTGCACCAGCTTCAGCTCCCAGGGCCGGCACGTCAACGTCGAGTTCCTCGACCGCTGGAAGAAGGGAAACGTCGAGACGGGCCCCGAGGAGGGCTGGGAGTATACCGGCCACGCATCGAGCGACGGCCAGTAGCGGCATCGTGCTGCGCCAGTGGTGGAATGGTCCGACGACAAGTCGCCGTGTATAGCCAGGCTTGCCGGGATGCGCTTATTCTGTACCACTTTGTCTTCCTTCATTTTTGCTCTTCTTCCTCTTCCTTTGAAATTATTCTGTAGATCAAATTAAAATCTTCTGCAGATATGGCGTAAAAAACCTACCCCGGAAACAAAAGTCTTGTATGCTTTTCAAAATTCGGCTTGAATGTTTGAATAGACAGCCGAGATGTACCCAGACCTTGGAAAGTACGGCATAGACAAGGCTGCGAATATAGACACAATTCTATCCAGTATTAAATGTAACAGAGTTGTTAAAGAACAACATAGTGTTTCTTCGCAGACCTGACTATACAAGTGGGCGGACTTTGTGATGCCATTGCTTTCAACTCAACCGAGGTTGGTGCTTGACGAGATCCATGACGTTCTCAGCGTTGTGTATATCGGGTCAAAAGGTATAAGCAACAAGCACCGAGAAGCGGGACGAGACATGAAGAAATCATTGTAGTAACAAATACTCGTCTTTCTATTTGCGGCGCTGTCGTCTAGTAGCTTTGTCGCTATGGATGAATAATACCTGGAGGCAATCACCCTGTGGAAACAGGGGCTTCATGTCTAAACCCGATCGCTGGCCCTCCGCCTCTGCAAAAATAAAAAAAAAAGATAAAAACCACATGCTATATCTCACAAGCGCTATAAAAAGGCATCTATTTGATGCAGCGCGCACCACGCTTATTCCATCGTCGCATAAGCGGTCATCCGTCTTGCTCCATACCTCATGCAATAAGTATACCGGAACGCCAGGGCTTTTGTGTCTGATGCGAGAGATCCCTCCCTTCTCGTTTGCCTAATGTCCCCAACCCAAATAAAAAAGCAGATGAACAAGACAAAAAAGTGTGATGAAGTACATATAAAGAAATGGTTGCCTCTATCCAGAGGAAACTCAATACGCCGCCGTTGTCCAAGCTAATTGGCCGATCGGATGAAGTAGATGAGAAGAAGTAGCAAAGGAAAAAAGTCTTGACATATAAAATATGCGTCGTGGTTCGGAGTTCCGAGGTTGGTATAATAGGTAAGGTACAAATCGAAAGCTGCTGTTTCGCGAACAGTTGTCGTGTATTAGACACAAAGGAATTAGATGTGAACGTTGTCGTGGTAGTCGTCCGTGGTCGACTTAGAAGCCTCGCTGAGAAGGATCTTGGGGGTCTTGGAACTGCTGGTTCCGGCGGCCGTTCTCACCACGAGCGGCCACCCATTCTGCGTTGCCGCTCTGGCGTCCCGGCTGCTCGACGGGCAGTTTGTGGTCGTCGCTCGAAGACGACTGGACGGGCGACGGGCGCGTAGGGGGCACCGGCATCACCGTTCGTGCCCTTGGGAACGTTCCGGGAACCATGTTTGTGACAGCCTGTGTTATCGAGGCCAGGACGTAGCCTCGCAGCTCTCTGTCCTCCCTCGAGTCTTCCTTCTCGAGCGCGAAGCGTTGGTCCTTGCTCAGGTTGGCCCTTCGCAATTGCTTGATCTCCTGCGTTATGTATAGCATAACCTCTTCCGGGCACTTCTTGCGCTCGGCGGCGTGCTCGCTCTTCCGCACATAGCGGCGGGTGACATCAGTGGCGCCCTCAATGCTGAAGGCGATACAGTATGACATCTGCTTGCCCCAGCCTTCGGTGTAGAGTCGTGGGTTATCCCAGGCCTCCTCGCAGGCGTCGACGTGTATCCAGCGCTGCTGGTGGTCTGAGTACACTTCTGTCCACACGTGGTCCTCGGCATTCCAAACCCATCTCACTCTACCACCGACGGCCCGGCACAGCATGGAGAAGGCATTGGCCCACTCGCCACAACGACCTCTTCTCGTCTGTAGTAGTTGCCAGACATCGCTGTATCGTGGGAACCGCTCAAAAGCTCTGCATACCTGGTTTGAGCACTCGTACAGCTCCACACGCATGGCACCGCGAGCGCTCTCCTCGGGAGTAGGCTGAGTCATACCCCGAGCAATCGTCGGCGCGAGGCAGACGGGGCACGCTGGGTTGTTGACCCATGTGAAAAATGTCCGCTTGAACCACCTCAGCAATGCGCGGATAACGCAATCTTGGTGGCCCCATTCGGGTTTCCGACCGTCGCCCATGCTCTCTGCTTGGGCTTGTAACACCTGGCTCTCCTCTTCGGCTTCGCTGTATATTCTGTCTAGCGGTATCACCTGCAGAGCCTCGTCCAGGAGTCCGGGGTTTTCGTACTTGGTGGGTGTGGCGGATAAAGCTACCATCAAGTTGCGGAATTTCTGCGACTCGCGGTCGTGGGCGGCGGGCGGTGATGGAATCAAAGGCAGATGGCGCAGAGATGAATACGATGGCGGCATTGGCGGGGCAGCTGCGTGGCCGTGTGGTGATTGGGCATGCGAGGTGGTCGGTCTGCTGTGGTCTGGTGAGAAGGGCGAGCCGAGGTTGGAATGCGAAGCCGATTCCCTCAGCGCCGGCGACTCTGCCCGTAACCTGTCGGCACGGGCCTGTCGCAGGTCATTCATACGCCTCGTGCTCATGAGCTGCTCGAATTGAGCAGTGAGACCCCGAGCCCAGTCATCGCCGTAGTCTTCGCCCTGGCTTTGCGGCGTCCTGCTGTTTTGGCCGTCCATGATGGTTTTATTTGGTGGATTGTGGTAGTCGTGTAATGTAATCGGTCTCAGTAAAGACTGTCAAAGTTCTAGCTGGCCGTTGATGGGAAGCCGTCGCCGTTGTCGTCGAGGCAGATGATCACCAAAGAGGCGACGATGTTCGCCCAAGATTACAGCAATCACTAACAGCGCTCAAGGCCGTAAAGACAGAGGGTCTGATCTCTGTGGTCGACGAGATTGGATGCGCGACAATCGGGAAGTCGGGCTCTCGTGGCCTAGCCGGTCCTCTTTATCGCCCCAAGAATTGCATTCGTAGGTTGGCGGGCTCGGATCCGTCTTCAGCGAAGGCAAGGGAAGTCGAGTCAACGTCTGTTAGTCGTACGGGTCCTGGTCCTCCACGAAAGAACAACGGCCGAGTCGTCGGGAATATCGATTAGGTGGACGAGGGTTAGAAGGAGCGACAGAACAGGTCGGATGGTCGGGGCGAGATGGATGTAGTAGTCGTCGGAAGGTATGGTTGGTATGGAGAACGTGGGTGTGAAGAGGAAGAAAAAGGCTCGAGGCAGGCCACGACGACCTCAACGGGGGGGCAGGGTACCGTTACGTAGCAGAGGAAAGAACACCGGTAAATGGGGGGAGAGGGCCGGCTTTGCAACAGGGTTTCAAGGAGGAAAACGATTATTAGATGAATAGAGAGTCTGTGGACACGAGTGGATGGCGAGGTTGCGTGGACCTGTCCGGCTTGGGAGATGGGGATTGAGATGGGGGGGGTCTCCGACTGGGGTGGTCGTGGTCGCAGTGCGTAAGTAGGTTAGGTAGTTGTGGTGCGAGGACGAGGACGACCAGGTAGGCTAGGTACGTAGCTCAGTGTGGATTGGGCGAGGGTACGCACCACGCACGCTATTTTCGTGCTGCCAGGTAGGTACTGTAGGTGCCTAGACAAGGTCAGATGTATGTAATGTAATGTATGTACTACCGTAGCAATGCGCATCCGTACGGAGTACATTCAATCAATTGATGCAGCATTGAAAGCCGCTCTGCTGCCACACTGTAGGTAGCAGTCGCAAGTCCTGTTCTGGACGTGCAGGTAGCCTTGGTTCTATATTCGAGCTATGTTCTCGTGAACCGATATTGATAATCGAGATACATTACAGCCGACGTGACCTTCTGGGAGGCCGTATCTGTATCATAGGAATTCGTGTGTATCGGCTTCTCTATAACATCCGCACGGATATATTTCATGATCATTGTGCGGGTATGAATTCTACAATACAGAAACATGTTCCACAACACGACCATTATTGAACAGCACTTTACGAATGATACGAAGTATACGAGGGATGCGAATTGATGGTACTGTAGTACTCCATTCCCAGGTAGTATTAATTAAAGCTATGCACGCAGAGATGTAATTTTTACTGTACAGGGACTGTCTGGTAATGCTTCTTTTTCGAGACGCAGAAACCACAGACAGAGCTGTCCATCAGCGCAAAAACGACAGACAATAATTTCATCTACATACGTACTGCCCATGTCCCGAGACCGAGAGACCCAACAGAAAACAACGACTCGAGGGCTGGCATCAGAGCATCCGAGGGCGTCTCTCTTGGAAATTTGGAGGGAACGCGCGTCTCCTGGCATGGGCCGTCCAATCAGCAGGCAGGCATGTTAAAATGTGCCTGAGGCGGGCACAGCACCAAAGCAGCAGCGGACCGGGGTCTGGCACAAGGCTTTTTGCACGCTGAATGAGTGAATGAATGAACGAACTGGGGTGGGTCGGACTCGACGGTACATACATGTTCATGGGGCCGGGGGGTAGGTCCTCGTTCTTTTTATTACTTACTTCCGCTGCTACCTACCTGAGGGTTCCAGCTGGGTTCGGCGCAAATCAGATATATGGTCTCTCATCAAAGGTTCCAGGTGGAAGTAATAGACAGATGATATGCCCTGTGTATATCTCAGCAATCTGGTTTTGCTGTGTAGTTTCTGGTAGAAGTATGGTACGCAGTGTCTGTCAGAGGTTAGGGTAATCTGGTGTGTGGACCGGCCATCACGTCTGTTTTTAGTGACTCTGTCCGCGTCTTGCCTGCTTGTCGCTCCCGTCCTGTCCAGGCCACAGCTGGTCCTAATTCCCACTTGCATGCAACACCAGCAGGCCGAGCATCAGCTCAGCACAGTATGCGCGAGTCCACTGATCAGCAGCCAAGCAACATGCGTCTTGCTGACAATGTTTCGTGTCGGCACTCATCTGTCAGTCATTTTATCCCTCCATCCAGTCAGAGTCCATCTTCGCAGACAGCTTGCCGGCTCAGCTGGGTCTGCGCAAGCCTCATGAGCGTTGTCGACCAGGTTGACGACTGTTCCTCCGTCAATTGATCCCCAACTCGGACATCTAGGCTCTTGGCGTGGCCGCGATTCAATAGACCTCACGGAGAAGAAGATTGAATTTTCCAAGACTATACGCGTCTCTCTGGAGCACCTCGCTCTCGGCGCAATGCCAAACCTGTACCCTCTTCAGCGACATGCCTACTGGAGTAAGGGCGTGTCGAATACTGTGTACATATTGGTGCAGACCACGGCTCGGCTATGTAGGGGGGCAGGTCTCGAGCGCCGCAGCAGCAGCAGCAAGCAGCATCAGCATCAGCACCACTGTAGGCACAAGCACTGTACAGACAGAGTGTACGCGGTACTCCGTACTGCGCATCTCTGCGTACAGTATCTCTCTGGGTGATCCCCCACCCAAGAGGGCTAAAAGAGAGACGATGATTTGCAGAACGCACCGAGTAGCAGTATACTGGACTGGGGTTTGAGAATATACCCACCCCAATCAACCCATACCCTGTAGACGAAACGCCAACTCGGGGGTTTGGCTTGCTGCAGGGAGAGGCGATGACGAGGCTCGGCCTTGGATCGACCGCCGGGCAGTGGCTGAGACTTGCCTGTCTGGGCTTAGGCTGAAGGTCGTTCCCTCGGCGGCCCCAACTTCTAAAAGTGAGTGAGACCCTCTCCAGTTCATACAGTTGTCACTGGCTCGAGTGGCCTCTACGATCTGCCCTCTGCCCTCTGCCTCGCGGTGCTGCTGAAGAGGAGAGTGTGAAAATTGATCGATGAGAAGCCCGCGGCTACCGTATGTATCATATCCATCTGGATTCTTGGAGGAAGCACGTATGGTCGCTTGGCGTGAGGCTGCTGAGCAGATGTGGTACGCGTCTGACGAATCGAGTGGTTCGTTTCCACCCTGGCCCTGCTCCACTCCTCGTTTTCCATTTCGAGATCTTCCCCCCCTTGCCCGCCGAAAATGGGTTGGGATAGGTTGGATTCGTCATTGCTTCGCGATGCTCCATCCGTTCTGTTTCTCTGATTGACGAGATGCAATTTCTCTATCGTCTTCACTGCTGGCTTATGTCAGACTTTGTTGATGCTTTGATGTGCCGAAATTTCACCACTCCATTGATTAATATGCCGGCTATTCGACCAATCGCATTCATTCCTTTTCCAATAATTCCCTACGTTTACCCTTGTATTCCTTGACCTATGTACGAGGCTGCAACTTCTTTTCGTTGTGAGGATACGTTTGATATGTTGTTTTGCCCCTGCCCAGCTAGGACTACAGGATACTTTTCCGCTCCGCCTGAACATATCCCGTCGCCGCCGGCATCGTGGTTCGGCACCAGACCCTGGCAAGTGCTGATAGTTGTGATGTGTATACTTGTTCGTTTTGGTCAACTGTTTTGGAGATCAACTCCGAGGACGTTGTTCTTCTGCTTCAGATCTTCTGAGTAATCACGACATTGATGTTTGTACTATTCTACTACGACGATTATTTGGATACTTGGCTACCTCCGACTTTGACTAGTAGGCAGTACAGAGTAGTATACGAGGCACTCGTCGTGAACATTCAACACGGCACTCGGTACCTTGCCTTTTGTTGATCGAAAAGAAGAAACGATCATATGGCGTGTCGTCAGGTCAGCCTCTTCATAAGTTTATCGCTCAACGCTGAGCATCCTTGTTTCAAGACGCTTCGGTCCGGTAAGGGGATGAGTATACCAGGACCCTGGCATTTCCTCGCTGGCATGATCCGACTGCTTACAGCGGAGTATGGTAGAACCAGCAGACAATGTTTATGGCTGCCAATACCATTGTCAGATTTTCAGTGTCTGAGTGTCTTTTACATAGTACAAGCTACTATACATGTACGTACTACAGCTCGGTTTCGTAATCCGATAAGCTTAATCGCCCCGAGTCTCGTGTACTCCGAAATACTATGACGCGGCAACTCAGACATGGGGCCAGTCAAGTGGTCAATCCTCATTTCGAGGTGACAAGATCGCCTTTGCGGTTTACGTCTGCACCTACGTACCAGACTCTATCTACCGGCGATCTAATGACCAAGATGCGAACGTGTCCATTCTGGATCTTTGTTCGGCGCGATTCGCAATTCGCAACACAAAAAATTTCTCTCTCGCGGCGCAAGTTGCAACTACCGTACGCTGGAGTCATGACAAATGCTGGCCGGACGGGTCTCATCTCCTTGGATACGATGCAGCCAATACTTTGACTGAAGCACTGACAGACAAATGCAACCCATCAAACTATGATATATAACCTTGATTGAGGCATGGAGCCTCAATATGGTACGTACCGTGGTGCATTTACCCCACGCCAAATCAATGTTCCGGGTCCATGCATATTGGATTGTATCGCTCCAACGACCTCAACGAGTGAGTCTACAAAGTCATTAGCAGATATAGTCTCAGTTGCTGCGAATCCCGAGCCTCGCACACTGTTGCCATTGATGTGACGATACCTATCCGCTGGAACATACTGCCTACTATTGCCAACACATATCAAAAAGAGGCGCACTCTTTCTTCGAACTTCCGGTCGCAAGGGGATGTCGATCACGTGGGACGGGCTGGCTCGTTCTGGGTATTTTAGTGTTTTAGGGCCCGTTTTGCTTGCGCGTCCACCACCCCTTCTAATATGCACCTGCCCCCGGGCCCCGACCAATTGTAACACGCCGATCACAAAGGGCGAACCCGGACGCACGACCTCTCAGATCCGCTGTTCCGGCGCTGCATACTGGCCGATCTGACTATACATGACCTCTGGTGGCTAGTACGTATTCGTACACTGACTGCATACGATACTATTGTGTTGAATGCACGCAATACTGCTCACTGCCTTACTGCTGGCCCATTTCATGATTGTCTGGGCCCTACGCTGACCACTTGTACAGCATCGAGAGAGTTTAGAGTATAAACATTCTGCACAGCTGAAACGAGTTCTAGAACTTCTTCATCGCATCGTACTAGGAATTCATCGTGCACTAGTTTGGCAGCTTGGCATAAGGCTTGGATCTGTCTAGTCCCCAACGCCAGGTCCGAGTCCTCTGCGCACGACTCGTTCGTCCCAATGCTTCGGTACTCAAAGAAATATTGTTGCGATGGTTTGTCCGGTATTGAATACACAATAGCAAAATGCTCGATGTTGACAGTGCCAGTAGTTTTCCCCCCTCGAATTCGGTGTGATAAGCTCCAAGGTCTCACTTGTTACTGTAGGACGCTTGTTTGTATATTGAGAATCTCGGAAACTAGTGCTATTACTATCAGTTTCACTTGATATACTCATGATACAAAACCTCTCCATCTTTCCCATTGCTCTTAACAACCATTTTATACCAGTTCGTTCGGTGGTTTTCGATCGGTATCGATGAGCCGAGCCTTGCCAAGTTTCCTCAATGGCACCCCTTTTGTATACAGTCATATATCTGCCGCTGTCTACACATTCGGCATGAACCGAGTTCTGTAGCCATGTCTTCCCAGCAGGAGCACCGTATTACACAGTATGCAACCTGCCAGTTGGTACTCAGGCCTTGGAAACCAGTCGCCGGGCCCTGGCCATCATGTTCCTTGGTGCAGCAGGGATGGCCGAGCACGTCTGGTGTATGCAAATTCCATGTTCCCCATGGCCGGCGAGGCTTGGGTCGTCCATACTACCGTACGATAGACGCCCATGTTATTACTCGTGTACACAGCCACAGAGGATATGGGGAGGCTTATACTTCGTACAAGGCGTGGATTACTGGTAGTTCGCCTCCCTTTGTAGCTGCTTGACGAGAACCAAGCAACATCGCACAGACTGTAGGCCCTGCCGCAAACTATGTACGGAGCTGCAGTCCCCAATTCCAAGTCCATAACTCTGAGTGAGGTCGAGCATCTTGACAGATAGGTGAAAAAAAAAAGAATGCACTGTCCAGGTAGTCAGACCGAATCCAAGGCACGCCCGCAGGGCTATCGAATGACAACACGTGCGACTGGGAAAAGAAAAGCAGCGAAAACGACCTGTACCAGGTACGAATGGTACGCAGCCCAAAAAAAGAAACCAACCAGGGGTGGGGGCCAGAAAGAGAGAAAAAAAGACGGAGAACTGGCGGATCCACTGGGCTGGCTGCGCTTCTTTTTTTTTCCTCGACGCTAAATCACTTTAGGCGTCCACTTTCTCGGGACGCGCGTCTCTTTCTTCGTTGGTTTTTTTTTTTCCCTCTCTCGCTGTCTCCTCTTGCCCACGAGGCCAACCAAACTGCCAAGCCAACCACACGCCCATCTCGAACGGAAAGAGGCAAAAGGAGGGCACTGGCCAAGGGGAGCACCCAAGACCCGCTCCGTAGCTTCTTCTTTAAACCTGGGGCGCTTGTGGACAGGCGGCCTTGGCGACACGAACCCAAAAAAAGACCACCGAGAGAGGAAAAGCCAGAGGCCAGCAGAGACGGAGCAGAAGACTTGGCAACGACCAACTGAACAGAACAGTGGGAAAAGACCCTCCTGTGTCCCATGCTCTTCTGGAAGATCTTCATAGACGAACATGCGGCCTGGGCAGAGCTGGGCGGGCTCGGGCGGGCTATACACGTTAGACGGTTCCACTGTCGTCGTCGTGGCTTCGTTCGCTTCATTACCGACCGGCTGCCGGGAGAAGGGGGAGGCTCGGGAGGGAGGAGCCACTAAATGACGACCCTTCTTCTTTCTTTCGTGTGTTTTCTTACTAAGAAGTTAGAACTGACTGGAGCTCTTTCAGCTTGAGTAGGGTCCTACGGAGCACACTCATCCACATGAGTCGAGTGTCAAAGTGTCTCGGACCACCAGTGAGTTGTCTCTAGTTTGGCCGGGTTCCTATATCTCTCTTCTCTTAGTTGGGTCTTGTATGGCAATTAATACACGTCCGTTATACTCGGGGCAGATCAATATAGCCATGGGTTGCTGTGGTACATACGCAAGAAGGACACATTGGTAGGTCGGCGATGGCCACACCTTATTTTCTCGGATTATGCCTGGTACTCCTTGTCGCTTGCTTGCACATACATTGCAGGATCAGATGAACCATTCGTGGCCCAAACTGATATCACCCTGTGCCCATTAGCCCTTCCGACCTGTGTATCAGAGTGAGGTCTGTGATCATGCAGTCTTTACAAGGTGACTGTATGAAGATACTCGAGGCTTTCACTGAAACAATCTCTGTCTATATCTCATCTTCGCTCTGTCACATGACCCTTCTTTCCTTCGTCAACCTACCAAAGTACGTACGTTTGTCGTTGCTGCGCTTGGATCTTCCTTCCTATACTACCCTACGCAACCCTGGGTTGCATCCGGTTTGTGTCAACCGAGCATAGCCACTTGTCCGCAAATATAGTAAAGGACGCTGGCCCATGGGGTTGGCTGGACGCTCTACTGTATGTACGTACTGTACGCAGTAACAACTCACTCGCTGTCCGCGACCCCGACAACCTCTTGCCTATAGCTCGGCATGAACCAAATTAATTGGGCAGCCTGGTCTTGCCCTGGCCCAGCCAAGCTCACTGCAAGACGCTGCACGTCGTTCAAGCCTTCAAGGCGGTGACCCCCCATCACAGCCTCTCGGGAATTCCCTAATACTACGTAGAGTCTCCACCTCTTCCGCTGCTGTATACGCGTCACCTCCAGGCAGAACAGACGGGACTTGCAGTGCCCAAGTATTCCTGGGGGGTGCAGCTCATTGGCCAATGCTACGGTACTTCAGAACCGGGAGCCTGTCAAGCAGGCAGTAGGAAAAATAAAGGTATCAGATGACTCAAGGAATGGCCGTCACCTCTATCAGAACTCCATAAAATAAAGATATATTCGTAAGGCGGTCCCATACAACGATGGGTAAATTCTCCTCTGCCAGGTCAGCCACACGGACAGAATGGTGTTGCCTACTACTAAATAACCCAGGTTTACCATGATGAACCATGTCGACAACAAACTAAGCTTTGCGTACGTATCTACTTCGTACTCTGTGGTTGAGTGGCACAAGTACGATACATGTTAGACCCACGATGGACACAAAAGCCACTCGAGGAAAACAAGTCTTTTGTGTCAGCATACGTGTCTGCTACCACAATAATGTTACGTGAGGATATCCAACAGAGCGTGAAATCTTCTTCGGTGTTTCTCTGGAACATTAGGTAAGATATGGTATACGTTCACGGAGTGCGTGGCACAGTCGTCGCTTTGTGTGGGTAGAGACTCTATACTACACACACTTGGGTCAGCCAAAGATGCCGTTTATGTATACATATATGGCACGTACAGCAAACTTGGCCTCTGCACTCCGCCTCGCTGCTACTTGCTGTCTTCTCAAGCCTCTCTCCACAAGATGGGGTCAGATACGGATACATAAGATGGAACTTTCAGTGGTTCTTAGGACCCCAGGCTTCTTCTTCTAGAGTTGCGGATCTGTAGCTTCACAGCCTTGCAGACTTGTATATACGGAATTCCAGCGGTTTTAGGCCGAGACACTGGCGGCACTTAGGAACTGCTTGGACAATGTCTGTGTCCCTGTGCAGTAGTCCCAGCGGAGAATTTCATATATATCAAGATAAGCTTCATCATGCCCCCTCGATCTGGCTGGACTCACTCTGTCACCCATTCGCCAGTAGTATATAATGATCCCGGAGCCACCACCGTGGAGTCCCGTCGCGAGGCACGGCCAAACAAAAAGGATCGACACTTGCTCCATGACGAAAGACGTGGCCCTGTGTACGGAGTACAGATACAAACTAGAACAAAGTCGAACAGGATACACACCCCCCAGTCTCCCCTTAGTGTAGCCACACAACTCCACGCGTAAAACGTCTTGGCTCAAGCTCTCTCCTCCTGCTCCTCCTCCCCACAGCCCGAGTCGATACACGTACTAGCCGTACTCCCACTACCCAGGAGCCACATTCCTCGAGAAGGAAAACTCCGCAGGGCAGAAGAAGAGAGCAGGGTAGAGCCGAACAGGGCAGGGCAGAAGCTGCGGCCGGGCCGTAGTGTAGATCGACAGAGAGAGAGACGAGGATATCACGGACGTCTCAGCAAATAAGGCCCAGAACGGTGACGTGTGTTGTCTCCTCTTCTTTCTCTTCTACTCCCTTTCCCGAGAGATCTTCATACGAAGCTCCATTGTCCTCGGAGGGGGAATTCCTCGGCGCCATCCGAGCCGCAGCACTATTTTTCGGAGGCCGGAAAGACATACTAATGCTGCTCAGCGATATCCGAATCTCTGTGTGTCTTAGGGGTCTTGTAGGGGCCAATGAGATGGGTATGCTGAGTGTTGTCATTTCTCTTGTACCCCGTGCTTTGCTCGTGTATGTGCTGTTCCCGCATACACGGAACTAGCCCCTGAGTTGCTCATATATCTGCGATACGACTCAATTATTCAAAGCCACAATCAATTCCATACGATGCTACAGAGCACCACGACCTGACATTGCTTCCTGACTAAGCTTTGTCAGCGCATAGAACCTTCCCAGGTGATGTGTCTGCCACGGCCCGCGCGGTTGATTCGGAGTATGCATGCAATTTTAACAGTGTTAGAAATTCTTGGGACGAGGGAATTAGATCTTGGGGATTTGAAAGGTGGGAAAAAAGGATAAGCTCCCATCTCATAGTGTCCTCCGACCGCTCGATTCAGCTTCTGACTAACGGTCAGCCTCACTTTGCAAGCTGTATTGGTCATTGTGACCCTGGCACACGTCGCAAAGTCTAGACGATGTTGTGATGTTGTGATGTTGTTGTGGAGCGGAGCTAGGTCAATCTCCGAGACATCACGGACCATTCATGCGTAAAGTTATTCCAGAATACGATGTGACGGCTCGTTTACTACCATGAAGACTTACGGGCGGTCGAGCCGAGTGTTACCACACGTCTATAGCTGCGATACATGTGAGTCGCATTGAATATACCCGAGTGTTCCTGTTTCATTTCTGCTTCTAAGCGACTCACGCAGCAGAAGTTATCGCAAGCATGATTGTCACGAGGAGAAAAGCAATATTGCAGTCCCAACGTCTCAATCCGTTCGATCATGTCGGTTAAATACTCTGCTTGACTCTGATAGAATTCCGAGAAAGTGGGAAGCATGTGAATCGGGACCAGGCGTGTTCTTTTTACCAGGATTTTGTTCGTGAAAGGGAATTCATGCACATTGGTGGGCTTCGAGAGTAGGTATCCGAAAGCTTTGGAATGTGCCTAGGGGTGTGATCATGGCTTGTCAGGATGTACCCCATCATAAACAGCATAACCAGTGGTCACAAGCACTGCTTTCGGAATATACAAAGCGTGAGAGTTCAATGCCAGCTGATAGCAGCATGAACGAATTATGAGGGATTTCAGGAAATGCGTTGGGATCATGAATATAGACACTTGAAAATGTCCTCGATAATATGTTATTTAGCTGTACCTGAGTGTATCTTCGTAATTCAACAGCATATCCACTTCGTTCTTTTGTCACGGCGGTGTATTGATGGGGCCAAGAATGCCATCCGAGCGAAAACACAATTAAACAGTCGTTCTGGAAATGGTGTTTCCAACGCCATGACGTCCTGATTTTCTCTCTAGACCGAGAGCTGTACTTGGACGTATCAATACTGCCTTGTCTCCCAGTTCCGTGTGTTATTCAGGCTATATATGTTCAAGGTCTTATGATATGCGTAGGGGAGGCCAGACAGCTAGATTCCTGGGGATGCGGAAGAAAATGTGATATTCTCTGCTTGACGAACCAAACCTCCCTTGGAAACTTCCAGAGAATGATCAGTTTATCAATAATACTGTTGTCATGAACTTCGTCGTCACATACGGCTCAAAATCTTGGTATAATCGGCTACGAATTATCACAGTGACTCAAAGCATTCCGTGTCTCTTTGAGACTAGTAATAAGTGACTCGTTGAGCAATTACTATCTCTTTCCTAATACTTCGACAGAGTAAATTCACTCTCGTCGTTGCCTTCGCCTATGGAACAGCAATGAAGTATCTCATGTGGTTTGGGGGCTCCCTCCAAAGAGTACCTATCTATCATCGGTGTGCCATTGAGTCACTCCTTCTTCGATCAATCATGAGGTCATGCCGGTGACGTCTATCATTGAACCGACTGAATCTGACGACTGCGAAATAGGCACCTGACAAGATGAAAGACAATGAGAAGTTAGATCCATTAAAGATTATCGTATGGAATTTTCGGGGTAAAGGTTCATCGACTGACGGAACGAGTCCCGACTTGCCATGAGTAGCTGCGCTCGTCGAAGCTCAAGGTTGCGCTGGTTTCGCGACAAGCGTAAACGCATTTCATGAGCCCTAGGTCAAAAGCTACGAGAGTGATGACATTGAAATGTAGAGGTCACTTCCCGTTATTTTCACGGTCACAAGCCTTTGAAGACGGTGACACGACCTTGATTTGCACTTGCTATACCATCATGTATTGTCTCCTTACAAGAGATCAAGGAGAGACTTGCATACTCTGTCCGTGTCTGGCGACTTGAAGCATCCAAATCACGGTGGAGTATGTCCGGAGATTGAGTAAAAGCCCTCATGCTAGCTTGCATCATTGAGTTCAACTTCTTGATCCTGCCAGTACATCGACACTGGTGCCGACTTGACTTTCATGTTACCCATGACCATATCCGATTTCAGTGCCGACGTATTCACGTCAAAGAGCGAGCCATATGCAGCCATTGGAAGCAATCCCTCCAAGAGAAGAAATTTATGTCACGGAGTTCTGGTGTCCTTCAGGCAGGTTGTCTGGAAGACTAACTACAGCAACTAGCAAAAAAGTCTGGCGAAAATCCAACAAGGTCTTATCCGGGCCTTGAAGCTACGAGCAGGAGACGTGCGACGATATTGGGAAAAGCATATGCCGAACAGGAATTCCATGACGGTCTTGTCCAAGTCAGATTCATCAGTCTGTTCTCCTGTGCCATCGAAAGATATATTCCAACGTGTCACAATCCACGCTTGGGTCACACGTGGCTCGCTTCTGACGTCCCAAGCCAAGTTCTTGTATCTTGCTTGACCTTCGATCCTCATCGGAGTGGCCGCGACTATGGTATCTTCGCTGCCTAGAAGTTCCATTACTAAGCAGACTCGGCCTACCAAGGTTGGATACTTGGGGATCGAGCGGTGTATCCGTGATTGAATTTGATGATTGCTGAAGGTCAACTTATTACAGGATAGGTACCCATCTTCGGGAAACATGGAATGGTTTTTGCATTAATTGAAGCAATGTATCGATGAATATGAGTGCGGTTTGAAATCGTCTAGACCAAGAGTCAGGTTCTGGTGACCTTTGGTGGCGAAAGTCGTATGATGAGGAAAAGCCATAGAATGCGTTGGCCAAGCAGTGTTACGATATCCCGCCGCAAGTATAAGGTTGGCCGCAGCAAAGAGAGGCCGTCAGAGTTCATTCCCGATAATGGTGGTGACGATGATGGTGCTGCTGCTGCTTGCTGCCGGGTTTCACAACCTGTACGAGGCCAGGTAACAAAGCTGTACGACACATCACCTCGCACGCTCCCGATCGCAACACTCCTCGGTCTCCCCACCCTCAGAGCCGATGTCCCGGTGGTCTTGTTCCCCTTGCAAGCACGATTGGGCGGTCCCGAGGACGTCATGTTCAACGCAGAGACTCGCGACTTCCCACAGACCTTCCCACAAGATCTTCCCAGACCCCGGGTAGCCGGGCCTCTTCCTCACAGGCCGCTTTCCTGCAACTAGAATACCAGCTTAGATTAAACTCACCGCTAGATTCTACGCTGTGTCACGCTTTCCAACGCATCACCAGGAGGCAGAGACAATGAGTGAAGGTGCTACACCATACAGAGCCCGGTAAATACAAAAAGCAGGCTCCCAGATTGCGTGCAATTTAGCTCTCGAGTCTCTTCCTTTGAACGTCCTCTCAAAATCTAATACCCGAGTCATGTTGTCCCCTCGGCCCTCTGCCGCCCTGATCTGCGAGGTCATCGCCCGTCTGCTCCCTCTGAGTGTGCCACTCCTCTCCTCGCTGCTTGGAGGCACGGCCGTCGCCTTGTCCGTGTCACCTCTGCGTCCTGCTCATTTGCTTGCAGTGCGCGCAAACGAGTCCTGTCAGGACCCTGCGGTACGCACTGAATGGTAATGACTGCCCCAGTGATGGAAGTTCATTGTCCGATATTGGCTAAAGATACATCTATAGGCGCAAGTTGTCAGCAGCTCAGAAGGATTCGTACATTGCGGCAGTAAATTGCATGCTGGAGAAACCAGCAGAGGAGTACCCCGTCGTCCCAGCAGCTAGTAACCGATATGAAGACTTTGTGGCTGCACACATATCCGACGTCTGGAATGCGCATTTCGTTGTATGAGCATCCTTTCCTGAATATGTCCGAAATAGCGAATCTGACAGCCTGCAGGGAGCTTTCTATCCTTGGCACCGATGGCTCTTGTTTCACTTTGAGAAGGAGATTCAGTCGTGCGGGTACAAGGACGGTCTGCCGTACTGGGACTGGACGCTCGACACGGCCAGCGAGGACGAGTTCCTCAGCTCCCCGATCTTTGACACCGTCGGGGGCTTCGGCGGCAACGGCCAATACGTGCCGGCGAACCAATTGACGCCGGCGCCGACGATGCTCCTCGCCCGGCCTCAGCTGGCGGCAAACCGGACGGGCGGCGGCTGCCTTGTCGACGGCCCATTCGCCGGCCTGTCATCCGAGCTGGGCCCGCGCGATAACCTCCAGAGAAACGGGCACCACTGTGTCACCCGCGATCTCGGGTACGCGTACATGTGGAACACGACGGACTTGGGCCTCGTCAACGCCGCCATGAAGTTCCCCAACTTCGGCTTCTACGGGAACAAGACCGAGTACTCGTACCATGCTGGCGGGCACTGGGCCATTGGCGGTGAATATGCCACGATGAGCGACATGTGGGCTTCTCGTAAGTGTATTGGTGGGCAAGAATCACCCGTCGAAAAATTCTGTGATGATAATCCTTTGAGGCTGACATGCGACACGGCGATCACCAGCGCTGGATCCCATCTTCTACCTTCATCATACCAACCTCGACCGGGCCTGGTGGTCCTGGCAGACGCGAGATCTCGAGGCTCGCGTGATGGACATTTCTGGTCCCCTCTTCTCCCAAGATTATCACAACAAGGAGGGCGGCAACTACACGATAGACTCGATCATCCGCCTAGGCATCACCAGCCCGTTGGAGGTCAGGATTGGAGACATCATGCACCCTCAGCGAGGACCGCTGTGCTACACATATGATCAGCTCTACTAGGATAGGGATACTATCGTGAGACGCTCGGCAGAAGTACCACATGAAGATTGGGTAAGCATGTATAAATCTTTGATCCGGGGTAGGATCTCTTTGGAGGGGAAGGTGATTTCACGCCTTTCTGTTCTTGGAAGCCAGTTCGTTCAGCCCTACATTTTTTCGATAGTACAGCAGATAGCCTCTGGGGTTGAAATTGGAATTGCACGACGATTGTTGCCTCCCGTTCTCCGTTCTCGCTTGGGGTGGTCCCGGATAGCGAGGTATCATCGCGGCAGCTGACCTGGCCCGGGCTGATTGTGAAGGGCGATCGGCACTGCCTGACGTGGGCAACGGACCGGGGTGGCAAGACTGTAGATCTTTTTTTACTCTCTCTCGTCTCCCTGTCTCTCGCGTGCGTTATTCTCTCACCTGCATACAAATTCCTTCATTGACCAGCTTGGGGTCATAGCAGGACCGCAAGGCCGCTTGGGTGACATTTTCTCATCCCAACCGAGCAACCGAGCGAGACGTGCTCATAACGTCAAGGCCTAGGGGAAAAAGAACACCAAAGGCCAAAGTACGGTACCGTAGGGCTGACTATAGTAGGCGAAAATGAACGAGTTGCAAATGGTCGCATGTCTGTGCGATGACAAACGTCCAAGCCCACAAACGATGGGCTCATGACGGTGCGGACGGCATGGCTTATTAAATTATCCTACCCCGGGCGACCATTGAAAGGCGACGCTTTTCCATCTATCTCTCTGCGACTTTGCACACGACAGACAAGTGCCGCCCAGTAAATCAAAAAGCTGATCACGATAGTAGTCCGTGTAGATCATCCCCAGTGAGGCCAGAGACTATCGAAGCAGCTAGGAGCGTTCGGTAGTGGGATCAAAAAAAATAATATGCCTGAGAAAAGGTGCCGAGGGTGCCCCTTGCTCGGGTCCGCACGCCCGCAGCCGCACGCTCAGCACGTCACTCGACCAAAAAGAAACGAGAGAACCAGAGAGCTGGTTCGATCGGAGGAGAAAAAGAAAGGAGGGCAGTCTACGATACCATAATACCTGCTGGACAGATGCGACAGTATGTAATAGTGAGAACCGCGGCTACACAGTAGTGCAGCCAAGTACGGTAGTTTTGAATATTCCTTACTCGTGAAGACCGCCGCTCAGACGGCCACATGAGTCTTGTAAAAGGAGATCGATCTGAGTGCCTGGTGCGTCCTACTAGTCGCGCCCTAATCTTCGGCATTGGCGCCGCCGTGGCTTCGGAAGCATCTGCAACGATCATTCGGGAGGGGCGCTTGTCAAATTCCTGACGGGAATGTGTGAGTGCATTTCCGCATGGGGAGTTTTTTCTTTTTTTTCTTCTTTGTCTTCTTCGAGTCATCATCAAAATATCTCCAGACCCCTTGTCGGCCAAGGCTTATATCGAGCAACCTTATATACGGCACAGGCCTTTGTCGGCTTCGTGCTCCCTGAAAGGTTGAATTGCGGCGCTCAGCACGTAGCAATCGTTTATACCAACTCTGGCTCGATCATCAATGCACTGGAACCGAAGATCTGTTTCGTGTCTGTCCGTCCTGCCTGAGCTGGCTGGCTTCTCACTTTCACCCCATTGCGAACGCCGAGGTCCTCAACGGCTTGCATGCAACCCGGCCTACCTGAACAAGTATCTTTTTTTCGTCATGACGGCTTCGAAAAAAAGAATTTGTACTTCTGCCAAGGGTGGCTTGGCGCCGGCACTTTGACTACTGCATGCTTTCTCTGCACGACGTCCCGCTCAGATGCAACCTACTTGACTGCTAGACATTTTGATCCAGGGGCTTGATGACGACGGCCTCTGTTTTTTCTGCTCTCGGTCGGAGACTTTCTAGAGCCCGCAGTGAAAAAGGCACAAAACGGTTTTTTTATTCCACGGTCTTCCTTTCGTTCCATGGCTCTCGGTCGAGCGGACTATATTAGCATCATCGACGGCGCGGCGCTGGTGAGTGAGGGCTATGACAAAAGGAGACGTCCAGCCATTACAACACGGCGAAGCTAAAACTCGACTGGCCTCCTAGCGGCATCGTGCGTTGCTGCTTTCCTTTCTCTGAACGCATCGAGTTTTGACATGTCAAGGAGTAGGACGCCATCTCAACCTGTGACCGACCGAGGCGGAGATCTTTGGGGATTGCTAGCCATAACCAGCATGGTCTGGAGAAGATTCCATCTGAACTTCTGAACTCGGATGGAAAGTGTGACTGGGAAGACTGCAGTAGCAGATAGATTGATTCAAGTCCAACTGCCAACCAAAAAACGCCCTCGAAACCAGAAATGGCTGTTTGAGATGAATAGTATAGTCAGTCCCTTGCTTTCTTTTTCTAAGTATATTCATGCGTGCCAAGGCTCAACGGCCAGATGGCCGTGGCTGCACATTGCATGATACTCTATTAAACGCCGAAACTGACCATTCCTGATAATAAAACATACAATCTCGCTCTTTACAATGCAACGACGAAAGCAACAATTGAGCAAAGAGTCTTCTATTACCTGAGACCACCGTAAAAGAACCCACTGGCGGTCTTACTGCTGACATAAAAGGACATTTCCCGCAGCGGGCCTCTCGTTGACAGATGAATGACGGCAAGAGAAAGCATCTCGACCAGCAAGCCAGGCGAGCCAGGTGCCAGGGTCGACGCATCTTGTCCAGGAACGGGGGCCCATCTGCAAAGTAAATCCACTTGCTGTCCACTGCAGTCGAAGTCTTGGTTCGCCGCTGGCGACTCAGGAGTTTATTACGGTAGAAAGGCCGGCGCAACCTCGATTGGTTCACGCCTGCGAAATGCTCGTCGCTGCCTCTGTGTGTGCTGGGCTCGCTTGTAGTTGTACTGGCGAGCCCCTCCGCTCCGGCTGATCTAGAGACGCATTACAGCTGTCGCTACCAAAAGTTGTGGCTTGACCCTAAAGACATCCTCATCGGCCGGGCTGCATGATGCGTGTGGAATGCTGACTACTCGCGGCTCGTTCGGACCCCGCGCGCGGAATTGATGAAGGAAGATGACTCCAAACTACACTACTGCGGTTATAGCAATGCTCTCACCCAACGCAAAGTCAATGAAGCCGCAGCAAGCGCAGCTGATGCTCTAGGTTTCCTATCAAGAATCCATTGTGCCAATTGTAGCCACCTATACTCCAGGGGTGCCTTGGCGTGCCTCGTAAAGAGCGTGAGTGAGTGGCTCTTCTGCCCTTGCATGAAGGGACCAAGACCCTTAATACGCAAGTATGGTGTGGTGTACGGAGTAAATGTGAACCGCATCTCAAGTCAACTGTGGTCCTGTCCCTTGTCTTTTCCTTTCTGCTTCTCTAATTCGCTCTTGGTCCACGCGATGAGCTGCCCAGAAACAGATCGAGGGTGCAAGGAATTATGGACGAGCAGTGAGCACTTTCGAGTCTCCCTCTTACGAGGCGCCATCAAATAAGCTTCTGTCCTTCAACCGGAGACAATCTGGGTAGGGTTAACCCCGGTCATTTCTGGTCTGCACTCCTATTACCTTGCAGGCAAATTTGAACAATGCACATCCCAACTGCCAACTGCTGCCTCTGCGCCCGGAAACACGGTCGTTCCGTCCCCAGAATATATGAAGGGTATGATGTCGGCAAATAACTCACGTTCATCCCAGGGCTCAACGCGGGACAGGGGCAAGGGGGGAGGGTCCCATCAGGTCAGTAATTGCCCTTCGGATGGCCGTTCCACTTGGACCCTGTCCTTCGTCTCTTCTTGTGGGCGGGCGGCTGACAAGACATGTGAAGAATCGAGTGAGCATTCGTGTTGGATTGAAATCCCAGACTTTCTTCGGCTCACCTGTCCGAGACATGACGAGCTGCCAAGCCATCAGAGGAAAGAAATGGCTACTACTGCCGACGATGTGGCACCCCGAGAACAAATACCGAGGCCCGTTGGGACTTTTCTACTGTGGTATTAGTAGTTAATTTTTACAATAGCGACCACGAGCAAAGAAAGCCGCCGTCCTCCGCACGCACGCTTGTTCAAAGCTCCTGTCAGTGTGTCACAAGCCCGTCTCGTTTCTCTTTAGTACATACTAGGTAGCAGAAGAACTGAAGAGAGAGAGAGAGATTTTTGCCTACTAAAACTAGACTTTTAGCACCCGCTTATGGTACGTATGCATGGAATGGAATCGGTCGGACACAAAAGTCCCCGTCTTTAGTTATCCCCGTCCCTGGCCTTAACCCCAAATAGGCAAATTTGCACGTCGCCTATAGCCAATAGAGCCTCTGCTGCGCGCCGGGTATTCATGGCGATCTGCATCTTTCCTTGCCTCCTTCTTGCGCGTCCGGTAGTGTAGCTGCTCAACTGGGGACCCGACTGACTATTCAGACCCTTGGCATATCCTTTCTCCATAGACATTTCTTTTCCCAACACCGTTTCCCCCCACCTCTTGCCCATAGTGCCCATGGTCTAGAGGGACGAATCCACAACGAGATCCTCGTTTCCCCCCCCCTGGTCCGGGCTCAGCGACCGCCCAAATTTCTCCGCCCCGCGCTTTGATACGATACGGTAAGAGTAGAGTAAAAGCATAGCAGAAAGAGTAGTTGAGCAGCGCGCCTAAAAGAGTAGTGAGCTGAGTAGTCTGCCTGGGTGGGCAAGAGAGAGGACTGTTTGAAGATCCAATACCTATACCTGTGTACCCAGCGGCAGTCCAGAACCATGTTTCCCACGTGGTCGATGACTCGTGTGTGTGCGTATTGCGAGATCTAATTCTCTAAACTAGAACTATACTCCGTAACACTCTTTTTCTTTTTCTCCTCCCAAGGTTCCCGGAATCCCACTACTATCCTTGAATTCCATCTTTTTCTTTTTTCCATGTACTCTTCAACTCACCCCTAGTCAATCCTTTATTCCACAAAAAGAAACAGAGAAGGTTTCCCCATCCCTGGGTTGCACAGGGCTCAGTTCCCTAGGAGAAACACCACGCCAGGAACTGCAAACATGTGGGCTTCGATACGAGTGTTGGTGTTATTAGTGGTGGTGGCCTTTTTCACCGGGCAGGGGATCGCAGCGGACAGTTCTTCAGCATCATCATCGTCGACATCGAGTTCAGCAGCAGCAGCCGCCGAGGCCCTCGCACAACTGCCGTCATGCGCCCTCAAGTGTCTTATAGCCGCCGTCGGCGAGTCGTCGTGTTCGGCAACGGACATCGAGTGCCAGTGTGCGGACGCCACGTTTGTCTCCACGGCTGAGGTGTGCGTCATGATGTCCTGCACTATCGAGGAATCTCTGAGTAAGTCGAGACTGGAGGGATTATACAGCAAACTTGGGCGATGAATAAATACGGGGGCACGAGAGGAAGAAGATCATCATGGAAAAGGGAAAAAATAAAGGAGAAAAAAGAAGACAAGACTGACTGAGCATTCAACCAGGTGCCAAAAACACAACGCAGACCATGTGCGGCGCCCCGGTCCGCGACAAGTCGATGGAGTACACGGTGGTGACGACGGTGCTCATGTCGCTGGCCTGCGTCTTCGTGCTGGTGCGGCTGGGGTACCGCAAGTTCTTCACGGCGACGGACCTCGGGCTCGACGACTGGTTCATCCTCGTCACGCTGCTCAACTGCGTGCCCTCGGCCGTCCTCAACGTCAGCACGCTGTCGGCCTACGGCCTCGGCCGCGACATCTGGACCCTGACCCCCGACGAGATCACGGCCTTTGCCCGCGGCTTTTTCATCATTACTGTCTTGTACTTTTCAGAGGTCTTTATGCTCAAGCTGTCTCTGCTGTTCTTCTACCTGGTATGGTTTATGTAAACGAGGAGAGGGTAATGCGTTTGTTTGCTAATTCTTTTCGCAGCGCATCTTCCCCAGCAAGAGCGTCCGGCGAGTCGTCCTCTGCGCCGTGGCCTTTGACGTCGTGTTCGGCGTCGCCTTCATCGTCACGGCGCTGCTGCAGTGCCGCCCGATCAGCTACAACTGGACCAACTGGCGCGGCGAGGGCGGCGGGCAGTGCGTCAACATCAGCGCCGTGGCGTGGGCCAACGCGGCCGTGAGCATCGCGCTGGACCTGTTCATGCTCGGGATCCCGCTGTCGCAGCTGCGCCAGCTCAACCTGCACTGGAAGAAGAAGGTCGGCGTGGCCCTCATGTTCTGCGTGGGCACCTTTGTCACCGTCGTCAGCATCGTCCGCCTCGCCTCCCTCGTCGAGTTCCGCGAGTCCACCAACCTGACCTGGGACTATTTCGGCGTCTCCATGTGGTCGACGGTCGAGATCGCCGTCGGCATCATCTGCGCCTGCATGCCCTCGATCCGCCTCATCCTCGTCCGCATCGCCCCCAAGGTCTTTGACGTGACCCTCGTCCGCCGCTCCCGCTACTACTACGGCAACCGCAAGTCCAAGATGATCACGGCGTCGCAGGCCGCTCGCTGGGGCGTCAGCCAGGCCGACTCGGGCAAGGCCTCGCAGCCGAGCACCGACGCCTCCAAGTCGGCCGCCTCGCGGCAGTCGTGGATGCCGCCGAGCGTCCGCACCAGCTGGCGCGTCAGCCGCTCGGGCGCCGACCGCATCCTGGCCGACGGCGTGCTCTTCTCCAAGGTCTCGCCGCCGCACCTCGACGAGGCCGTCGAGGAGGAGGACCAGGGCCGCCTCGTCGCCATGGAGACCCTCGAGATCCCCGTTGGCAAGGCCCAGTCCGAGGTCCGCATCTCGGGCGGCGAGAGGTCGCCCGTCGTGAGCTCGCGCGGCCTGTCGCCCGAGCCCGACGACCACGTCCCACACGCCGTGTGAGACGACTATGAGAACAAGTCGAAAGAAGAGACTTACCCACCGAAAGCACAAAAACAAAGAAAAAAAAGACACACAAACCCGACTAGGCCCAAGGCCGGCACGATGTATGATCACTTGATTTACAGAAATGATACCCCGGGTGACCAAGAAAAGGCCACTCACGAGGACACGCAAAGAATAGCACACGCTTGCAATTACTTAGAAAAAGCCCCCTATATTAGCATCCATCACATTATATAATAACTACCTACATAGCGAATGACCCCCAAGTAGCATAATATTCTCATCATACATCTTGGCTGAAAGCATTTTTACTTGTTCATAATCTGGCATCTCGAGAGACCAACGAGTCAACTGATAAGGACCCGCACATCAGTCTAACAATATTCATTATTCACCCGCCTTATTGCTCCCATTACTGCCGCCATTGTCACTGGATTGCCAGTTATAACTATCGTCTTCATGATCATCGTCCCCTAGACGACCATGATTCCCTGAATGCTCGTGACCTCCCACCTGGGTTCAGACTGTCACTTCCATGATCTCGATCGCATTCACAATCACTATAGTTGGTTGGTATAGTGGCCATGATCCAACCATGTGTGAGCGAGCTGTGATTGATGATTCTAGCCCTTTGCACTCGAATGACACCGCACTATAGTTCCATGGCGCACTCTCTGGGATAGCAGATTCGTAGCGTGAGCTTGACCGTCCGGCGGTTGAGCTGTAGTATCGGTAGCGGAATCATGGAATCAACTCAACACATTGGGACCGCTGGTAAAACTAGTTGTCGGACTGCCAACTAGCCGGATTCAGTCTTTATCTTTTTGCAAGTCGGACGTTTCCGATCTTTGCTTTCTTTGCCTCCTGCTTTATCCTCCGCCGTTCCGCCTTTGGTATGTATTGGGGTTGCTCGGGCTCTTCGGGCTGCTCGGGCGGCTGCGGGAGCTGTTGAGACGCCTGGGACTGGTTGTCCCAGTTGGTGTATTGGTTGTGCATCATGTGATCGGGTTGAAATGAGCTGCCGTATTCTGCCGCAGGATCATAGACTCTAGCGACCTCTTGCGTCAAGTTTTGGAACCGCGAGGCTTCGCATACCATTTGTATGATGACCATCAGTGAGTACGCTACCTCAGCCTGATCTCCTGAATTGTTCGACTCTGCAAGCGTGTTTATCGCAGCGTCGAGCGGCCCGGGGCCTAGAGAAGTGTCCTCGATGCCCGTTCCTGCGACTCTCTTCAAGGCAGGGTAGCCGCCTTCGCAGCACAGCTCTTCATGATTTTTCCCAAAAAGTACTTGGCAAGTCGATCCCTCGAAACCCGTACCACTTTCTATTATTCGCTTCCTTGGGTCTGGGGCGATTTGCGGGATTCAAGCACCTATAGCCAACCAAGTAGACATCATCGCGCCGTATTTTCAGCATAATACACGCCCCCGTGTCCAAGCCAGACACCAATAGCACATTGATATGCTCAACCGGTTGGCTTACCCCGGGGAGATATCGGGTTCCTTTGAGACGTCCTGAATGTTATTCGCCAAGTTTCTGTCGAAGCTGTGCCACGAAGCTGAGATACGCTTCATCAGCATACATGCGGGAGATATCTGGACGCGCTTCAAGTTGTGCGGGATGATGGTGAAGACTGTTGACAAATTTGATGTCATAATCTTTGCCAGGCCTTTCTCCGTCTCCTCTGGATGCCATGGCACGGAAGATAAAGAATGTTATCAAACTGCAACTCACAATGGGGGTACAGGTTGCAGTAGCACGCCAAACTACTTTTGTGAGCAAATGTCATCTGAATATAACCGGCATCGATCAATAAATAATAAATGCCAAGCATTATGTACCACGTATTCGTCTTGTTCAGCCCATCATAAGGCTCCTGTGATTGCGTGCCAATGTTGACCTGGTTGGAGAGTTCAATGCTCAAAGTCCCATGCATGGAATTGCATTTTCCGATCACACCCATATCCGATGCTCAAGGGCGTCTGATCGCGTAACTTGTGAAGTTAATGGACAAATCAAATAGCGAATCGGAGGAAGTATGACCGAATACACGCGCACCACGTCTCGAGCTGAACAAAGCACAACCAGCTGTCCTTGGGCAGACTTGCAATGGCCGCATTGCAGAGCCTTGCCATTGCAAAGGTATGCATGGGTACTGCCAGCCTTGCGATGTTTCCGGATCAGAAAAGTCGAGATCTAAACTTTGTTTGTATCTTGATATCTTGATATCCTGATAGAATGTGATGAGCAACCAACTATGGCTATTCTCCCATTACTAATTATGACATCTCTGTACAAAAGAGACCAACTTGACACAAACATCATTCCTGAGCGAGAACCACAAATGACAGGCAATTGAGTTTCCACCAAGATTCCCTACCTCGCCTGATTATTCATCCAGCTTATGATATTCCAGCCTGTAAACGTGAATCACTCCTACAACTTTCCGGTCTCCAATTCGAGGAGCCGTGGTAAAAGCATGTATCGTAGAACACCGTGCAAAGGCTGGACGAAGTAAATTCATGGATCTATGCCCAGTCTAGTTTAAAGAAAGACGCCCATATGAATGAGAAATGAATATCTTTCCAGAGACAACACGACAAGTGCTTTGGACAGCTAACAAACATTGTCTTCATCGTTCCACAAGACGCACGGTAGCTCATTAAAATCCCGTGATACTCTGCAGTAATGACCATATTCGCATTGCTGGTTATGTGTCTGAAAAGCAAAGTCAAGTATCTGACCGAGCAGAACTGCTGCTGATCACACGACGACCCTGTATCAAGCCAAGTACTTGTTTCGATCGGCATATCGTGTAGCCAGTGAAAAATCTCCGGACGCATACTTGGTTCAGACTCGTCACCACGTAAATGTCCAGATGCCGAATACACGTGCACCACTAGGTCCGTATCGAGAGTAAAGCCGGCCGAAGTGTTTCCGCAAATGCTTTTGGTATTGTAAATTTTTTGCAAGAAAAAAACAAAAAACAGATCTAGACGCCCTGTCGTCGAGTGAGATCCGATATGATGATACAAGGAGCCCTCTTCTTCTTTCCCATCCACATTACGCCGTCATCGTGCAATGATCCTTTTCCTTTCTTTCGCTTTTCCCTTATTTCGCTCCCATCTAGCTGGAGAACTTGCGGGTAATCTTGGCAATGACTATTGTTCCAATGTTAGCTTGCTCTTCGTCTTTTCTGCCTACTCGGTGCAGAGAAAGCCTCGTCCGGCCACAACAAGAAATCGGAGAGAGAAATAGAACGCACTGTGCAGAGCGACGACGCTGAAGATAAAGACGAGGGACAGGACGAGGACGACGACGGGGTCGACCTTGAGGCCGGGGGACTCGTCCGTGTAGAGGCGCAGCATGGTGGAGGTGCTGCCGCCGGCGCCGGCGGCCCTCGTGCTCGAGGGGCGGGCGTTGGCGATCTTCTCCTTCTGGTCGGCGGCGGCGCGTCGTCGGATGGCCGTCCTGGCGCCGCCGGGGGGCGTGGGCGACACGGGGCGGCCGATCTGGGCGCCCGTGGCCGGCGCGTTGACGGGCGACGATGCTCGGGGGGAAGACTGTTCACATTTTTCTTCGGGTCAGCGGGGCGGTTCTTGTCTTCCTGGTCTTGCTGGCGAGGCAGGAGCGCGTGGCTGCTCATGCGGCGGGCTCTAGGGGTCGATCGATCGGTCTGGTGTGTCGTGGCAGGATGGATTTCGCCAATTGTCCGACCAGCACGAGCTCCGAGTGAGTCACATTGTACGTACCATTGTGATGTGATGTGTGTGTTTGTCGTGAGAGAAAGAGGAAGCAAAAGAAGGTCGTCGAAGAAGACAGATGTGATGGATTGGGGAGCGGCTCGTGTGCTCTCTCGAATTGACGGACGGGGTTGAACTCGAGGATGGGATCTGGAGAAGTGGCTACTACTAATGTAGGTAAGGTACGACCAAAAGTGCCAGCAGTGCTGTGCTGTAAATTGGTGGACGTTCTAGGTACGGAGTCGCGCGCCCAGCACCTAAAGGACACTCACTAAACTCTACCTAGCCACTTGATCCCCGAGCTGCACCCTGAGAAGCTTGGGCTAGGTTTTCTCCAATCAACTGGCGCCAAATGGAGCTTCCCTTCAATTGAGGCCACCTTTTGGGAAGGGCGACCCCTGTTTTCCAACCGCCGAAAGGTTTATCCGGGACTCATAGGGGTCTGGCCATTTAATTCAGCTGATTGGAAGTCAGTCGCGGTCCCGACCGAGGTCAACCGATAAGCGACAACCTAGTCGAACCACGATCCAAATTCCATTTGCCATTCATACCACAAATGATAACTTTGGAACCGTATAACCGAGTAGTGTCATTGGAAAACAACATGACTTGATCTTTGTATCGGCACAGACGAAAACTATCCAACACGCCACGCCAAGGCGAGAAGAACCCGCGTGAATTAGACCACTTGCCACTCGCGCAACCTAGAAGTAGAACCTCGCTGGTGTTTTCTTCACACGCGATAGTCTACCACTTGAAATGGCACGACTTCTTCGAGGCCGAGACGCGCTCTCAACAAGTCCGACCATTCATCGCCTCCCATTGCCTCTCATCGCGTCGAGGCAGACGGGATGGTTGCACCAAGGTTGGATATTCTCATTATATGCTATTAGAATTGAAACGGCACAAGAACTGTAAAGGACCAAGATGTCGTCGTCGATTTTCAGCCCCCATTGCCCATCCAGTCACATGAAACGGGCCTTTCCGTAATATCGTCCCCTCTGATATTGATTTGATTTCTTTATACCTTTTTCAAATCAAGCCTCGACAAGTCAAAGTGGGAGCAGAGCTCATAAGTCCTGTAGAATCCCAACCTTAAATAGTGCTTGCTTTGATTTGATCAGGTTGCGGCTGGGTAAACGGTCATACGGTCAACGGCAGGCTGCTACGAATTCGATAGCCGTGCCTTATAAGGCTGTCGAACTCTAAACATTCGCGCTTGGCACCCCAAAGAGCTCATCGCGATGGCATCAGGCTGTCAGTGTATACTCACAGAAATGAAAACGGGCGATATGGCGTTTCCGTCCCTCGACCTACGCCACCGTCCGCCATGTCTCGCGATAATCTTCTATACTTACCCTTGGATTTTGGTGCGCAATGCCGCCCTTGGAGAAATTCCTCCCGAGAACTACAATATGATGCTGAGAAGAGTATAAAGACAGGAGGTTGCGGCCGAGATCCAGCATTCGTCACATCAGTCCCACTCCTCGTCGTTCGTTCATTATAGCAAACCATCTGATTCGTTGTCGCCATGTTTGGTCTCAAGGCTGTCCTCTATGCACTATGTGCCTCCACTCACTTTGCTCTCGGACTTGGAGCCTTTAGTATCACGTCCAAGAACAACATGGCCGTCTACTATGTGAGGCTGTATATCCTCATGTTGGTATCTTGTCTTTAAACTCACCTGTCATGTAGGGCCAAGGTTACAATCAGCAACCATTGAACGTGTACTGCCAAGATCCTGCCATCGACGTCATCATCTTGTCGTTTGTCAATCTGTTTCCGGAGAATGCCAACGGTTACCCCGGTCTCGATCTCGGAAATCAATGCTCCGGAGACACGTATCCAGGCCCCGGGTACAACGGCGTTAATAACGCTTCCGCTAATGCCCTTCACAAGTGTCCCAACATCCAACGCGACCTGAACTACTGCCGAAAGGTTAGCCCAGACAAGAAGTTCATACTATCCCTAGGAGGAGGCACGATTGATTACCAGCTCACCGGCAAAAACAACGGCATCAAGCTGGCAACCCAGCTGTTCTACATCTTCGGGCCGCAGCAGGCCAACCTCATTGCCAGCGGTATCCCGCGCCCCTTCGACTTCAACGGCGCCGAGTTCTCCGTCGACGGGTTTGACCTGGATATTGAACACCCATCTAATGACAATTCAGCCGGGTACATAGCGCTGGTAAAGGAGCTCAAGAGGTTGTTCGGAACGAACAAGAGCAAGACCTTTTACTTGACGGCCTCGCCGGCGTGCTATTACCCAGACGACAACAACGAGAGCATGCTCTCGAACGTCGCGTTTGACATGCTCTTCATCCAGTTCTACGGTTCGCTTCCGTGCTCGTCGGCGCGTTGGGCCGCGGAGAACCCGAGATACAAGGTCGGTGGTCCGGTCGCCTACGCTGGCTTCACATTTGACCAGTGGACGTCGTGGCTGTCGGGATTGCCGAGTCAGAATGCGCGCCTTTTCATTGGTTTGCCTGGAGCCAAGCAGGATGCTGACCCAGGCTATGCCATTCCCGTCTCGAGTGCTTCGAACCTTGCCAATGCCTACTACTGTCGGCCTAATTTTGGTGGAATATCCATTTGGGAGGCGACGGGTGCTACAGCCTCTGTCAACGGAGGCAAGAACTATTATCAGAACCTGAAAGCCGCACTTCTGACGGCATCTTCCAACACGACGAGATGTGCTGTAAGTCATGCGCCTTTTCAGATCCCCATAGACGATGTGTGCTGACCTTGTTGTCTTTCCTCTCCACGCAGACGGATGGTACTGCTTCTTTTCCCATTTCGAAGAACGCCCGCTGTGGTGTTTCGGGCTCTGCCTACTTCGGCACAGTCTGCCCCTCAAACCAGTGTTGTAGTCAATATGGTTATTGCGGGACAGATCCAGCATACTGTCAAGTCCCCAGTGACGATGGGCTGACATTATACTGTCAACCTGGCTACGGAAGATGTGATGAGGACACTGCTTAGTGTCTGGTTGGACGAATTCCGTGGTAGACGAGCTTGTGAAATTCTCGTCGGATGAGTTCCTGCAGGAAGTAAATGTCAGAAAAGGAAAGATTTCTGTTCTTTATGTCCGTACGGTACGCGGCCGATCACCCGCCAACCCGCTTTTAGACGAAATGGTACCCTGGTTCACCTGGCTAGTCTTGGATTATAGAGCGGAGTCGCGTGGGGATAGTGATCCCCTTCGCAAGCCCGTCACTGGCCAGTCAGATAGTCAGCCCCTGTCTCCTTTTAGGCCATGTCAATTCGACCTAGGATGTGTAACTTCGTACCTTTCTATGTTTAGTTGCGGGGACTAGGAGCGACCGAACGTAGCCATGATGTGTTGTGTGTGTGAGAGGCAGTAAGCTCTTGTAAAGTCTCCCTCAACAATGCTTCGTCACCCGAGAACGAAACGAGAATCAAAGATCCTTGACCAAGGCCTCATTCCCATTCTGCCCGCGGTGAATCTCTCACCTTTCGCATTCTACCATTAAGCGTCATAACAGAAGTCTTCTGTACCGGTGCTGGCCTATCGTGTTTGGGAATTCCGAGGTCGAGACCAAGCCATGGGAGCCGCCAAATTTGAATGGATCAATGCCAGTCATGACCAGCCGAAGTATGACGCCGAAAAGAAGAGGGCCATCCGGGTGCAGGCGATGAAAGCAGCCGTGCAGTCGCGCAAGAAGACGGGAATTCGGGGCAACCAGAATCTGAGGCAGGCGGACGCTGTGAGAATTTGTAGCGAAGAAGTTGAAGCAGGACCTCCAAGTCCGGAAAGTGATGAGGATGTCCTTTGCCAACAGCAACACAAGCAGAAGCAGAAGCGACAACCGAACAGTGTCGTAAGAGCCCGAGACGTTTGGAGATCCAAGTCTGGTGTCATACCCATCATCCGCTACCTTAAGTCGGATGACGCGCCGAACCCCCTGCATCAATCACCCAGTGGCCTAGCCCTTTTTACTCAACTCGAGCAATGCTATGCCCGGCCTGCGCGGGCCATGCCGCTGCCCGATTTTGAGAGGGTCTCGGTTGATCTTGGCCTCAATGTCCTCGACTTGGACGAGCTCACAGCTGTGGCTGCTGGGCAAGCTGCCGGATCTCTGCTGGCGCGAAATAGAGCAAGTCTAGACACTCTGATCGTGCGTCGTCGGCAGTCATATCTGTTCCATATCCCGGCTCGATATGGCCATTGTACCTATCTCGACGACGCACTCCGCTGCGTCGCCATCAGGGCCAGGAGGGTCCTCGTGCCGGGCACTACGGGAGAATCGACGGCTGGCGACTCGTACCGCTTTTATGGTAGGGCCCTCCGCGGTCTGCAGGCCGCAGTGGACAAGCAAAGTGATTTGTCGAATCCCAATATTCTCGGCACTATTGAGATCTTGTCCATCTATGAGGTGGGTGACACAATGCCTGTATAGGTCAGCACGTATGGCCATACCATGATCGTGTTGTGTGAGTCATTGACAATGTACCAAACGCAGATATTGGAATCTCCTACACAGCCGAGGAACTGGGAACATCACATCGCCGGTGCAACTCGCCTCATCATGGCTCGCGGGCCATCGAAATTCGAGACCGAGTATGAAAAGGCCCTGCTGGCTTCCATGATATCACCGATCGTAGGTCAACTCGTCCCAATGCAAGTCATTTGTTTATTTCTTTTCTCATACTCTTGAAACGTCCTCTCACTTTTGCCTGATTCACCTGGGTATCTCGGCTGCCATACTGAAATGGTGTTATTCGTCGTAGATCCTCGAGTCTCTCCGGAAAGGGGAGCCTTGCTTCCTCGATGAGGGACCGTGGCAGCGGGTCCTCCTCTCCATGGTTCACAAGGACGTCTCCTACTTTGCCCCGCGTGGTGAGGGCTACATGACGATGTGGATGCTGGGAGCTCGGTCGCCACGCATCGTTGTCGACGTGTTCCGTGCAACAGCGAACCCGAAATCGCTGTCGGATCGTGATATTGACGATCTGGAGGCGAGATGCCGCTGCATGAAAGCCGACCTTGAGCAGTGGCGCCGCCGCACCGCTGAGCAAGAGGAGCTAGAGCGGCAGCAGGAAGCAGAGCGCAACAATAGGGGAGCGTCATCTTCGTCGTCGTCCCCTAGCTCAAGCGTTGGAAGTAACGGAGAAGGAGGAGATGTCAGAAACGAGCTCTTGGGCGCCAGCCTGGCCAGCTTGGCCATGGCCTGTCGTCTCCTTGGCGCCGTCTCGCCTCACGACCGTGCCGAGCTCGAGGCCGAGGCCGTTGGGTATGCCCGGGAGATGAAGGAGCTCTTGGCTGTGGCAGTGGGAAATAAGTGTACCAGTTTCTACCTGGAACAGAAGATCGTTGCGGCTGACTCGGTGTTGGACACGACGGATCTCTGGTTAAGAGACCTTGCTATCGATAGCGACAGGCCGAGAAATCTAAAGCAGGCACCGAGAATTATTGAAAATTGGAAATTCTTGGCTTGGGGATCGTACTTGCCTATTGACTAAGCGAAGTCTACTTGGGAAGGAACGAATGTACAGTTTGATCAAGTTCGACCTTCATACATTGTTCATCATATATATATTACTGGCCCAATCTAGTACGATGGGATGTGTAAAGATATAGTGCCAAAACCTATTTTTTTATTGTCGCGATTATAATTGTTGGGTTTTGAGACGAACATGTGTATATGTCCCAAATATTGTGACAAGAATCCTAGTAGCATTGCCCATGAAGACAATTATATTAACAACACTGTTCTTAATGCATGCCGACACATGGGTTCAACGTGGTATTATTAGATCGCTACATAGAGATAACTCCTCCCGCACCATGATTCTTCATGATGCGAAGTGCTAGTAGGCACCTTGACTACGTCCAGAGTCGGTAGGAAGACCCTCCTCATCACCAGGCTCCTGGTAGTTACCCTCTGGCTTGGCGTGGCGCGTCCGCTGACCAATGATGTTGTCCTGGTTGATGGCCTCCTTATCATCACGCTCTACGATGGATTGGTTAGCTCGAATATCGATGTAGATGAAATCAGAGATGGGTGAAATGTACCGAGTTGCTGGTCACTATCGGCGGTTCTGGAGTCGACGGGATCTTCGATCTTGGTCTCGTCGGACACGACGCCGAGAGGCTCGTTCTTGTGGCCCTGGCGGGAGACGTAGGAGTTGTCGCTGGGGACTTCGTTCTCGTAGGAAGACATGTTGATGAGTTGATTTGAATGTAGAATATTAATGGTTTCTTGGCGGGCAGATAGATGTAATGGTGAACGATGATTGCAGTGGTGGAAACAGTACTACAGACGCTCAAGGAAATGCTTCCACTTTATATTCCAAAAGCCGCCAACCCGCACTATAATCCTCCTTCTTGTTATACATGTATACCAGATTACGCTTTGGATCCCGCCTGTACATTATCCCAAGCCCAATGTAGCAGCACATTTCGTCACCTTCTCCCCGCAAGCCCCGTCAACCCAAACATTAAACCCCCGCCATTCTTTTTCGGTTATCTTTGCAACGCGTAAAGTGGTTGACTTCGAACTGTGAATGACGCCTCGACCGCGACTCAATGACGTCTTCTTGAATCATCACGGCTTCTCTCCAGACTATGGGGGCGGGTATGTCAAAGAGAAGAAACGGCCCGGCGCTTGCAGCTAGCTAAGGTGGAAAACGTTAAAACAGAGGGACCTGTGTACCCCGGCTCTGCATTCCACGATCCGGTAGCGCATAACCTCATAATGATGGCCGGATCGGGTGATTCTCCAGACAACCCGTCTCTTTCGTTCCTGCAGATCATGAGAAGGTTGCATGGAGTATTCCTTCATATGTCAGGGGCCTGGGGTAAATTCAATGTCACTGTTCTGGCTTCAAGCATGCGGCTCTAATGAGCCTGGGCCCTTAATGATCTGCGAGTCAACGAGAGCGCTAAGAACTTCATGTAGGTCATGGATCGATGCAGGGACATTGCTGATTGATCGAGACTCTGTACCTGAAAGGACCAGTAGCTCCGTGAGATTATTGACTGACGTACGGAATTATTGTTCGTGCCTTGGCTCATTGAAGTTGCATTCACTATTGGATTCTGTATACTGATGTCATGTATGTATTGCCTGCTGGTATTGCTGCTTTGTTCCATCCACGCATGTTGTACTTGATGCTTATTTAGGGAAATCGTAAATCATGCTCGCAGATTATGTACTGGATGCTGGGCCCGCACCAGAGCCGGATCCTGAACTCTCACCAGCCTTGCCCGAAGCTCTCATGCTTTCCTCGATGGCCCTCTTCAAATCCTCGTCATCTTCATGGGCCGAAGTTTCCGTGCCTTTGCCCTTCTGTTGAAATTGAGCTTCTGCCAAGCTCTGCTTCTTGACATACTCCATGACAATTTCCTCCTCAGTCTTGTTGGCCTTGGCACGTGCAAGCTCCTCCTGGTGTTCCTTTTGTGAAGCTTCCAGTGCTCGCTTGAACTCTTCCTCATCTTCGGCGCCACGACCCTGTGCCTCGGCTGCCTGCGATGCTGCTATAGCTCTCTTCAGCTCTTCGTCATCATCGTCATCCTGGCCATTGCTTCCTTGCCGCGAACGAGCAGCATGTTCTGCTTCTGATGCTTCCATAGCTTTGCGTAGTTCTGCGTCTTCAACATGAGAGCTGGAAGCTTTGTCTGTTTGCGACCGTTTCAGCGCCTGCTGGAACTTCTCGTCATCGTCTCGTCCAAGAACTCCTTCCGTCTGTTGCGATTTCCTATGATCGTCTGCAATACTAAGTTGCACAGCTTGTTCAATCAATGCCTGATACTCCTCGTCTGTTATGTTTTCAAAGTCTTCAGGCGAGAATGGGATTTGTCCCTTCACTTCGGATGGAAATCCATAGTGCGAAGTGTTTCGTGTTTCAGCCTCAGACGCATCACTTGAAGACCCGGTCGGCTGTGTGCTGAGCTGATTCGACACCTTGGAGGCTAGGGACAGAGTGGACCTCCGACGTAGCTCCCTAACACTGTGTCGAATAGCTTGCTCGATTTTGGCGTCTTCATCCTCGTCTCCATTGGATGTTTCGCGAACAGCAAGTTGGATAGCCTGTTCGAACTCGGGGTCTTGAGATTCTGCCCGATCTGCCTGGTTTGCCAACCGAGCAGCGTTCACATCTTCTGTGACATGGGATCCTGAAGCCAGGCCGGCGGCCGCAGCAGCCTGTCTGCCCTCCCAAGCCTTCTTTTGCTCCTGAAGGCGTTTTCGCTCGTCCCATGACAAATTCTTTGTGTGTTTCCAACCAGTCTTTGGTGCCTCGGTGGGGACGGCCAACCCATCCGTCGCGGATGATGCCTCAGCAACAGGAAAAGGTCGACGAGGAGAAGAGTCCGGCCCCTTACCTTTCTCTTTCTGCCTCCAGTTGTAGTATGTCTTCAGATCATCGCGGCTTGCAAGCCAGCGCTTCTCGATATCGTCTCTCTCCTCATGTGTGGCGTTCTTGTAATCCTCCTTGCCTTGCGCAATCCGCGATGCCATGATGTAGTTCTGTGCGCTCTGAGCAAACAAGGTCCGGATTTCGGCATGAAGACCTGCCATTGTGTAGGCTGGAACAGACCACGCGCCTGCGAATATTGTTAGTTTTTGGCCATCACCCTGCCTTGAATACTGCACTTACCGGCTGCTGGCTTGAACACCACGCCTCCGATGCCCTTGCCAAAGCCTTTGAGGAAACCCATTGCGCCCTCTTTCTGGGCTCCGCGGATAGGCTGAGTGACCAGACCCGAAATGCCATCATACAAGCCGAGTCCGAACTCTTTGCCCGCAACCTTCAAGCCGGTCTCAAAACTAGTGACCTTCTCGGGTCTGCGAACAGTTTCATCGTTGTACAACTTTGGTGCATTTCGGAATCCTCTTGCAAGCCCCATGCAAAAGTTCATTGGACTTTTGACACCAGTGGTTACAATATTCTGGATACTTTTCCCGGCGCCAAGTGCCCTTTCCAGGTTGTCATTCATGCTGGGGCTGGCTGGGCGTTCTGCTGGACGTTCTGCTGGTGTTTCGGATTTTGCAGATTTCGCGGATGCAGCAGAGATCGATGGAACCAAACTGGTAGTACTCTGGTTTGCAGTTCCTGGTGACGCCACCAACTGTCGATCGGGATGCTCGGCAGGCGTGCCAGGAGTGCCAGGAGTACCGGCTCCAGACTTCTCAGATGCGTTGGCCGTCTGCGATGAGACATCGTTTGACGATTTGCTAGCATTGTTGGAAGTGTCTTGACTCTTTTTGGGTCCCTTTGCTGCCTTGAATATATCTCGTGGGAAGTCGGCTACGGCCATTCCAATGCTGCCAATATCTCCGAGAAGAGCAGAGGTGACAGCTGAGACGGGATCCCAGGGCTCGTCCTCTGTGTTGTATTCTCTTGACCGGAACCTGATACACAGTTAGAACATGTACACGCAAGCAAAATCAATCATGCCATGCTTACAGCTTCAGATCGGAATACTGGAGAAACCCGTTTTCAACCAGCGTCGCAGCCGCAAGAGCGCTCAAGCGGACCTTTGATCTTCGCACACGCCAGACAGCTGCCCTACTAGGAGCAACTGCACAGCGGAGTTCGTCGACGTTGAGATGCTGATGGAAACTTTGACCTCCGACATCTGAGCCTTGCTCTTCTCTGATCTTCGCACCAAGCTCGCCTGCCCGTTCCAGTGTTTCGGGCTTGAGCGCAGTCTTGATCGCCTCGGCCAGGTTTTCAGCGGTCAGCTTCTTGTAAGGTATAGGTTCAGGTCCAGCGCCCGCCTTGGCAACCATAGCACCCCAGAAAGGTTGATCGCCAAAGAACGGCACGACAATGGTGGGCTTTCCAGCGTTGATTCCAGCTGCCGTGGTACCAGCGCCGCCATGATGGCATACTGCTGATACATGTTGGAAGAGCCAGTCGTGGGGACAATTGCCTAGCATGAAAACTCCATCAGGAATACCAACCGAGTCTGCACCAAGGCCGCCCCATCCCTTCGACACGAGGGCACGAACGCCAGTCGCCGCCACGGCATCAAAGATCTTCTTAGTCAGGCCGTTAGGATCGTCAACCACAATTGAGCCAAAGCCAATGTAAATTGGTGGAGGTCCAGCCTCCAGGAAAGCAGCAAGCTCTGGTTCAGGAGTGTAGTTAGACGCCAAGTTCAGAAAGTAGAACCCAGCAATGTCAATGTGATTTCCCCAATCGGCGGGCTTGGGAATCAATGCCGGAGACCAACAGTAGGTGTAGGGAATCCGCAGGCGGGTGAGAACTGCAGGGGCCCAGAGCAGAGATAGAGGATCAAGATCGAGAATCTTGGTACGGAAACGGTTGATGACATCGCCCAGACCCTGCCATGTCATCATCTCGACCAGAGCATATGAAACATAGTTTGTTGTCACGGGGTCGGTGTTTGACGACTGAATGTTGGCCAGAGGTTGTGGGAAGGCTCTCGTCGGCGACCATGGCATGGTGAACATGAGATGTAGCGGAACACCCAACTTCTCGGCGACATGGATGTGAGCAAAGCTGGGAGGATTTGCAATGATGGCGTCCGCGACAAAAGGCCTGTTTGCCGGATCCATGACCATTGTGTCCGCGTTGTTGGCCTCGTTCTGTCTGCGCTCAAGTCGTGGCGCGGGGCCCGTACCATCGCCAGCTTCGATACAAGATCTCCAGCAGCCGTAGACGATCTCCTCGATCCCCTTGCGGCGCTTGGTGACCTCGCCGTTCTTGACCGCATCGAAACCTGGCATCAAGCCCGGGTTCTTGACCATGAAAGCCATGAGCTCGGCAGGATCGCCGCCAATACTGAAGAACTCCAGCCCATTCTCCTCGACAAAGTTCTTGAAGGTTGGATGCGTTGCCACACGGACTCGATGACCATACGTATTCTTGAGGACCTGTCCGAGTGCGATAAAAGGCTGCACATCTCCTCGCGATCCTACAATCTGTATCACAACGTTCAATTGCGGCGGCGGGGTTTGACCTGGCTGGCCACCCAGGCTGGGAGGAATGTAGGCGGGAGGAAGAGGGCGTTCGAGGGCGGCCTTCGTATCTTGGGTGAGTTGGTTTCGTAGCGTTGGCGCGATGATATCGGCCAATTGTCTGCTCGTTTGGTTGATGTTGATATTGACTCGGCCATCGTCTGTGCAAGATCGTCGAGTTAGACACTCCTTTTACCAGCTGCGCAGCAGTCCAAGAGAAAAGATCCTCGCCAACTACTCACCAGTAACGGTAGCGCCAGCATCAAATCCAGCTTGATGCAGTGAAAGACGATCGTGCACTTCGCTATATGCTGGCGGCACTTCCTCTTCGGCGCCTAATTCTGGCAGCTCTGGAAGCCCCGTTGCTGCTTGAAAGCCATCAGATACGGCAACCGAGACATTATCGTCGTAATCTGGGAGCTGTTCGCTGCCATGGTTATTGCCACTGCTCGCCTGGGCCCTCTTCGACTCTAGGACCGACATGGCGGCGGCTGCGCTTTGCTGAGAGCGAGGGGAAGCTCCAGGATGGAGATGTTGCCCGTTTTGAGAATCGAGTTTGGCGTGGGAGCGTGACGTAATTTAGAGCTTGGGCGATGGCGTCTTGTAACGTATGGTATGCAGAAGTTCAGAAGTGTCGCGTATCCCACAAGAGCTCACATGAAGTTCTCGTTGGCACAAACCTTTGCGTTATGGTGGTGGAATGGTATCAAATGCAGAAGGAGCTATATTTAGGAAGGATTCTCGTCTTTCTGGGGACAGGATACGAATCCAGTATAGTAGGGTAGTTTGTTCGTATGAATATGTTTAGCTGGTATGGGGCAGGCAAATGGAGGGGCGGTTTAAGCTTCCCTGCTTTGCTTGCTCTTCAGCTCTGGCCGCGATCTTGTGATGGCGGTGCTTGTGACGTGGGGTCGAAACGGCCGGTTGGTGGAGGTGGGAGGAGCCGTTGTTTAGCGCATACGGAGTACTATCCATTCCGTACAAGTGACTGAATGATTACTACTCAATCCAACGACAAGCTGAGTTATTATGCGTTAATATGATTAGACATATGATAAAGTCTTGACCAATGTCACAATCGCTACTGATGTGAATCAATAAAAAAAGATCCAGTCACCCAGTCTGCTGGTGGCCTTCACTACCCCGACTTCGCCACGGCGACGGCCTCCAATATGATACTACACCAAGCAGTCCGCTAGTATGTGGTGCCTTGGATTTCCAGGGTCCAAAGAGGCCTATGACGAATGTCATCGTGGCTGGCCCCAAATGGTGGCACTTTAGTGAGCCAATCATAGTGGGGTCTAGAACATGACCTTCAGGAATCAGGACCCTTGGCGGCTATCTGATACAGCTTGTATGGTTATCAATGCTGCAATGTGCTCGTCCAACATGAAGCAGCCATCATTGGTCAACAACGCACTCATGGTCGGACTGGCAGCTGGTCTACCTGCTCCAATACCTCTATCAGACCAGGCAAGTCTTCACGCATAAGACATCTGAATACATCTGTGTGTTGTTGAAACGATCCGAGCCGGAACGCAGTGTATTTTCTATTCAATATACTTCAGAAGGCAATCATTCGCCTGCGAACATTCAAGAAGAATATGTTCGGGAAGAAAGGAGGGGAGTAAGGGACTACATTAATTGACAAAGTCTTGAATGGTCTGCTGTAGGTCTTTACCATCGTCTGTAAATCATCTGCTTCAATAACGTTCATGGTAATGCAATATAATCCATCGAACCAACACGCGCGATTATGGTTGTCGACGGAGTATAGAGGCAAGAGCTTCTCGCTGTGCTGACCTGACTTGATACGGTACTCTACTGCTAAAGAACTCCATTTCTACATCGTATAGCCCAGCGTGGTGGCCCGTTCGATGTTATCTGCACGACTTTATTGCCGGGTGCTCTGTGTATGGTGTCAGCAAGTTGCATGAACTGCAACAAGATGATAATCCGCTTCAGCCAAGTAAATCGCCAACGGCCGCATTTTAGAATCATTTTCGTACTTACGGATAAAGGTATTTAGTAGGTGATTTTAATGATCATAAGCGGAGTTTGGCTTATTCCCGTATGCGCCAGGGCCCTGGCTCAGCAATATCGGCGTTACCATCGGCGAAGAATTCTAGACACGCGAATTTTATACACGAATACTGCATTGCGACGCAAAACCTCTTCCAGTGGACTGATTGTCACACACGAAACTTGCTGTTGGGCTAAGACTATGCGGCGCAGCTATGAACTTCGTGACTTTCCTTAACTCCTGGAATGAACACAAGGCTGCGGCCGACTTTTGGTTGCCATTGCGCCTGCAACATGAGGGAGTTATCCAAGCTATACCCAAAGTCCGCGATGCAACAATGGCATCTTCCTTCTATATAAAGGCGAAGCATGTCACTGAGATTAAGGAGGTGATCAGAAGGCATGAAACAGAATCAAATAGCAGCAACACAGACTTGCAGAATATTCATCAACTTCCAACTTGAATCACTCGTCGACTCATCGACATTTCGACTCCTACATACATTTACAACCGTCAACTAGCCATTGCAATCATGTCTTCGTTCGGACTCAGGACTGAGAGCAGCGAGGTCGTCCAGGCTTTCGCCTCCAGAGTCAAGGGCCGCACCTTTCTGGTCACCGGAGCCAGCGTCAACGGCCTCGGTGCTGCGATCGCTATTGCGCTCGCTCAAGAGAGCCCCGAGCACATCATCCTCGTCGGTCGAACCAAAGCCAAGATCGACCCCGTGGTCGAGGAGATCGCCAAGGTCAACCCCAAGGTCAAGGCCATCTTTGTGCAGTGCGAGCTCTCGGACTTTGACTCGGTCCGGAAGGCCGGCGCCGCGATCCTCGACGACGAGGACATTGCCAAGATCGACGTCATCATCAACAACGCCGGCATCATGGCGGTGAGCGAGTACAGCCAGGACAAGCAGGGCTACGAGCTGCAGCTGTCCTCGAACCACCTCGGGCACTTCCTGCTGACCACACCTCATGCCCAAGGTCCTCGCCGCCGGGCCCGGGTCGCGCATCGTCAACACGAGCCGGGGCCACAAGGTCGGCCGTTCCGGTTTGACGACTACAACTTCTCCGGTGGCCGGGCGTACGAGCCCTGGACGGCCTACGGGCAGAGCAAGACGGCCAACATCCTCTACTCGGTCGAGCTGGCCCGCCGGCTGGCGGGCAGGGGCATCAGGTCGTACGCCGTCCACCCCGGCGGCATCTTGGGCACGGGCCTGGCGAGCCACCTGGAACTCGAGTCGCTGGCCGAAATCCCGGCCATCGCGGAACGCAACAACGGGTGGCGGTCGTTCCCGCCACTGGACCCGGCGAGATTCAAGACGGCGTCGCAGGGGGCCGCGTGCGAGCTCGCGGCGGCTCTGGATCCGTCCTTTGACGACAGGAGCGGCTCGTACGTGCTCGACTGCCAGATTGGGGAGGCCTTGGACTATGCGACAGATGCCGGCAACGCGAAGAAGCTTTGGATTCTGAGCGAAGAGCTTGTCGGCCAGAAATTCGACTTCTAGATCCCGCCTGAGGTTGTGTGTGTGTGTGTGTGGATTAGGGGCAGTGATCACTTTGGTAGAGGAGCCAAGACGATTTTCATAGTATATGATGATATCATCAATTCGCATTGAGAACTTGACCAATGTGCGCCTGTACACTTTTAAGGTTTATCTTGTAGAGTTATAGCGGTTGCGGCTGAAGGCAGTAGGCTCAAGGCTTGAGGGCTTGAAGCTATAACCCCCACGACCACTTTTGATAGCGTAATGTACGTCTGTAGTACATCGTACTGTCCATGGTTGACTACTGTCTATAGAGCCACTCACTGTCAAGTCATTGCGTGACTGTGGACTCCGAAGACGTTTGTAACTTTGGTCAGAACCGAGTCGAAGACGACTTGGCAATTGCGACCGACATGATGGAGGTTGGCTTGGCTATTGCGCGTTCCCGGATCTTGTACAAGGCGTTGTCGTGGCCCGTTTACCATATTCTGTCGACGATTCAGAAGGGCTGTCAGAACCCAATATACTGACTTTAGGCTAGGCGTCGCCTAAGGCAAGCCCCCTGACACCAAGTCTGCCAAAAGCCGCCGTCAATTCCGGGGCAGTCTGGATAACGCCAAGAACAGTCGTGGAAGACGTTCTGGAATAGAATCACACGAAGAACTTCCCTACTTCAAGGCGACGTCGATGGCTGCTGGCATTGCGCGAGGCGTTCGGGGAGAGTTTGTTCGATGTGAGTCTGGACTCTGGACTCCCGTGCATTTGCTGAAACCAGTTATGCAAACTCTCTTGCATTGCACAGTGGTGTTTAACCTACACCGAATAGATGTGCATTTCTGTGCTTCAACATGGTGGAAAGTTATGTAGTAGCAAGCCGCCACGTACATCAAGTATGTAAAAGTTTCAAACTGTCGAGATGTGCCGATTGACTCGAGATAATACCGTAGTAGTGAGCGATGGCGAACCATCAGATCGGCCCGTATTACACGAACCATTTGCGGGTCACTCTTTTCTTGGGAAGCACCGATTGTGAAAGCCTCGATTCATTCTTTCTATCTTGCTGCCAAGCCAAGGTCCGTATGTACGGGCGATCATGTGTTTCCGACGTGCTAATTGGCAACAGGTTCGTGTCACCACGGTTGGGTGTAAGGATGTAGATACCCGAGAGTTGGACGTTTGTGACATGGAAAGAATCAAGGAACCTATCGAGCCTGTCCACTTTCTAGAGCTTGGTGGCGCGCTATTGTGGTGAACTCTCGCTTGTAGCTACTCCGTAGGCTACAGTGTATAAGTGGAGAGGAAATCATAGAATGGGCCCTTCTTGCTCTGGAGTCTCTAACCGATAAGTTGATACATACCTAGGTATTAACCTGACGCTCTTGGGTCTTCTGTTTAGGACATTGCTTAGATACACGTTATTATAATAATTACCAGGATATCTGTGTGTAATCATTAGCCATTGGTGTTTGATAATGCTAGTCCATGGCCATCATAATCGGGTGTTTTGACACAACCAACTGACAGACTCCATCGTGGGTCTAAGGCAATAACACTTCAGACTTACACGGTTGCCGCTAAAGTCATTCTTTCCGCAATCTTATGTGCCTAGCCTAGATGCCAGTCAACATGGGAGAAACGTGAGCCAGGAATTTGAACGCACGACGCAACTCTACCTGTAGGCTGCGGATATGGCAATATGCAGCCTGTACCTCTTCTGTGCCCAGAGACGATCCTCTCACCTTGCCTTAGTGCTCGGCAATCAACATACATGGCAGCCGGCGGCAGACACTCTAAAGCTTGCCCACGTACCTAAACCTTAAGGTAATCTTTCTTCTGGGCCGGCACGGATCGCGGAGACTGGCTGACTGGCAGGATGCATAATCATCCAAGTGATTCTGCAAACAAAGGTAAGAGAATGAGTATTTACTTGCGGCATCTTCCTCTCTCGCCCGTGTGCGGCGTCGGGCTGGTTCCTGACCAAACGATGAGAAGAGCAAGCGAACATCCTGCCAAGATTTGGGGGACCCGATGAGTAAGCTTGGCCACGTTTTCTGAGCATCGAGGACTCGCGTCCTTGTCCTGACTCGTCCCGATCGATCATCAGCATTCTTGAGCAGAGAGCTGGTCGTAATCTGTCCAGGGGGCGCGTATTGCGTCTGACTCTCTTGCATTTGGGGATCGGTCCAATTCAACAACCGCCTGCAAGTTCTGCTGCGTCGGCTCGATTCCAGCGCCGGCCCCCACGGCACCCTGGACTCCTGGAGCCTCCTTCTGGAGCCATCTTCTCTGCTCCCTCCCCTGTGCATCGCGGGCGGTGGGACCACATCGTATCGTGGGCCACGGGCCACTGGGCTTTCTTTCCCTTTGGCCAAGGGCCGTTACGCGATTCTGGAGTCTAGCCAGGGTCTCTCTGTGTCAGGTGCTTTTCCCAATCACTGTCTCGTTCCCCAACATTGCCAAAAAAGGGTTCCAGGGGGGCACCGACCAAAAACGGCGAGGGAAGGGAAAAGGGCAAGCAAAAAAAAGCCCATCCGTGGGCTTGGGAAGGAGACCTGACGTCGAACCTGTGAGGTGGAACAACTCGTCAATCGCCGTTTGGTCTGTTCGTCTGATTGATTTTCTCTTTCGGCTGCAGCAACTACCTTGTCTGTAGTATATGCCATTTGCCAGGGAATGCGCGGGAGGAAAAAGCCATAAGGATCTTTCTATTGTTTCTTCTTTCTACTGCCATACTGCTGCTATATCCCAAATTCCCACCTGGGCAGCCTATCTTACACTGCAAACAACTACCTACACGGCAAATTCCACCTTGCGACGCTCACCTCCCGCCGACCGGCAAATACCGTCGCCAGAGCTTATCCCATCCCCAAGCAGCAACCAGCTCGCCAACCCGCCCTTGCGACTTTAGCTTGCACACCCGCGCGCGCGCGCTCTGCCCGGCAAGCTCCATTGCTGTCGCGTGTGTGGGCGCCGGAGCGAAGCTGACTGAGCTGAGCTATAGACGGCATTCGGATTGGTAATAATTCTCTGGGTCTGTCTGGGTTTGGGTCTGGATCGTGGTTTCGGGGGGGTTTTTCGACGGCCAGGCGCATTGGCAAACGAGACATGCCTCCAGGCCGGCCGCCCAAGAGGCCCGGCGAGTCTGAGATTGACGGCGCGGACGGCCAAGCTGCGAAGTGTAAGCTGCCGAGGCTCGATCGCGGCGGCACCCCAAACGACTTCTCCAGCGTCGTCAAGAGCAAGCTGTCGTCCTACACCAGGACCGGTCAAGTAAGTATGAATGCGCAGAAAAGCTGCGATCCTGCCTGCCATTACTTTTGCCGTGCGCAATCGTGAATGCGCCCGCGCCAGCTCTTCATATAAGCGCGTAGCTTGCTGACTGATGCTACCCCCTAGGCATGCGACCGCTGCAAGGTCCGCAAGATTCGGTGCGATGCCCTACCGGAAGGATGCTCCCACTGCATCAATCAGAATCTCGAGTGCTATGTGACGGATCGAGTGACCGGACGGACCGAGCGACGAGGGTATATGCAGGAACTGGAGCGCGAGAAGACGGACATGCTCAACCACATTCGCGACCTCGAGAAGCTACTTGACACAAAAGGCGTCGAGGTGAAGCCATATGCACGGCAAACCTTTCCCCAGAATGCTGGCTACCCAGCGGCTGTGCCCTTTGATGCGAGAGGCAATCCCACACAGGATGGCTCCGCGGAAGACAGCGCGGACAACTGGACGCAGATGGGCCCTTCGTTATGGATCAAGAACCACAAACCCGGATCACACTTCTCCCATGCTGCCAGGAACTTGTTCGGAGCCAAGTCTGCGATGGCGGATGTTCACTTGGGAGTCTCTCCCGACCAAGCTCCGCTGAGCTCAATCAAGGGAACCAAGCTTTCCATACTTGGCAGCACGATTGATTTGGGATCGTTCGAAGCCCCCGACATGGACGAGCCTGCACCAGGTGTCCAAGCCAAGTCGCCATTATACAACAAGTCGGTTCAGGCGTTCCTACAATCATGTACCAATGTCAACCCGCAGCTTCATGTCGAGTACCCGCCTAGAGCAGATGCCTTCACGTATGCGGAGTGGTACTTTCTCATGTTATACCCGTTTATTCCTGTGTTGCACAAGCCAACCTTTATGAATGTGGTAAGTAAAGCAGATACGTGTCCAAGTTCCCCACGAGCTGAAGATTAACAATTCTAGCTCACGCGCCTTTACGATGACCCTAATTTCAAGCCCACTGTCGCTGAAGCAGTCATGGTTCACATGGTATTTGCCTCGATTTACCTGCAATATGGCCTTCGGAATCGCGAGAATCCTGAACAAAAGAAAAAACTCAACGACCTTTCCAATAAGCACTATCATTTTGCCTTGTGCAAGTTCTTTGATTTGTCCACATCAAAAACATTCGAGGATTTGCAGGCTTTGACCATGATTGCCGTCCATACGAGGGCGTTCCCGAAGCCAGACTGTAGCTCCATGGTTACGTGGACCTGTCAAGGCATGGCTATCGAGCTCGGATTGCATCGTGCCATGAAGAAACCGGGAGAAGGCACCAACCTCGACAATGAGATGCGCAAACGCGTTTTCTGGACCCTGGTCATGATGGGCGTCACTTTGAATGGGCGTATGGGTAAACCCATGCCGATACGGCTGGATGAAATCGACGTCGACTTTCCAGAGATGATCCCTGATGAACTCCTCACCAAGGATGGAGTCGACACATCCAGGACTGGGAAATGTCTCTACGAGATCGGCATAGAAAGCTTCCGAGCAGCGTCCATTTACTTGGACATGTATGCCACTATCTACTGCACGAAAAGAGACCCGACTGTTTATCCTGCAATTGTCGAAGAGCTGGAGGCCCGGATAACGGCCTGGTGGGACAGCCTGCCCGATTCTTTGCGGGCTTCCAGTGATGGAGAGGGACACAACGAAATGTTTGCACTGTATGCAGAATACGTGTACCACGAGTTTCGGTTGTGTCTCCGACACCCATCCGTCGCTCTGACGAGTGATCCCAAGTTGATGGCAGAAAACAGCAAAGTATGCGAGAAAGCAGCCAAGGATATGTTGAATATTGCATACAAGCTATACAAATTGAAGTCTCAGGACTCGACATGGTACTCGCTGTCCGAGTATATTGCTGCCATGTTCACGTCCCTGGCATTGGTATGGGAGAGGAGACACGAGACTGACGCAACCGAAGTCGCTGCTTTGCGTCAGGACATGGACACTTGGCTGGTCATCATAGCCGATTCATGCGAACTAATGGGTAAGTGACCTGCAGTTGTATCTATTTGTTGGCCTTGATCTAACTCGAGCAGGATGTGGCTTGACTTTGCGGAATGCCGTGGCATCCATCGTTGATCGCACAGTTGCATGGATCGAACATGATCGACAGCGCAAGATGAACGGAGCCATGCCTCAGGTTACTCAAGAGATGTTGAAACAGTCACCACAACAGCCACAACAGAACTACGCCAATGTGCCTGCCGGTGTTGCGGCTCCTTCTGCTCATCCAAACCCACCTGCCGACCCGTCACTGAATACCGGAGAGACCCCAACTCCTGGCATGCCGGCTCGCAATAATTACTACCCAGATTCGGCTGCTGAAGCATCATCCTACCCTCCACTTCCCTACAGTGACCCGTCTGCTCATGACTCGGGCAGTATTCCATACAACAGTGAGGATCCTTATCTGTATGCCCAGACTGGGCAAGTGCCGCCTGCCCAAGCACAAGGACAAGCACAGGCACAGGCACAAGCGCAGGCTCAAGCTCAGGCTCAGGCCCAAGTACAACAGACACAAGCCCAGATCTCCGACCACAACCCACTCACAACATTTGCCGCTCAGGCGACCTCGCTGCAGCAGCCCTCGGGCGACATGATATGGCGACAGGGCACCCCCGGAGGCAGCACATGGCAGGACTGGACGGCCGCCGTGGTCGACAACCAGGAGCACTACAGCGCCAACGCCCTCATGTCGCTGGGCGCCGGGCCGCGGCCGAACAACGTCGTCAGCGACGCGGCGTCGAGCGGCTCGACGGGCACGCCCCTGGGCATGGGAGGCATCAACGGGCAGAACGTCCCCACCGCCGCCAACAGTACGCAGTGGCCGCTCCTGTTGTTCCATGACGGGTCCGGCGGCATGGGAAGTGCCTGAAGAAGAAAGTAAAAACGAAAAAAAAAAGAATGAAAGAAAGGAAAAATAACCCTTACTTTTTGCCAATACATAATGGAAGATACCCCCTCTACAATTCTTTGAGTGCGCTTTGTGTTTTCTCTATCGCTGTTGTAATTACCGTGAGCTGTGTACCTAGTTTACCTAGAATTGAGCCCTGTACATGGTCTGTCTGGTACGTCAGTCCTTGGTTTTTTTCTTTCACGGCCGCGGAAGGGAAGCGCACAACACGGTTGTGATGTGATACCAAGCTCACGTGAAGGTGGATTGGCCGCTGCGTGATGATTGATACCCTCCTTCACGAACCCCCAAACACGATGGACTTGAGGATTGACAAAGTACAGATGGAACAACTGCAGTTGAAGTCATTTCAAATGTGTCATGTTGATACAATAATATACACATCATAACATTAAAAACCTATCTTTGACCGTGCTGCTGCCGCGCACTCGTGTAGGGAAATAAACCGCTTTATCAAACATGACCGCCAAAACCCTCCTCCAAAGAGATGATGACGAAGTAGTTGTTTGTTCTTTTCATCCTCAAGGATCGCCGACGTAGCTCTCTGTACATGTTCCACTTTCTAATGCAAACCAGCCAAATGTGACGATGAGTAGAGTGGAGGGGCCTTCACGGGCCCCGAGCCTGAAGTATATCCAGCCGAAAGAAAAGGAAACCATCTATATGGGGAAGCATTTACGCCAGCTGCGCCTTTTGTTGACAAGGGGAGAAATCTTATCTCCTGCCACGTTGTTGTTACATACCACCTCTTACACGCCGCCGTACGAAGATACGTATAGGATGTCCACCTCATCTCATCCCAGTCAAGATGTGACTCGGCGCAAGCTCTGGCCTAGTTCGATGGCGTCGATTGCGCGCAGAAATCGTGACAGGGAGACATCAAGTCGTATCCAAGTTTGAGAGTGATCAGGAACGTCTCGATTAGTTCTTTCCGAACCAACCGGTCAGCGAACCCTTCATGCTCTCCATGGCCTCGGCCTGAGCCTTCTCCTGTGCTTGCTGCTCCTCCTTGAGCCACTTCTCGCCGTTCTTGCGGATCTCTGCCTCCATCATCTCGTAGTTGCGCTGACCACGCTCACGGGCGATATCCTGGAGCATCTTGCCCTGTGCGAAGGCCTCGCTTGGGCTCTGCTCACCCTCGGCAGGAACCATCATGCTCAGGTTGGCGGGCTTGAGGCCCAGCATGCTACCAAGAGCTCCAATGCCCGAGGGCTTCTTCCGCTTGTGCGCATTGAACTGCTTCTCGAACTCGGCTCTGGCAATCGCCTCGCGGCGGGCAAACTCGATAGGGATGTTCTTGCCGTCGAAAGACTTGAGCACCTCACGCACATCCTTGTACTGCATAGTGTGGATGTACTCGAGGAAGGGGATCAGCGCCACCAGGTCCGTGTCCTTGGGGTCGCCAGTCCACTTGGGAAGAACGATGGCATTTTCGGGCTGATTGCGAACGTGCGAAGCGTTGCTGTCGACCATGATGACCTTGGACAGATCACGGTTCAGGTATGAAAGGTCCTTGACAATCTCACCGTCCTTGTACTTGGTGGCTTCACGGAATAGAGGCCAGACGATGAAGCGGTAGGGGTCGAGCTTGCGCACCAACGGCTCACCCATGGCGAAGGGAACGGTGGTGAACAGTACAAGTTCGTAGTACTGGCTGAGATAGTGGAGGAAGTAATCGGCGCCCGGTCGCTTGGCTATTCTCCAGCCGTGTTCTCTCGTCCACTCGCTATGAATCAGCATGTCCTCCAGACTGATACAGAGCGTGTAGGGACGTTCAAACATGGGGTCTGGGTCGGGCAGGAGCTTTTCAAAGGCGGGCTCGTGGTAGTAGCTGAGCGAGTCGTTCAGTCGGGCGCGAGCGCGGGTCCACCACAAGTTGGGCGACCAGCCATTGGGGATATCGGTATGCAATTCCGCCTCGTCCTCGTCCCAGTCACGGCCAAGCCATGCCACACTTCCCAGTCCCAGAACCAGCGCGGACAGGTACATGCGGTTGGCCCATCTGTTGCGTCGCTTCTCGGTCGAAGAGACATATGCGGAGGCAGGGAGCTCTCCTTTGCCGCCACGACCACCACCCTCGGCCTCCAGCTCCTCCAGATCTGCGAGCGCGCTCTTGTTCGTAGCGCCCTCCTTCTCAAACTCCAGTGTTGAAGGAATACCTTGTGTCAGATCGGGCAGCTTGAAAGGCTTCTGGGGCTCCTCGGGCGTCTCGGGTATTTGTGATTCCTCGGTCTTGGGTGTGGGTGCAGACTCGAAGTCTGCTGACTGAGGCTGAGGCTTTGATTCGGATGGCTTGTTGGTCTTCTTTGCCATGCCGCGCAATTGCATGGTGGACACTGGTAACGAGACATTTTGGGCTCGGATGGATCGAGTCGCAGCTCTGTTCAGAGCAGGCGACTGCGCTGCGCGCAGAAAGGTCCTGGCAAGCATTGTGAATGTGAAAAATATCGATGCGCCCTTTTGAATTAATCACTTGTCCTCCGTGAGAATGAGGTTGCAAATCTGAGTCCGGGCAAAGGAACTGGCAGATGCAATGGGCTGATGCGGCTGGTCGTGCGTTGGCTGGGCAGGCAAATAATTCCTTCCCGTCTTCCAGAGCTCGCGATCGGAAGCTCTCTGGTTCGATTTTGTTCCGGTCGAGTTTTTTCCGACCGCCGACTACAGATGCGAGCTAGCGCGTCGGTACGTCATTCAGGTGCTCTGGGTCACTGCTCTTATCGATTACCAGGCCGCCGGGACGCATTCCGGGCGACTCTCTTTAGCGCATTTCAGCGGAAGGGACCAGTGGACAATGGACCCCGGTGCACTGCTACTGGAGCTCTCACCCAAGGTTAGTGACTTCTTTTTGCCACAAAAGACCCTTCAAGTTCCTTCTCGGGCCCTTTTGCCCCTCCATGAAAGCCCCTCCTTCAGTGTGCAATTGAGTCAATGTATCACTTGACCGCCCACCCACCATTATCAATCACGGCACCCCGGACTTGACTGGGCCACTGAGCGTAGAGCAATTCGCCGTCTCGAGACACAGACTTTACCGGCCAATCCGTAGTACAAAGCCAAACCTTCCCATTCTATATACCTCCAGTCACCAATTTGTCCGACCGGTCTGTCGTGTGGTCTCCTTCCCCTCTTGATCATACAATATCCAACTCTCCCTCCGAAGTGCTACCTCGTTGTGAATTCATTGCAACGTTCATTTCAGGTCTTGCGCTGCGTCGTTGCGATCTCGCTTCATCTCGTTCACGCTTCCTACACCACCCTCCAAACTCCGGACATGGCAGCGATGAGTGCTGCTTTCTAGAGGGTGGTACTCGTTCGCTGAATTATCACGATGGCACCACCCTCGATACGCCTCGTCATATTCACTAGCATATTCAACTAAAGCAAAACACTTTGCACATTCCGATTGCGATCTGATCAACAAAAAGTTTGTATATCACCAGGCAGGCTACAATCTGCACAAACACAAGCGTCATTTTGCGAGTGTCTTCCACAGCCACCGCTACAAGTACGCCCCGTCATGCCATTTCACTTGACTTCTGCCGACAGAGGTACAGGCAAAATGACCCGTCGAGCGACCCACGGAAGGATATCGCGGCCTGCCATCGCGGCGCCCAGCACAGCATCAAGCTCTGCGTTGCAGTCGGGCAACACCACGGACGCCGAGTCCGCAATGGCCGATTCTATCGCATCGCTCACCAACAACATAGCGTCCCTCACTGTCGACGTACCGCTCTCGAACAAGTCCAAGAGAAAGAGGCCACCGCCTTTCCGGTTCTTTGATCTGCCTTCCGAGTTGCGCCTCAAAATCTACGATCATCACTTTGCCGACGTCGGTGACGTTCTCGATCTCGACCACGACAATTACCAGCGCATCTATAAAAAGCTGGGCATCTTCCGGACCTGCCGCCAGATATATCGAGAGGCAAGCTATCTGTTCTACAGCACACACCCTGTACGGATCTTCCCCATCTGGGGCAAGTTTTTCAGGAGCAAAAAACCCTTACTGGCGCGGATGTCTGCCAACCAGCGCTCCAATTTGACCACACTCGAACTTCGACTCGGTCCTGGTTGGAACCGCCCGCCGCGTGGTTGGGTAGTCAACGAGGCGCTGGGATTGAAAAGCTGCACCAACGTCAATCGCATCAAGGTCTTTGTGGAATGCGATCCCAGCAATGACATCTTCAAGGGTTTTCGTCGTTCGGACGGTTTCTACGAAAAGTTCTCTAAAGATCTTCTAGATGCCATTCTTGAGCAAATGCCCTGGTGCAGACTTATCGAGTTCGACGCGAACCCAAGCGTGAGGAAGAATGGCGCCATGATGAGGAGTCTTTTTGAAACGACAGACAAGATGGGCTGCAAACTCGCCTGGGGACCCGAGAAGGGCTGGGACGATGGCGAGGAAGTCATCGCCCCGGAGCCCATTCCCAACAACGAGCCGATCGGCATAGCAGCCATGATTGACGGCCGATATATCCCGGCAAATACTGGTTACGATCCCAACATTGTTACATTTACCCAGTAATCCACATGCCGAAAGGATGGCGACTCGGTTCAAAGACGGCCTCGCACAAGCTCATGATTTGTTCCCGACTGAACTATGGAATTCTGGACATGGTGTTCAGGAATCATCTTTGCGGGAGCGATGCGACGGGATGACACTCGCTCTGTCCCTGATGATGTTTATGATTTTGGAAAGGCTACGGTCATTAAAGGCTTTGATCAGGAAGTCATGTTGCCACGCCGATGTATTAAAGTCACAAGACTGATACTTTCTTTCTTGAATCAAATCAAAATTTGAGTAAACTTATTTGTATATGCTTGATGATCACTTTCGCTCGAAGCGACTGCTATCAGTGTCTCTGCTCATGACTCGGATTCTCTCTGATTACAACGCTGGAAGACTATTGCACTCCTAATGCAGCTAATGCAGCTCTCAGTTCCCGCACTGCTGTAGGTACATCTTCAAAGTTGAGTGCGGAGATGGCCCACTTGGCATGCTTTTGTGCCTGTGCCTGTGCCATGTCGTCAGCGTTGTACACAGCATTCGTCGGCGGCGCGCCGCTGAACTGCTGGACTGGAGGCAGTGGCTGCGGCGTCTGAGCGGCGGGCACGGCTTGGGTCGTCGGGGCGGAAAACGTCGGGACTGCAGGTTGTTGAGGAGCGGGTGGTTGCTGGTAGAACGACGAGGGAGGCGGCGACTGCACGTGAGTGGTCGGTGGTGGTGGTTGCGGCGGCTGGAAGGGCGAGGACAGATCCGACGGCGTCGGGCGGTAGAAGCCCTGCGGTGTGTCTGGGAGTCCTGGCGACTGCGTTGATGGCGCTACCGCTGGAGGGCTGGGTATGCTCACGTCGGGATCACCGAGGGCATCGGGCGCGGACGGCAGTTCTAGGGGAGGATCGTCGTGGGTCGTCGTCGGCGCTGAGGGGAAGTATCCCTCTGGCGTTGGCTGTGTAATAGGAGACACTTGTTCCGGAGCGGGGGCCGTGCCGTGCGGTGGTGATGTGGGCGCCGAAACGGGTCCGGGCGAGTACGCAGAGCTGCCGCCTGCCGCCGCATTTGGATTTAAATATCCCTTTCCTTCCTCGTCCGCCGCATCTTCCACGGTAGCGGCCTTGGGTGCTTGGCCGGCCATGATGGCCTGTAGCTCGGGGTCGTCTTCGTCGATCCTCTCTTCCTCCTCGATTTTCGGATTCGATTCGTTGGGATCTTTGCCTTCCTTGATCGCGCGCAGTATCCGTGCCGCGTTCCACTTGGCAAACTTGATCTTCTTATCAATCTCGATTCCCGGCGCACCCCAGATATTGATCAGTTGCAAAAAAGTGGCGGCAGCCTCAAAGGTGACGGCCGTCTGCTGGGTGACCTTGTTGGCCTTCAGGGGCCGCATGGCGCGGTCGAGCGTCTCCTGCGCAAATTGTTCGACGTACGCGCGGCCCTCGTTGTCGTCGAGGATGGCCGTGTTTCCTTGGTTCGTTGCTTTCATCTTGGAAAGTCAAGTCAGTTCCAGACTCCGCTCATGGAGGAAAGCGACCACATACCTCCTCCAGCTGGTCCATCATGGCCGTCGTAAACTGTAGACATTCTTCGTCCACATTGTGAAGCTGCTTCGCCAAGATCTGGTTCACCACCCAATAGTCGCCTGGAGTACACTGTTAGAAGCGAGTCTATGCGTATCGAACGATAGACTTACACCAGTAGGATATGACTGGTTTTGCTGTCCGAAGTTGGTTTCCGCGCACCACAAACGGTGTGATGCCCGCCTGCTTGAGCGCTGCGGGGATGTTGGTCGCCATGATATGGGCGTTACAATTGCCGCCTCTTCTAGGTCTGAGCTGGAAAGTAGATCGCGAAAGATGCTCTGGTGTGAGGTCTCGACTCGGATGCGCCCAGGTATGCAGAAAGTGAATTCGGAAAGATGTAGATTACCTACGTAGGTTGTGTCAGGCAGCTACAATCTGAGACCGGAGCGCATCTCGCAGTCAAGTTGACGTCGGTCGCCCGCCAGAGCTGCTACCCTGCATTTGTCCCGCCTGGATCCACTGAGTGCAGCGGAACCATGCCGAGTGCGCTATACCTATCCCAGACAGCTCGGGGGAGCTCACGCCACAATTTGTACATGTCAGCCACAGCGCTCGTATGCAATAGGCCAGATTGCGAGTATCTGAATGGATGCAACAGTCCGTCAAAAAGGCAGGAAACTCGTGCCATTTTCCACGCTGGCCTGATTTCCTATTTGAGCAAGAAGACAAGTCAACATCAAAGCTCCTTGGGTCCGGGCTCGCGATCAAGGATTTCCTTCTTATTTTCGCTCTCGGTCCGCTTCTTTCTTCCATCGAGTCAAACAACCGCCAGTGAATGGCACACGAGACAGTCATATTCTTCTGACTGACACCAGTTTCGCTCTAACTGCCATTTTTAAACTCCACCCTTATAGCCCTCCAATCCCGCGAGCAATGTATACCTGCAGCCCCACCGTTGCCACCATCGCCTTGGGCTTGCTGGCGGCTCTTCCCAGCGTACAGGCTGGTTTATACACGAAGAGCTCGCCAGTGGTTCAAGTCGACGCTAAGAACTATGATAGACTCATCGCCAAGTCGAATTACACGTCTGTACGTGATGGAGCGAGCGCACTGTAACACGTCTAGGCCACGCACTCACAAAATATCTAGGTTGTCGAGTTCTACGCCCCTTGGTGTGGCCACTGCCAGAATCTCAAGCCTGCCTATGAAAAGGCCGCCAAGAATCTTGATGGTCTTGCTCAGGTCGCCGCTGTCAACTGCGACGAGGACGAGAACAAGCCCCTGTGCGGACAGTTTGGTATCCAGGGATTCCCGACCCTGAAGATTGTCCGCCCGGGCAAGAAGTATGGCAAGCCGGTGGTCGACGACTACAATGGTCCTCGGTCTGCCAAGGACATCGTCAGCGCCACTGTTGACAAGATCAACAACCACGTGAAGAAGGTTACAGACAAGGACGTTGAGGACTTCCTGAGCAAGAACAATGACACGGCCAAGGCCATCCTGTTCACCGAGAAGGGTACGACAAGCGCACTCTTGAAGAGCATTGCCATCGACTACTTGGACGTCATCCAAGTCGCTCAGATCCGAAACAAGGAAAGCAAGGCCACCGAGATTTTCGGCATCGACAGCTACCCTTCATTGGTATTGCTGCCCGGTGGCGACAAGCCCTCCGTTCTCTACGATGGCGACATGAAGAAGGAGGGCATGATCAAGTTCCTTTCTCAGATCGCCGAGCCAAACCCCGTCACTGGTGCTGAGAAGGCCAAGGCCAAGAAGGACAAGAAAGAGAAGCCAGCCAAGAAGGCCGAGCCCAAGGCTGACGAGCCCGAGGCTGCTGAACCTTCCCCTGCTTCCACTCCCGAGACCAAGGTTCCCACCAAGGAAACCCTCGCATTGACAGGTATCATCGACAACGCACTCGATCTCACCAAGTCTTGCTTGAACCCCAAGGCCGGCACGTGCGTCCTTGCCTTTGTTCCCAAGGACCACGGAGAAGATGCTGAGAAAGCTCTCGAGGGACTTCGCGGTGTGGGCATCAAGCACGACGGTTCCGTTGCTAAACGTGTCTTTCCATTCTACGAAGTTCACACAGATGATGCCAACGTTGCCGCAATGCTTGAAAGTTTCCATCTCGAGAACAAGGTCGAGATCATCGCAATCAACGGCAAGCGTGGATGGTGGAGACTATACGAGGGCGACCACTCTCACGACAGCCTCCTCTCTTGGATCGATGTCATCCGTCTCAACGAGGGTGGCAAGAGAAAGCTTCCCGAGATCAAGATCTTTGTCCAGGATGAGAACGACCCAATTGTTCAAGACTCGGTTGTCGAGGAGCCAGTTGCCCAGGAGACCATTGAAGTGAAGGTGAAGGAAGAAGTCAAGGTCGAAGCTGGCGAGGCCGAGCCAGAGAGCACATCTACTTCGTGGCAGGGCGCAGAGCCGACCCCAGAGGCTACCGAGGCCGCTGAGCCTGAGCACGATGAGTTGTAGTTGATGCAGTAAAATTAAATGTACCAATTAGGCGAATCTTGAGGCTTGGTAGTAAAGGACAAAAACATCAGAAATGCTCTTATTGAACAATGGTCTCTCATGACTCCAAACGCCTGCCCCTTTTATCTAGAACCTAGTACCTGTCCAACAACGCCTTGCAAATGCTCTGCAGATCTAGGGTATCTACAACCAGCCTTGTACTGGCGACTGGGGGAAATCCTTTTCCCCATGCCTGCGGATCCAAGGAGAACGCAATCAATCGAGGTCCATATCCACAATATCTCCCTTCTGGACAGTCCCTTCCCTCACCATCTTGGCTCCCTTTTCTCTCACGGTGTTGTCCAAAAAGTTCCTGACCCATCTGCAGCCGTCGGCGGCGACGGCCATCATGCCCTCCATGCGTCCAATCTGTACTCTGCTCTCGCACACTAGCACGGCCACCTTGTCGCTCGCGCCGAGCGTGGCCATGGTCAGGAATGGCAGCTCCTGCTCCTCCTGCTGGTTGAGGTCGAGGAGCGGGTCGGCGCCCTCGTCGTTGGCGGCGTGGGAGCTCGTGGACCCGGCGGTGCAGGCGGCCAGGTAGTCGGTCATGGGGATGCCCGAGTCGATGAGGGCGAGGGTCGAGGCGTTGATGAGGGCGGCCAGCAGGCTGCCATCCTGGGACAGGACGTGCAGCTGGACCGAGACCGTGGACCGCGGGTAGAGGTGCAGGTGCAGGGTGCCGGCGAGGGCCTTGGCGATGGTGGCCTGGAGCTCCTGCATGCGCTTGTCGGTGCGCGAGCGCTTCTTGCGGTCGACGGTGCTGAAGCCGCCGACGACGACGCTGACGGCCACGTCGGCGCTGTTGGGGCCCGCGCTCGCCGTCGACGCCGACGACGACTGCGCCTGCCGCTTCGCCGACTCCGAGGGGCCCGTCACGATGCACATGATCTTGGTGTTGCCCATCTCCAGGTACGACGAGCCGTCGGCGGCGGCCTGGGTCCGGATCGTGGCGTGCTGCCGCCGCAGGTCGTTCCAGCGCCGGCCGTCGACGCGCAGCAGCGCCAGGTTGTAGGTCGACGTATCGAGGGGCATATTGGGCAAGAAGTCTGACGGCCTTCTCCCGGTATGTGAGAGGTCTATATTGTTGTTTCGTGCCTGGAAACAGACCTGAATTGAAAAAGATCGTGAAGCTGTTCCTTGCTGCGATTTCGACAGAAGCTTGACGATTCGATGCTTGGGAAATTTCATGGCGGGGCAAAGTTAGCGTCAAAGTGGGATGGTGACTGGATAGTCGAATAATCCGGGGTTGGCTCGGATAGACGCATTTCACCAACACCCCTCCTTTTGTGTCGCGATCCCGACACTCCGCGTTCTATTTACACACTGTTTTTTCGCGCCTAGCCCAACCACCTGTTCCAACACGCCTGCCGTCGGCGGTTCCAACGATAGGATCGCGTCTATGGAGCCAAGTTCCGACGAGACTCTCGACAGCCCGCCCGCCAAGCGGGCCAGGCGACTTGGGTCAACGTCTAGGGGAGCGGCTTCGTATTCTCGAAAACGCGCCGTGACGGCATGTCAGGTCTGCCGCAGCCGGAGGACGAAATGTGACAACAAGAAACCAAAGTGTACCTTTTGTGAGCGTACAGGGGCAGAGTGCGTCATGACGCCGGACGACATGTCAACTTTTGATCCGGCAAGCTTGAGAATTTTGGAACGACTCGACGAACTACAGAATCAAGTGATACAATCCATAGAGTCAAACGCCCACCCAGCCACCCGCCCAGCAGCTCGAATTACTGATGATGTTCCTCCCCGGATTCCCCTTCCACAGCATACCATGCAACAGCGCAATACCCATCAGTACAGCTTGGATGCTATTTTGAATTGGGATGTGGTGAAGCCCTACTGGGAGGTTATACCAGGCCGCAGCACCATTTCTCCTTCCGTGCCTGAGCCAATTGTGCCATCTACGTCGCCTCTCAGCGCTGACTTGGACCCTACCACTTGTGACCATTACCTCGATAACTTCTTTTCGTTCGTTCACATCAAGAATCCCATCTTCTCGGAATACCACACGCGTCGGCTGGTGAAAAGAGTATTCTCAGAAGGCATTGGCTGGGACGAAGAGTCATGCCTAGCACTCATCATATGCGCCAATGGAGCGATTGCCCGTTCATTTTTCGCAACGTCCATGACGTCCTCTGAAATGAAACAGTCGCAGGCACCCGCGCTCTACCAAGCTGCACAAAGACGCCTGGGAATAGTCATGGCAAACAACAGCTTGGTCGCAGCACAGTGCCTGTTCCTTTTTGGTGTATACAAGATGTATATGCTGCAATCTCACGACGCTTGGAGGATGTTTCTTCAGGCATTGGCTGCGTGTCAGCAGTTCAAGTTTTCGACTGGTGCTTCTGATCCTTCTAGCCCGGCTGCCTTGGCTCACGCTGAAGAGTGCATATACTGGTCCTGCTGGAAGTCGGAAAGAGAACTTCGATGGGTTCTTAATCTTCCAGACTTTGGGGAGTTGGCAAGTGACCATCCTAAATCATTTCCGAGTCTACCAGAAAATGTGCACGAAGGGCGTGAGTTGACGGCGTGGTACTTCTACCTGTCTGAGATATCCCTGTGGCGTCTTTCCACCCGGACGAGAAGTAGGATTGAGCTTTTCTGTTCACAACAGCCGGCCCCTTCTCCGGAGAGTCTAGAAGCCTTTAGCTATGACCTCTGCGAGGAGGGCGATGAGTGGCAGCAGTCGCTTGCTCCGGCTGTCAAACTTGACTTGATGGACAACCAAGACGAGAGCGAAGTGCTCAGATTCATTCTCCGCGGTCACCACCAGAGTTACTGTGAGGCAATCTGGTGGCCTTTCGTGGATCTTGTGATCAATCAGGGCACTTCATCTCCAACAGCATTGGCGACTGCGATGAATGGGATTGCGAATCATCTAGACCAGTTGCAAGTCAACGAACAGGGTTACCTGTATAGGCACCATGGGACCTGGCTAATGATACAATCCTGCATCCGCAGCGCTCTTGTCGTTCTGGCAGCCTCGAAAATAGAGAAAATTGCTTGGTTGCTGCCAACCGGGTGGGAAGCAATTGTAAAACGTACCATCGCGATGCTCAGGCATTGGCGTGATACTGAAAATGTCGGCGCAAGCGATAGTATTATAACTCTCTTGGAGAACCTGTCCATGTAGTGTAGTATAATAGAACGTTTGGATATCGACACTTGACTGCTGTCTTGTGACGATGCTGTTGGCTTTTCATTGGCTCCGATTATAGTGCATTTTATAGCGGTACATGGGCCTAATGCACGTCGCGGAGTATCGGGCTCGTTCTGGTATGTCCAAATATGAACCAGTCCCAGGGTATACACGCAGCCTCTTATATAAGGTAGAATCTGTGCTCGAAAGGTCTATTTTTGCGCATACAATCTTTTACGAAGACTGATCGATTTCACCTCTATCACAATTTCCTGGTTCTCTTCTGTACACATTTGAACATGGCGCAAAACACCAGGGACAGTACAGGCGCCAGCAGAAAGCCGTGCTCATTACTGCGCGTACAAGGGACAGATATTATAGACAGCGATGGCGAAAGGGTGATCCTGAAAGGCGCAGGACTAGGCGGACATATGAACATGGAGAACTTCATCACGGGGTACCCGGGACACGAGCACGAGCACAGGAGAGCGATGCTCAAGGCCATGGGCCCCGAGAAGTACAAGTTCTTCTTTGACCGGTTTCTCGACTACTTCTTCACCGAGGCCGACGCCGAGTTCTTCGCCTCGCTCGGCCTGAACTGCATCAGGGTCCCATTCAACTACAGGCACTTTGAGGACGACATGAGCCCGCGGGTCTACAAGGAGGAGGGCTTCGCCGTGCTCGACAGGATCGTCCAGCGCTGCGCCAAGCACAACCTCTACGTGATCTTGGACCTGCACGCGGCGCCCGGAGGCCAGAACCAGGACTGGCACTGCGACTCGGGCATTAACAAGGCCCTGTTCTGGGAGTTCAAGGACTTCCAGGACCGCGCCATCGACCTCTGGGTCGAGCTGGCCAGGCGGTACCGCGGCAACCCGTACATCGCCGGGTACAACCCGCTCAACGAGCCCGCCGACCCCGAGCACACCAGGCTCGTGGACTGGTACGCGCGCGTCGAGGGGGCGATCCGGGCCGTCGACGCCGACCACATCTTGTTCCTCGAGGGCAACACGTACGCCATGGACTTTACCCGGTTTCCCGCCGAGGCCCTGCCCAACTGCGTCTACGCCTGCCACGACTACGCCATGATGGGATTCCCGGTCCCGGAGCAGTTCGAGGGCACGCCAGAGCAGAAGGAGAAGCTGCGCGGCCAGTTCGAGCGCAAGGCCGCGTACATGAAGCAGCACAACGTGCCCATCTGGAACGGCGAGTGGGGCCCCGTCTACGAGGACCCCCTCAAGATCGGGGCCGAGGCGGCGGCCGCCATCAACGCGAAGCGCTTCGCCCTGCTGAGGGAGCAGCTCGGCATATACCGCGACTCGTCCGCCAGCTGGAGCATCTGGCTGTACAAGGACATTGGGTACCAGGGCATGGTGTACCTGGACCCGGGGTCGGCGTACATGAAGCTCATCGAGCCGTTCCTGCGCAAGAAGGCGGCGCACGCGCTCGACTTCTGGGGGTGGCAGGACGCCGGGGTGAAGCACATCTACGACCCGCTGGTCGCGGCGCTCGAGGCCGCGGTGCCCGAGGCGCACCGGCGCCGGCACTACCCGCCGATCTGGCCGCTCGCGCAGCACGTCACGCGGGCCGTCCGCAACTGCGTACTGAGCGAGTTCCTGAGCGACGAGTTCGCCGAGCTGTTCGCTGGCAAGACGGAGGCGGAGCTCGAGGCCCTCGCGGCCAGCTTCAAGCTGGAGAACTGCGTCATGCGGGACGGGCTGAACGAGAACCTCAGGGAGGACGCGATCTTGTCGATCTCGGACTGATCGGCCTCGGCAGTGGCATGGAAAAGGAAGAAAGGATGAGCAGAAGAGAAGAGGGGAGATGTTTGCACGTGGCAAAGCTGGATGCGAACGATTCGAATGCTTCCGATGCTTTGTAACATGCAAATATGGCCTGATGGAGTATAACTGACTTGGTGTTTTGCATACCCCATCTCCACCGAGGGTCCATCACTGCCGTAAAGGGTTCAATTTGGGGCGCCTCACTCCATTCGCGGTAGCGCCGGGATTGCCTTATTGATCGTGTATATTTCCATTAGTTAACAAATTTAGATCTTTTTGGCAGAACCAGCAGCGTGATTCATGTGCGTTAAAGTCTATCTCCCTGCAAAGATAATGTAGTATAAAATACATCATGTTTGCGTACAATGAGCCACAAAGGTGTCCTCCGTCAAGGTGCTAGGTAAGTGAATCACAACTCGCACGAGAGCCTCTCCATGGAATTGCTCCACGTTTTCCCCCTCCAGAAGCAAGTGCGGAAACCCCCTGTCGCCGAGTTCCGCACATCGCACGTCGCAAAGAGAGCTAAATGACGTGTGAGACCCATCGTCAACAGGGTTCCCCAGTGGACCACAAGCTGTTTCTTAGCAGCTCAACGGCTTCGATGGAAGCCTTCGAGGCCTTCCTCGCCTTCCATCAGGTGGTTCCTGACAAATCGCAGGGGAAACTTGTGTCCATCGTGGGGTGTGTGCGGGTCGGGCAAATTCTTAGATAATCTGGCAACTTGACAGTTGTTTGTCTTGGAGTATAAAAGACATAGAACTTCGAACTTGTTAACACTTTCCCTTGGCTATACTAGTGCTTTTTGCCATCATATACCCCAGCTACACTTTGTATCACGACGACTTTTTCTTCTCTCTTTCTCGAAAAGCAATACACCGGATTTCTACACAATGGCTGCTCCTACAACTCAGAAGCAATGGGCCGTCCAGGGCACCAAGGACGACTTCGACGGCCTCAAGTATGAGGATGCCCCCGTCCCCAAGTGCGGAGAGAACGAGGTTCTCGTCAAGATGCACGGCGCTTCTCTCAACTACCGAGACCTGATTATCCCCAAGGTAAGTCCAAAGACAAAATACTCCCATACGAAACCATATTTCTAACGAGTTCCCAGGGCTTCTACCCCTTCCCTACCAAGTTCCCCGTCGTTGGTGGATCCGACGGCGCCGGTGAGGTCCTTGAGGTCGGCTCCAAGGTCCAGCAGTGGAAGAAGGGCGACAAGGTCGTCACCCTCTTCAACCAGGGCCACCAATTCGGCCCCGTCACCGTCGCCGCCTCCCAGACTGGCCTCGGTGGTATCGTCGACGGTACCCTGCGCCAGTTTGGCGTCTTCAACGAGAACGGCCTGGTCCGGGCTCCCAAGAACCTGGACCACGTCGAGGCCAGCACGCTGACCTGCGCCGGTCTGACGAGCTGGAACGCCCTGTACGGCCTCAAGCCCCTCAAGCCCGGCGAGACCGTGCTGGTCCAGGGCACTGGCGGTGTCAGCATCTTCGCGCTGCAGTTCGCCAAGGCCGCCGGCGCCACCGTCATCGCCACGACCTCGTCGGCCGAGAAGGGCGAGGTGCTCAAGAAGCTCGGCGCCGATCACGTCATCAACTACAAGGAGGACACCAACTGGGGCAAGACGGCGCGCGGCTTCACGACCAACGGCCAGGGCGTCGACCACATCATCGAGGTCGGCGGCGCCGGCACACTGGAGCAGTCGCTCGCGGCCATCCGCTTCGAGGGCGTCATCAGCATCATCGGATTCCTGGGCGGCGCCCAGCCCAAGTCGTCCATCATCGAGGTCCTGCAGAACATCTGCACCACCCGCGGCGTCTACGTCGGCTCCAAGGCCCAGATGCAGGAGATGGTCGCCGCCATCGAGGCCAACGACATCCACCCCGTCGTCGACAAGAAGGTCTTCACCCTCGAGCAGACCCGCGAGGCCTACGAGTACATGTGGAAGCAGTCGCACTTCGGCAAGGTCGGCATCAAGATTGAGTAAATTATTTAGCGTTTTGTAAAGATACCACCATATGATAATAGCAAGCAAGTAAATATTGATCAAGACTTAAAGTCCCAGGAAGAGCGCAAGTGTCATTCATGATAATGTCATTGATCAGGCGGTTACATCAATGGTTTAGAACCGACTATTACCGACCAAGTCCAGCTAAGATATACCTGGGAATTCTTCGTAGGTAACGTCGAGTCATTTTGATCGACTCTTCAACATCTCCACCCCCCATCAACACTAATATCAGCACCACTAATGTATGTAGATTCATCCCCGAGAAGAAATACGACCAGGTTCGCGACCTCTTCGGGTTGGCCAATCCTTTTCAGCGCCACATTGGCCATGTCAGGGTGATCCCCTACAGTACCGCCAGCGATATCTCGCGACTTCTTCAGCATGGGAGTCTCTATTGTACCCCTAAGCCCGGCGTGTCAGTGTCATTTTTGTATCGCCCTAGTGTTCCTCTCCCTCAAACTTACGGACAGATGGCGTTGACCCGTATCCCCCTCACGCCGACCTCCTTGGCCGCCGCCCTGGTCAGGCCGAGCACGCCGTGCTTGGACGCCGAGTACGACGCATTGTTGGCGCGGCCCGTGGTGCCGGCGATGGACGAGGCGTTGACGACGGAGCCACCATCGGCCATGGCGGCCAGCTGGGCTCGCAGGCAGTGCATGACGCCCGTCGAGTTGACGCCCATGACAAAATCCCACTCGGCCAGGTCCTGGCGCGCGAGCGGTGCGAGCCCGATGGACGGCGGGATCACGCCGGCGAGGTTGGCGGCGCCATCGAGACGGCCGAAACGCTCCACCGTCTGCCCCGTCCAGGCGTCGACCTGCTCGTGCCGCCGCACGTCGACCGCCGCCGTCATGATCTCCGCCCCCGGGTGCTGCTGCTCAATATGCGCCTTGGCTTTTTGTAAGGCCTCTTCCTGCACGTCGGCCAGCGAGAGCTTGGCGCCCCTGCTGGCGAGGATGTGTGCCGTCGCCAGGCCTATACCGGATGCCGCGCCGGTGAGGGCGATGACTTTACCGGTGAATTGAGTATTTCCCGACATTTTCTCTTTTTGGAAGAAACTTGTATAATCCAAATAGGTTTCAATGAAGCATCGAATACAAATACCTTCGAATCACCGGAGCGAGATACCTACTCGACACGGGCAGCTGTGCGTATATATCAGGGTCATCTTCTTGGTTCACGGCTATCGAACTCCGGCGCCCGGCTGTGTAAGTCGACATGGAACTCTGCATCCACGAGAGGGGTCTTTGTGCCGAGAAATCATTTTCCTCAAGCTGTGCAACTATACGGTGCGACTTTAGCAGTAATAAAGGTCATCACGTAGGTATATGTTAGCCTTTTGTGAAAAGATAGCCGGTCATATTCAATTTGGCGAGGTTACAGACTGCAGTCGATATGAAGTGAGCTGCACATGCAGTGGTGCCCGTCGCGAGGAACTGCGCCAATGAGCACCACCCAATGTACATGCAAAGCAGGTACAAATATAACCGAGAGTATGCAGACCAAGAAGATACATTTGAAAATCGAACAAAGTGATGCGATATGGAGCACTTTGACTTTGTAATGTCCTTGCCGATTCGAGGACAAAGAGATAAATTCGATGAGTGACTGATCATACCTGGAGTTGCTCCCAGTATAAACTACGAAGTAGCTTATTAGAGAATTGAGCTCTTCGTGGGGCAACGACTCTAGCCAAACATGAGCCTTGACGATTTCACGTTGCTTTGGTTTTCGCCAAGGATTGTATCCAAGACGATGATTGGTCGAATCGAGAGTATAGTACTATTCGCGTGCTTCTTGTTATCTTGCGGATATTTTGCGCTTTCGAAATTGCGACTAATGTCTGTATGCCGAAACTCTGGAGTGGCATCGGGGGCAGTTGGCAGTGAGAATTAGGGGTTGGCCGATACAGCCGCACTGTTGAAAGCACTGGCTTCGGCGAAGTGCGACCACTGAGCCGGGCGGGTCGGAAACAAATCAAGTCTCGAAGAAAATGTGACTGGCGAATACACGCAGTTGCCACCCCATGACGGACAGAAAATATTCGACCATTATTCCGTGGATAGTCGTAGAGATAAGCCATCCCCTTGGTATTGGTCGAGGGAGTGAGATGCTGATTGTAAAATCGATCTGACAAAGATGGATTTCTCCTTGTTCGGCCAATTCCGGGGTCGAAGCGCCACAGCCCGCAAACGCTTGAGCCCGATCCCCGGGCCCCAGACTGATTACGTTGGACCTAGAATGGGAATCTTATCTTTACCTTGATCACTATTGCTCAGGAGGCCAAGTCTTATATAGCTCGGCTCGATCGCACCCTTGAGAAGACATCCATCCATCACTGCTTCGCACAACTATTCCGACTTGCATCCCATCAAAGCCGACAATACCAAAAGATTACCCATCGTCACGTCTTTTGTGAACATATATCAGACACCTCTGCAAACATGTCTAGCATCACTGTCCAACCTCTGCCCGTTCCCGAGGGATCCGGCGTCAACTTTGGCGCGGCAGTATCAAACGTGGACATTGAGAACCTCACCGGTAAGATGATATTGTGAACATGATGATGAAGTTTGATGACTCTGTGACACATGGGAGATCACCCGTTTAAATCGGTAACCTCCTCGGTAAGCTATTCTCTCGCCCCGCTGAAATCGCGCAGTGGCTGACGACGGACTTCAGATGCCGACTTTGAGGTGATCCGTGATGCCCTCTTCAGAAACCAGGTCCTGGTCTTCAAGAACCAGGGCCACGTGACGTCAAAGGCGCAGTACGAGTTGACCAACCGGTTTGATCCCGCCGCGACCTCGTACGGCCACGGCAAGACCATCGACGCCAAGCGCAGCGTCCTCCACCCCGATCTCAAGACCGTCCCGCATCAGCCGCAGGTCCAGATCATCGGCAACGGCCCCGTGGCAGAGTACGAGGGCCTGAAGGACTTCCGCCTCAGGCATCCCCACCACAGAACCTTCCACGCGACGACGATCCCGGCCGAGGAGGACCTCGACTTCACCCGCTTCTACCGGTGGCACATTGATGCCGCGCTCTACGGCCTAGCCCCGCCCATCGCCACGACCCTGCTTGCCGTCAAGGTGCCGGGCGGCCGCCGCCAGACCTGCCGCTACGATGACGGCACGGGAGACGAGCTCGACGTGCCCCTGGGCACCACGGCGTTCGTGTCGGGCTACACCATGTACGACATCCTCTCCGACGCCGACAAGGAGTTCGTGCGGACGAGCAAGATCGAGTACGCGCCCCACCCCTACATCTGGATGTCGAGCGCCAAGGCCCGGTCCACGGGCCTGGGCATGATCTCCGAGGGCAAGGAGGTGCCCATGGACGACCTGCCGCCGATCGAGGAGGACAAGATCCAGATCCTGCCGCTGTGCTGGCGCAACCCCGTCACCGGCAAGCTGGCCGTCCAGGTGCACCCGTCGGCGATCCGCAAGCTGCACCTGGCCGACGGCACCGTCATCGACGACCTCGCCGAGGTGCGCGACATCATCTACCGCATCCAGCGCCCCGGCATCGCGCCCAGCCGCGTGCTCGCCCACGACTGGGAGGAGGGCGACTTTGTGCTCTTCCACAACCGCGGCGTCCTGCACTCCGTCGTCGGCGCGTTTGCCGAGGACGAGGTCAGGCTCTTCCGGCAGTGCAATGTTGCGGCCAGCTATCTGCCCGAGGGTCCTCTTGATGTCAGTGTATCCGCGTAGGCGCCCGGGTGATACATCTGCATTTGTGGTTTATACCAAATTGGATTGGATAATCTGTTTAGCGTTTCTCTGTAGTTTCATCTTTAGATAGTTGACGCGTAGTAGAGTTTCAAGTCTATGATTTCTTTTAAACATGAACAAGTCCACTCCATCTCTGTTATGTGTCGTCTCTACTAAGCTATTCCGGCCTGGCGTACGGCTCCGGCTTGGGCATGAAGTTTTGGTCGCAAGGTGAAAACTTCCACCATGCGGCATGCCAGTAATACAGTCCTCTCATGACAACTGTCTTGAGTCCTGGCGGCGTGGGCGGGAAATCTGCCCAGATGCCATTCTCCCACGTCTTATCATGGCCTAGGAAGGCATACACGGCACCACCTGCCAGGCCAATCTTGTTCTGCATTAAAGTTCAGCCAGACTGCCCCAATCAAGAGCTTTGGAGATTTCGTTGTCACTCACAAGGTTTGCTTTGCCTTCGGCGATGAGAGCGTCGGCTAGCCCCTTCATCCTCTCGGGCCCGAACCGCTTGAGCTCCAACAGCGTCTGGATCTCCTCGCGGAGGTGCTCCGAGAGCGCGGGGCCGAAATCGTCAATAATATCGACGATCCGCCCGCCGTCGTACGCCTCGGCGCCCCGGGCCACGCCCGCCAGGTACCCGTCGAGGGCGTCGAGGCCGCCGTGGAACGCGTGGTGCTCCTCGACGTTCTTCTCCATGATGCCGGGCTCGCCGGCCATGCGCTCGACCTCGGCGAAGAAGGTCTCCTCCTCGCACGCGTGGTGCACCTTGAGCACGTTGACGAAGTTCTGGGCGTAGCCGACGAAGGCGAGCTGCTCTGCGGGTTTGACGTGCGGCGCCTGGCAGTGTATCGAGTTTAGTCCCCGGATGAGCAAGTTGTGTGCCAGCGTCATTTCTAGCAGCCAGTTCTTGTTAGTATAATCTGAGTTCAGAGTAGTTTCTTATGAATGGTGGCTGACCTGTCGCGGTTTTGATAAAAACATCCTCCTTTTCTCCTTCTTTAAGTGCGGCAAAGGGCGTAGGCACAAGAGGAAACGGGCTTTCGAACCAGTGAACCATTTTGTATATCGCTGAACAAACTGACAATATCCGTCTTAGTAGTATATAGGTATGTATGTCTTCACAACGAGATATAAATTCATCAATTCTCTCGACCAGGATATTTATGACTTTATGTTAAATTCAACTCTTCAATATGATGCGGCCGACACCACTCAACCACTGACTAATGATCAAGACGTTCGCGGCCGCTAGCGCTCAGCTGGGACTGTCTGACAGCACCAAGATCGATCCTACAACTTGAGGCCAATCACCATGGTCTCATTAGGGAGTCAGATCATGGCACCAAAAGCCATGTTGCCTAGCGTCTTACATCGCCCAGCAGTTTGGGACGACTAAACAAATAAGGAGTAAAAAGGGAGGCTTTACTATCTAGTGCTTATGACCAGCGGCATGCTCAAAATTGTCTATCAATGATCTATGTGTATAGGGTATCTCTTTTGCAATCAAACAGAATCTCCATCTCAAACCCACGTCTTCGGGCCAAGTCTAGCAACGAAAAGCACCAATACGCCGCCCAAAATGTCCAATGCCACAACTGGAAACAATAAATTAGCACAATTCTTCGTAACCCTTCTTTGATAGGTAAAACTTACATAAAGTGAAAGCCCACCCGACACCAATGGCATCGATCAGGGGCACGACGGCCGCCGTGCACGCGGCTCCAAAGATGTACTGCACAATGTACTTTGAGCAGATGACCTCTGCCTTTTCCGGCGGCGACACCTCGGCCGTGTACGTGTTGAGCGCGTTGAAGGTGCCCATGAGCCCGACGCCGACCCAGAAGCCGGCGACGATGGGCAGCGCGAGGCCGCCGAATCCCTTGTCCAGGCTCCAGCCGTACAACAACATGGAAATCGGCAGCACCACGAACAGCCCGCTCAGGCCGCTGTTGAGCCGGTCCTTGGGCAGCCGCACGCCCTCGCGCTTGGCCATGTACCGCTTCACCGTCCGGTCCGAGAACCGCCCGCCCACGACGCTGCCCACGAAGAAGCCCACGCCCGGCGCGATGTAGACCAGCCCGCTGACCAGCGGCGTGCTGAGGCCGAAGCGCGGGTTGATGACGTGCCGCACCGAGGTGAGAAGGCCGTATTGCGTGGTCGCGAGCAGTCCGCAGGTGAGGTCCTTGGCACTAAGTGTCAGTATAAGGCAAACTTTATACCGAAATACAAATATGAGAAACTCACAGCTAGCGCAATGTTGGGCCGGAGCAGGAGTCTGAACACCCTCCAGGGGTTGAACCGCTGCAGTACTGTCCGCGCCGTCCACGGCTGCTTCTCCTTCTCATCCTCGATCGTTTCGGTCTCCTTTCTGATGCTGGGGATCACCAGGATCGAGAGGACGAAGCCGAGGCCGCTCATGGCTGTTTGCAACCAGTAAATTGCCCTCCAGTTGCTGAAAGTGACAATGATACCACCGATACATGGTCCTGAATAATAGGTCAGTCAGTATACGAGTGCTATCTCGTGAGTAGAAGATTCTCACCTATCGCGGGGCCTGCGACACTGCCGACCATGAAAAATCCAGTAGCTCTGCCTCGAACGACCTGTTTCCCGCAAAGTGATTAGCTACATGTTGCAAGACGTATGCCAACATGAAAAGCGACGCATTGCTGCTGATGTGTACAACATACCGGCTCGAAAATATCCGCAATGACCGTCTGGCCCGCGACCATGAAATACGTGCCCGTGAACCCGCTGACCATGCGCATGGCCGTGAACGTGGCCATGTCGGGCGCGACGGCGGTGCCGATGGACGGCACAAACAAGAAAAAGATGGCGATATTATAAACCAGGCGGCGGCCGAAAATGTCGCTAAGTGGAGACCAGATGAGCGACGACAGGCCCATGGCGATCAGCACGCCGGCGTTGGTCACGTTGAGGATCTCGGACGTCGTCGACAGGTCCGCCGAGATCTCGGGCGTGGCCACCAGCAGCGACGTGCTCGAGAAGGTCACGCACAGCGTCATCCAGCTCACCACGAACAGGATCAGGTACTTGCGCCACGACGGCAGGTCCCTGCCCGTCCGGGCCGGGGGCGGCGACGGCGAGGGCGGCCGCGATGCGTCTTCTGGGTCCGTGTCTATCATGGTGGAAGTGAGAGACGATTGGGACGTTCTATTGGAAAGCACAACACTAAGAGAGTACGGAGTAGTATAGTACAACAAGTGCCTCCCTCGGGACAGAAATGATCATATATAACTAATAGACACGATCCGATTGACGGAAGAGCGGCCACTACGGCACGCCATACCTTGGGAGGCTTATAGGGTATATCGCCATTTTGCCGCCCGGGCCTTCTAGGATGGTGTCCGAGTCTCTGTTGGTGGGTCATCCGAAAGATTGTTCACCGTGGCCCATACCGCTTGAAGAAGGTTTGGCATCATCTTTGCAGCCCGAGTGGAGCCGCCGCGAGCATCTAGTTCGGCGCTCTGCCCAGATCGCCGAGGAGCATTGATTAGGGACTTCGCGTTTCTAGGCACCATGGCGAGGAAATGGTGCCAAGGACCTGGCAAGTATTGAAAGGTGGTCAAAGATGTATTGACTGTGTTGACTAGTTATTGTCTTTCGGATTGATCACGAGATGTTCATCATTTTCTAAATCTGAGGTCATGATGCCTGGAAGTTTAGAGATGACCTACTATTCATGTTACTACAGAGCACATCGTAGTATGCATGAATAGGCTCTCGTCCCTATATCGAAGAGAGACTGCCGGAAATAAGGGGGATATACGAGACATTCCTTCCATCCTCCTGCTATCTCTGCCGTCAGCGGCGGTGAGGTGACTATCAGCTCTCGGCGTAGCGTGCATACAGGCCGAGCAAAAATGAACTCGGAGTAGTCCGATGCCGGCGCTACAGTACGGGAATAAACTGATACGGGTTATGACGAACGCCTCCCCTTGCGCATTGCGAAGTTCTATCCTCCCCTCGGCGACTTGTGCACCACACCGAGCCAAACAGGAATGTCTTTTCAGAGGGCCGCCTCGGTGGACGCCGCCGAGTGATAATATAATTATTTGAATTTGAATTGAAATAACAATGCTTCAAAGAGCCGCCCTGCGCTCTGCAAATCTACCGCATGGAGAACTCAAGAGCAAATCAACAGCGTAAGCAAGCATTTTATAATTCTTCAAAAATCATATCGACGCCCCAGTGAATATTGTACTAAATATCAAATACAGATGTGCCAAATGCCATGCACGCAAAGTAAAGTGCTCGGGTGGTCAACCATGTTCGAATTGCTTGCAGTCTGGGTGCGAGAGCGAGTGCACGTATCCCAAGCGCGATCGTCAACTTCGAGTCAGTCAAAAGTACGTGGTCACAAATACATTGCAGCGGCTATGAGAGAACGGTAGACTTATACATCATATTAGTTACCTGGAAGAACTCCTCGCCGAGAACGAGAGACTCCGCCGCCTCGATCAGCCGTCGAAAAGCGGATCAGCGTCTCCGAGCGCCGCCCGCACGACCCCGGCGGCCGGGAGCAGCGCTGCGGCGGAGCAGAACACCAACAACAGCGGCGACGACGGCGGCCCGACCAGGAACCCGCTCTTCGGGGATCGGCCCTGGTTCCACGACACCCCCGGGGCCCCGATCCTGATCGGCGAGGCCGCCGACGCCGCCTTCGCGACCCGCTTCAGCCAGGCGCTCTCGGACGGCTCGACCTCGCACATCCAGCGCATCTCCTTCCCGACTGACAATGCCCTGCTCGGCCTGGGCGTCTCGGCCTGCCCGCCGCCCGCCCGGGGCAAGGCCCGGTTCCTGATGAAGGCCGCCCTCCGCATCGTCTCCCGGCACTACCACGTCGTGCTCAAGAGCGTCGTCCTCGGGCACCTGGAGAAGTTTCTGCACCAGCCTTCCGGTCTGGACCTGCTCCTGAGCTCGAAAATGTGGGCTCTCCTGGCGCTCGGCGAGGTCTATACTGCCCGGTCCGGCACCGTAGAAAACTTCCCCGGGCTGGCCTATTTTGCGCAGGCCAGCAGAGCTCTCCAGGTGGTTCAGGAACGGCCGAGCCTCGATTCGATAGAAGTCCTACTTCTTCTGGTAAGCCTATTTCACATCACCCACTCGTACTGTTGCTAATTTTCGGACCCGAAGTCTCTATATAATCTAGTCTGCAACCGGCGCCACTCGGCGTACTGTCTAGCTGGCTCGGCCGTTCGCCAGGGTGTCATCATGGGCCTGTACTTGAACGTGCCCGAGTCGCAGCTCGCCGACCCGGTCATGCGAGAACACAGAAACCGAGTGTGGTGGACGGCGTACGAGTTCGACCGGCTTCTCGCCGTCCGGCTCAGCCAGCCCTTTTCCATCCAAGACGACGAGATCCAGGTCGATCTCCCGACCGACTCGAACCTACCGAGCACCGCCGCTCAGGGCGACTTTGCGGCCGCGAGCGACCTGGTCAACAGAATCAAGTTGATGAAGTTGACTGGAAATATCACAAAGCTCTTGTATGGGAGAAAGGCGGAAAACGAGTCCTTCCTGCAGCGTGTCCAGCAAGCCCTCAAGGATCTCCAGGATTGGTTCCAGGGCGTCGAGGGTACTCTAGCCGACGACGAGCAGCAACTTTCAAGAACGGCGCCCGGACCCAAACGTTCTTTGCTATTGTCGTTCAACCAGGTAAGCCACACTCCCCAATATGAAAGTCTAGCTCGCGCAAGGGAAACTGAATAAGGACAATAGTGCATGATCGTAACGACCCGACCCGTCGCGCTCTACATGCTCCGCGCACAGCAGAACAAGTGGTCGTCCTCTGCATCCAGCGCCACGCGGGAGCCGAGCCCCGACATCCCCGACAACGTGCAGGCGCTGACCGAGGCGTGCACGCAGTGCGCGCGGCACTCGTACTCGCTGCTGGCCGAGTCGTGGGTGGACGGGTCGTTCCTGGCCATGGACTACTTCGACACGCTGTACCTGTTCTCGGCGGCGACAATCCTGGCGCTGTCGAGCCTGCTACGCGGGCCCGGGTCCGCCAAGGACCGCGACGACTTCGACACGGCCCTGCAGCTGCTGCTCGAGCTCCGGGGCAGCGGCAACTGCGCCGCCGTCGAGTTCTCCCAGCACCTCGAGTCCATGAAGGCGTGGATGGCCAGGCAGGCCGGCGTGCACCCTGTGGGCGTCGGTGGCAGCGGCGCCCTGGGCGACGACATGGCCATGCCCGGTGGCCTCGGTGGTGGTGGTGATGCCGGCGGCATGGGCTTCTCGTCCGGCAGCACGCCTTACAATATGACGGCCGGCATGGCCCTAGCGGAGCCGTCAATGCAGGCTTTTCTCGCCCAGAGCGATCCGAATTTCCAGCAGATCGACCTGTCAATTCTGCATCATGAGCTGGACGGTTTCTACTGGCCCGAGGGTTGATGTCCGAAGACGAGTCCACGGCAGCGCAACTTTGTCCCAGTCGAATATTGTCAATACGGTAGCTTGTCAGTGGTAATTGATATGTCCGATATATTCTTCCGCAACTGCCTCGCCAAGCCATGATACTTCAATCCGCTGGCTTCGCAATAGCAGCCCTGTGATAGGCAGCGTGCCCAAAAATACGACTGCCGTAGTCAATAGTTGCGACCCTAAAAACATGAGTCGCACTTGGGGCCGCCCGGAATTTTGATCTTAGCTCGGCCAAGAAGAGATTCCAGCAGGGTTCAAGGCTCTTGTACGATTTCCGCCTTACCACGCGAAAACTTTCCAGCTCACGCGACAATTCCTCGAAACCATCATCACCGGCCGCGAGGACGGAATTTGCCTCTTGCTTCTGTCGTATGATGGAGCAAGGAGAAACTGTATGTAAGCAAAATGAATAATCATGGTGGCGCTATCAGATTTTTGTCGTCAGACACGGGCCAGCGATCTGCTATCGTAATTGAGATCCAGTGCAATCCTGGTCATTACCATAAAAGACACGAGGACAAGTTGATAGCGAATGACCCAACTTTTGAAAATAAATCAAATTCCAACATGGCGACATTCGAAATATGACACTAATCAGCCAGCTCCTTTTGGCAGTAATACGTACCTGCATATGAGAGAACCCCAAACGTTCGGTCGCCCGCGGGTTGACGCAATGAGCGACAAGGCGAGCATAAGCTTTTTTTTTTTTTTTTCGTACTTCCCCTTTCGGTAGGTTTCGGTGGCGGGCGTCGAGTCATAGGCCATCCATCGGGTCCCCAATTTTCCACCAGCCCAAGACTCCGGGTGCGGCTCCCAAGTTGGGAAAGATGTCGATGACCGAGAAACTGCCATATGAAAAGCGCCGGCGCCGTTTTACTCAGCATAACTGCGGAATTTGGGGAAGGTTCAAGGTTCAGAACCACTGTTCCTGGATCAATTATTTTAGGGTCCGTCCATCTTATACCAACCCGCAGCCCGTGCCACCATCGTGTGGAGCCTCTATAACGTAAACTTTACTCAACTATCAGAAAATTTCGCCGTGAACTCGTCAAGAGCTCCCCAATTCTTGAAGGGCAACGTTGCCATTCTCGCTTCAACCCCGTCATCGGAACAGAAATTCTGTGCAACGAGCACGTTGAACACTGCAGGAAACGAGGGTCTAGCTTCCAGAAGACGATGGATTACCATTGCACCAACCACGGTTGGTCCCCGCGGGCGGGCGAGACTCGCATACTGCACTGCTAGAGCAGCAATATGGGGACTCCATACATATGTAGTACACACGGGAGAACCGGACGGGGTCCACCGGCGTCCAGCTTAGGAAAAATCCAGCGTCCCCGGTGTGGCCAGGGATTCTCTGGAGATCTAGATAGACGGGCGGAGCCGAGTCTACCCAAGACCTCGGCCGTTCGTTCCATAGCTCCCTGCTTAGGAATTGTACTGGGATCCGATTGCGGCGCCAGTCAGACTTGCTGATACTTTCCATCATAGCGTTCTGGCGGGCGCCTCAAAACTCTGGCCTCATCGCCTCTGACTCTTTCTCGAGCCTCAGTACTCTTCCTCATTTACTCTCCTAATACCCGACTGTCGAGCCCATACTCTGCGAGCAGAGTCTTCTCAACTACCAGGCGATTCAACACACGCCTAACATAATCCAAATGGCAACAAATACCCGTGTCGCCGGCATTGACGAGTCGGACTCGATCTCCGCATCGTCAGGACCTGTAGGCGAGAAGAAGGCCGAGATGCCACAAGATATGGAGGCCGCTGTGCCAGCTGAGCCTGCGCCTAGCTATTCGCAGGAAGATGGTGTCGAAATCAACTACAAGACCCTCGAGTGGTGGTATGTCTGATTTCTTGATCTGGAGTACCGGCGCGAGTTGGCAAATGCTGACCAAAATCTCTAGGCAAGCATCCGTCGTTATGATCGCAGAGACGGTGTCTCTGGGCATCTTATCGCTCCCCGCCGTCGTGGCCAACCTGGGACTGGCTCCCGGAATTGTTCTCATTATTCTTATGGGTGTTCTGTCGACGCTCTCGGGACTTGTCATGGGCGACTTCCGGAAAAAGTACCCGTGGGTGCAGAGCTTCGGTGACGCTGGTGAGGTTATTGGCAGATCTATCGGCATGGGCAAGGTTTTCCAGGAGTTCTTCGGATGGGCGCAAACCATCTTCCAGGTTTTTGTCATGGGCAGCCACATTCTGACCTGGACCATCTGCCTCAATACGCTCACCAGCAGCTCGACCTGCACCATCGTTTGGGCCGTGGTGGGACTTGCCATCTTCTTCCTGCTCAACCAGCCCCGGACGCTAGCATTCGCCGGTTACTACTCTTTCGCCTCCTTCCTGTCCATCTTTACCGCCGTCATGATGACCGTCATTGACGTCGCCATTGAGAGGCCCATCGGAAGTGGCAGCATCGAGGTCGCCCGAACCATTGGCTTCACCTCGGCTTTCCTGTCCGTCAGCAACATTGCCGTCGCCTTCTGCGGCCACTCGTGCTTCTTTGGCGTCATGGCCGAGTTCAAGCAGCCCAACGACTGGCCCAAGGCCCTCTGGCTGCTCCAGATTTGCGACACGGTACTCTACCTGATCGCTTCCATCGTCATTTACATCTATGTCGGACCCGATGTGCCCTCGCCAGCCCTGTCGGCCGCTGGTTCGGTCACGATGCGCAAGGCCATTTGGGGCATCGCGATCCCGACTATTGTCATTGCCGGAGTCATTTACGGCCACGTGTGCGCCAAGTACATCTTTGTTCGCGTCTTTGCCGGTACCAAGCACCTGCACAAGCGCACCACGCTCGGCAACCTGGGCTGGGTCGGTATCACGGCGGGTGTATGGATCATCGCTTTCGTCATTGCCGAGTCGATCCCCGTGTTCAGCAACCTCCTCGGCCTTCTTTGCGCTCTCTTCGCCAGTTGGTTCTCGTACGGTATTCCCGGAGGTCTGTGGCTGTGGATGCACTATGGCGACTACTTCTCTGACGGAAAGAGAATCACCATGTTCGTTGCCAACATTGGTCTCGTCTTGACTGGTGTAGTGCTGTGCGCACTGGGTCTGTGGAGCGCGGGAGAGGCCATCGCTGCCGACTCGGGGACTAGTCCGTGGACTTGCGCAAGCAATGCTGCATAAAAGCGTGTTGCCGTTATACCATAGGGCGTTGTTGAATAGTTGCCAGAGTGCTCCGTGAATAATAATTTATCGTTTTATTGTTAATACGTTTCGTTTCGAACCCGGTCTGTGATGACGGCTGAATCCAGTGATTAGAGGGTATGCGAGGCCGGAAATAGTGAGCGGGCGAGGAAAAGTTCATAATGAGCAGAGAAGAGAAGTGTAGAGAGAAGAAAAGGAAAGAAGAAAAGGAAGGAAGAAGGAAAGATAAGTTCTAGAACTTCCATTACCCTGTGGAGCACCTTCCCCTAGCAATGTTGTCACTCCAAGGGCGTAGGGCGTGACAGATCTAGCCCCTCTCCCGCGGATCGCCCCTTCCAAACGATTATAAGTCGCGTTGCACTCCAAAGGAAAGAGGTAACAATATTCTGCAACACAAATGACGTAGGCCGTTTCGCATATCTTCACAAAACATTATACCATGTCCACCGCCCACGTGAGCATATTCATTTTCTATGTCAATTACTGCTCACAAGTAATACCCAAACGCCCTGCGAGCTTCATTGCTGAAGCCCTCATGCCCCTTGTACCCCGAGAATAGTTTCTCGTTGATTCCTGCGCCAATATCGTGGTCGGGAGCAACTCGACCGTTCAGAATGGCCTCCAGCTGGCCCTTGACGTACTTCTTGTTCAGAGCCGTCGTCGGACACGACGGCACATAGACGACGGCGGCGTTCTCGGTACCCTGATGCTCGGGATCGACGGCATGGCATACCTGAGTATCGTGTTAGCTTCGAGCTCATAAACGGGTCGACGGCCACGAGTATACTCACATCGGCGTGCCACCAGATCGTGTCACCGGCCTCCATCGCGGGAACGTGCACCAGGGTTTCTTCCAGGCGCAGGTGCGGATGCGATGAGCGGCTCAGCTGCTGGCTGTCGGGTTTGGTGGTGCCTGGGAACGAGCCCGACTCGTCAAAAGTCCATTTCGCGGCATCCATGAGGTCAGCCGGGTCCTGCGGCGGACTGAAAAACGGCCGCAGAAGCAAGTAGGCCAGCGTTGTCTTGAGGTTCGGCACCACCATCAGTGTTCCCTCCCTCGGGGCCGCCCGTGTCAGCGCTGTCCAGCCTTGGAATGCTCTCAGAGGCGTAGCGTGGGCGTCGCCTGGGAAGAAGGCCTGATCGGCGTTCTTTCGTAGGGCGAGGTCGTATGGGTCGTGTGCGTCCGGTTTGCCGCCGAAGATCTGGCTGTAGACCCGTCGGTGCGCTGGGTCTGCCCATCGGCAGAGGCCACCTGTGTCGATGTGAGGCCCGAGGCCGAGAAAGGGCTGGTGAGGCGGCCTGTCTCGCACGCCGTCGAGGTATACGAGTGGCTCGGGTGAGGTTTCCCCAGTCTTGTCGTGCCAGAGATCATTGAGCATGTGCTGAAGCTTGAGTTGGTTCTCGTGTGCGCGCACCGCGTTCTGCGAGGGGGAGTCGTAGATTCTCAAGATTGACGGCGACTCTTCTGGCCAGCCTTTGACGTCGTCACGGTTATCAGACACGTATTGCTGGAGAGAAGCGTACATCTCCTTTGCCTCCTCATGCGGTATAACCTCCTTGACCATGAAGCATCCGGTACGTTTGATTTCCGATTTCTGGTTCTCTGTGAACCCGCCATTCTTCAGAACATCGTCCATCAAGAGGATTGGAATCATATCACTACCCTTGGTAGCAATCTCATCCGTCACAGCCTCAAGCTGGCTGCAAACGGCAACCCAACTCTTGATCAAGTTCTCCTTCCCATACTCGGCAATCACGGTCTTCTTGGAAGCAACAAAGTCCTCATCCTTGTCTTTTGACGGCTCATGGCCATACTCGGGCCATGCCGGCCACTGTGACACAATCCGACCTGGCATTGTCAGTAAGTTGGGACTGAAATAACGAATGCTTCACCACAAGAGAGAAAGATATTCTAGTGAAACGCTCGACGGTCTATTCCGACTGTCACGAAATGATATATATGTGAAATACCGCGCAAGCTCCCATCCTGGTGCACCATTTATGGACATCTCCATATCTTGAAGCATATGATCACACGTAAGCAATCAGCCCAGATATGTATGCGACCACGCAAGCGACGGCGCCGTACTTCCAATAAAAGACCGTCCACCTGAAGACTAGGGAGGGGTCGATACCAGATGCGTGATCTATAGTCTGACGAGAGTTCGCTAGCCTCGGAGCGGCAACTCTTTAGCGATGAGATAATCAGGATCCTTCGAGGCGTCTACAGTATTGATTCGCGAAATGCAGAGCTGTGGCGCGGGTAAGCTTGCCTAGGTGTCAAGGTAAGGTATGCTGAAGACATTCCCGTACCATAGAAAAAAAAAAACGGAATTCCAAATACTGCAATCTAATGAGCATTAACAGCTGTACAATTATACCGTCGCATAGGAAGTATCCAGAGAATACTTCAATAATCCGAAGCGGCACATATCAATTCAGCCATGCAGGCCGAAATTTCCCAGTCATGATCCGGCCAGGATCTGACACACATAATAAGTAGGCGCTATTGCAAAGTCTCGCCCTCAATACTGTCCCCTCACGCCCCAAGTACCCCTGTGCCAACGGCCACTCACTCGGTAATGGTTGCCAACATCTATAAATGGACGCGGGGATGAAGAGATGATAGTGCTGCCATGTGATAAGGGTGCACTCAATAGTTCCAGTCGACTTATCCATTTCCGGATACGGGCCAGCTATAGCGATGCACGAATGGAAGACCGCACCTAGTCATTCTAGAAGATACAATTGCTGCGCCGTATTGCTAATGAGATTTGATCCGCCGACGATGCTCGTGGTCCCGTGATCGAAGCGAGGAGGCCTTGGGATCATGTCGGGATGCGCTTGACCAACACGAGGACCCCGAGATGTCTTCAAGTCGACACCCATTTCAAATTTTACAGTTGTATCTAAGATCATCTTCGGCGAAACACACTCTACATATATTCTAGACTCCCTGGGTCGCCCTAAATGCCCACGATCAGCGCCTATATCAAAGGTGAGCTACGATTTCAGCATACTTGAGAACCGAGATTTCCCGGTTCTTTCCAGAATAACATGTATTTCCTCGTTTCGGATTCGATTGGGTCAACAAAATATTACAATCAGAAACCTTTCTGGATTGGCGCACGTGTAGAATGGCTGTATCCAAAATCGACCAAATGTCGACGCCTGGTCCATAACGAAAAGCACACACGGCAAATAGCCGAGACTTTGGTGCGAGTCCGAAGCTCGAGCGCATCTTCTAGAGCTGGACATGCTGGAATCTCTATTTTGAACCTCAAGGTGATTTCTCTCGCAGTGTCGTTTGGGTCACCCGTGGTGAAATTTGGCCACGATGGGAAGCACTTCTGGTGTTGTGCAATACGCGCCGAAACAGGAATCGGACGGATCACGTCATCGGAACAGCAGCTGTCGCTTCCCGCGTTACACATGGGCACCCGAACCGTTTTACGTGCATTCCGAGAGAAGCAGCAAAGCCCTCTAGAAGTCGTCTCGGGGACGACAAAAACACTGCCCTGTCAGCAGACGGAGCAGGCGTATCTCATAGTCCCGACTCAACAGAGCGGTAACTCGACCAAGGCGCGATTGCTTTTGCTACCAATGCGCTGCTGAAGTTCATCTCACCCAAACACGGCTGAGAATCTCCAATTGTACTCTACATTGAGACTGCTCTTTCAGTGCCATAATGGTATCATCAGACTTTCGCATCATACTCGTCGGCGGCGGTCCGGTCGGCCTGATGGCCGCGCACGTATTCGCGGCGGCCGGAATCGATTTCGTGCTGCTGGAGCAGCGATCGACGATTGTCCCGCCGCAGGGCGCCGGTATCGTCTTGTTCCCGCACACGCAGCGGGTCTTGGAGCAGCTGGGCCTGATGGGCCGGATTCGCGAGATAGCCCACGAATTTAGTGAGAACCGCATCGTGAACAGCTGGGGTTGGCACTACCATACTACGTACACAGCCAAGTGGACAGAGGAGAAGTGAGCATAAAGTTCCAAAAAATGCGCTGCAAGTGTGTATCCAAGACATTGACCATGCTATCTCTAGTCATGGTGCCGGCTGGCTCTTTTTGCATAGACCAGAGCTGCTGCGCGTGTTGTATGATGCACTGCCAGAATCGATCAAGCAGAATGTCTACGCTGGTAAGAAAGTGGAAGATATTGAAGTTGGAACAGACGGTGTTGTCGTCACATGTGCCGACGGCACCCAGGAGCTAGGCAGCATAGTCGTTGGCGCTGATGGCGTCCACAGTCGAGTACGAAAATGCATGAACAAGCTGGCCCAGCAGCAATCTACCGATATCAACCTCGGAGAAGACGACGACAGTGATTCGCTCTCATCAACGTACAGATGCTTGTACGGAAATACTGGCCCTGTTTCTGGCCTTGAACTCGGACTGGAATGGGACTTGCACAGCTCGGGGATCGCAATGCAGCTTTTTGGCAGCAAAGACATGTGTTGGTTTCTGTTCTACGAAAAACTACCGCAGCCTACCAAAACGAGGCAAAGATACGGTGAAGACGAGGTCGAACGTATTGCAAGGAGAGTCGCGGATGTCTACGTTACCAACAAGATACAGTTCAAGAATGTTTGGGACGCCCGAAAATGGGTCATGATGGCCGACTTGCCCGAAGGTATCATTGAGAACTGGCATTGGAAGCGCATCGTCTTGGTTGGAGATGCTGGTAATAAGCAGACGCCCAGCATTGGCCAGGGTTGGAACTGCGGAGTCCAGGATGTAGTCGTTCTCGTGAATAAGCTTCGACAAGTTCTCGACAATCATTCAGGAAGCATCGGCGAGCATGACATACAAAAGGTTTTTGAAGTCTATCGAGAAACTCGACGACCTGATCTAGAAACTTGTATCAGCATTGCTGCTGGAGCCACCAGGGCTGCGACTTGGGACACATGGTCAACCTGGATCAGGGACAGATTACTCGGTCCATGGTTGGGCGACAGTCGAGACGAATTCCGCCAAGCGATTGGAACAATGATCGGTAAAGGCCAAATACTCGATTTTGTTGCTAAGAGAGACAAATTGTCGGGCCTAGTCCCGTGGCAGCATGCGTCGGAGACCAGACCCGACGCCAGCCAATGAATATATATACACAGAATTGAGAAACGCCACCATCCCGGTTCAAGCCTGATCGACTTAAAGATCGATCCTGAGGCTCAGGTTGTTGTCAAAGGTCACAGTACCCCAGTAAGGCTCCATACCGGCGTTACCAACATTGACGTACGTGGAAGTGGAGAAAATGCCCTGCTCGGACATGGCCACAAGCCAGTCCTTGATATCGCCCTCGAAAGTACCGTCAAACATGCTGTCAGCAGGGGCGAGCAGCGAGGACACGGTGATGCCGGTGTCGGTGTTCTTGCCCTGGTACAACTGCCAGCCGTCCTTGCCGAAGAGGCCGTCGACGGTAGCGACGGCGCCGTCGGCCCAGCCAATGGGGACCTGGCCGCCCTCCCACTGGAGCCAGAGCATCAGCTCCTGGGCGGCAGACGAGGTGGAGTCGCCCTTGGTATCCGAGGTCATGAAGTCGTAGACAACGTTGCCCTTGTAGGCCGTCGTGTTGCTGATGGACCAGGTGTAGGTCGAGGGGATGGACGAGATGCTGTCGAGCGTGGTCTCGAGGTTCTGGGTCAGCCCGATGAAGGAGTAGCCCTTGACGACGTCGGTGCCGACGGCCTCGTCAATGTCCCAGATGCTGCTCCAGTGGACGGCCTGACTGTCGTCGCTGCCCGTCGTCGAGTAGTACCCCGTGCAGCACGAGCCGCTGATGGACGCGTAGTTGTAGTTCATCGAGTACACGATCCACGGCGTGCCGCTGAGGATGTCGTACGCGTTGGGCTCGCCGCAGTAGCTGTTGGTGAGCGCCTCGGCCGCGACCACGGTACCGGCGGTTGCTGCGGCGGTGGCGGAGCTGACGACAGAGCTAGCAACGGAGCTGGTGGTGACCGGAGAGGCCGAAGTAGCCGAGGTCGACACGATTTCACTCGCGATGCTGGTCTTGGAGGAGGAGACAGCCTTAGAAGAAGAGGTGGCCTTGCTGATAGTGGTGGCACTGGCGACGCTCTGGCTCACGGTAGTAGTGGGAGCGGCGGCAACCTCACTCACAACCGAAGTAGGACTGGCGATGATCTCACTCACGGCAACAGTGGACGATGGCGCGACTTCACTGGCCACCTGAGTTGGCACAGAGGCAACTGATGAGCCACCACCGCAGTGGTGAGCACGGCTGTGCTGCGCAAATTGGTGGAGGCCTTGAGGCATGGCCAGGGCCGGAGCCGCAACGGCCGCCGAGTAGAAGAGCGAACGTAGAGATTGATGCATTCTGAGATATCGAGTTCGAATTTAGAGAAAGTAAGCTGAATCACAGAATCAACAGTGAAATGTCAACGAATGTAAGTGCTAAAAAGAATGTAATAAGCTCACTGAGCTTGGTGATGATATTCCGTACAACGGTGCCGTCTCAGAGATGCATGAATTACGTTGGCAACACGCGACTTCTTAAGAGGAAAAAGAAAGACCATGACACCGGCGCTGATATATTTGACGCGGGACCCTCTCATCTCGCAACATGGTTCTGTCGAGTCTTGATCGTTAGATCTTGAGAAATGCCTGCTGTGGTGCCAACAAGCGCCAAATAGGCCCAGGGGCGTTTTCGATCAAGTTGAAACGGAACCAGCAGGGATTATATACGGGTAACGACAACGGGGGCCCTCCCCTATTTGCGAGTTTTAGCTTGACGTTGGGAATTGAAATTGCCCAGCGAATCCTATATATTTTCTGGTTTCTTGGGGTGATGAAAGGTTGTTTCGATTTGAGCCCCCGGAGCTTGCGGCTGATTGACCTGGTTAGCGACACCCGCCAACGAGCAAGGGTATAGAACTCGATGATCTAGAACCGCCAAGACATCTAACAAGATACGCTTAATTATTTAGTGTGCTGCAGGAATGATTGCCAACATGTTGCAAAGATAGTAAAACCACTGCATTGGAGGTTCGGCATACTCGATCAATCCAAGTCTTTGCTGGTATGTCTAACCCCACGATCTCAGGACGTACTCCTGTTCAGTGACCTTAATTCTCTCGAGAGGTACGATGTATGCCGAATACATCTTCGAGAGCTTTATTTCTATTTTCGCTCAACTGAATTGTTGCATCGATCGAAACGTGATAGAATGCATGCGGATGTGGACTCGATTGGTGGGTTGTTGGAAGTTATAGATCGTAGATCAAAAGACGGGCCCATTCAGACTGGGCATGCACATCACATTACTGGAATCTTTCCCAACCTTGATTGTCTCAAATAAAAGATTTATTGAGAATAAAGACAAGCGCAACTGTAATCTCGATAGAAACTACGAGTTTTACGAGGGACCCGAGCTGGCCAACCTCAATCTCTGTCCATCGCGCCGGCTATCCAGGCCCTTACTTCTGTACGCCCTTGCCCTTGGCCTGACTTCTCTCCTATGCGCCTTCGCTCCCGATCTTCTTTTCTCTGGTCGTGCTGGACCTCGGACGCTCGCATGTCTCTGTACTCTTGCTCGGAAGTCCTGTAGTCTGAGGCGTGGAAATCCAGCTTCGGCATGGACTTCATTCTGTCGGCGTCCTTGAGCTTCTCCCTCAGGAGGAATTCCTCGTAGTCGCTCATTTGCCCGGTATTCGAGCTGCTTGACTGCTGGTTGTTGCTCATCTTGGTCAAAAAGTGGTAATGTTCGTGAGTTTTGTTGTGCTTGTTCTGAATGTTTGTGCTGGTGTTTTTGGTGTTTCTGATGGTTCGAGTTTAGAAATATGGCGAAATAGAGCAGCGCTTTTATATTTTCTAGAGAGGGTGGTGATGCACCAATGCACCAGGAGAATAGTAGAAGTGAATGAGATCCAGGACCTCGGTGGCAGATGGTCATTAATTCTGTTCTCAGGATGTGTTTATTACGTCGTAGAGCCTCCTCGGTGATGCAGTCCTTGGTCTCGACAGAAAGCAACATACTTGTATATGTTTGTGAATCAACGCCGAGAAACCAACTCAATTCCGTCCCATGAGACCGAGGTTCCAACTTATTTCCTGCTTACTACAAACCACGCACCACTCCTCGAATGTCATATATACTGGCGGAGGCCGACAACGTCACTTGTGGATTTAAATGCTTCGAGGTCTCCCAACGCTGTCGGGAGAGGGCCTCTGAGCATGGTAGGAAGTCTTTGTCTCGACTCTCCATGAGATTTTGTCAAGTTCGTATGCAAGGGTGCCTTACTTCGCGTTGGATATGAAATGCTGGCATGGAAACCAGTCAGCTATGCATTTCAGCAATTCAGTCCTAAGAGTCTGGTCGGTTTATTTCCTCTTCTTCTGGGACTTTCAAAAATACTTGTGTGCAATGTTTATGTCCCTTGACGTGAATCGCGGCTGAGGCTATCGATCTAAGCAGGCGCACGTCAATTTATTTCCGCTTAACCGTGGACCCATCGAGTTGGGGAAGGACGAACCGCTGATCAGCTGAATGGCTTTGCTCGCTGTGCATCATTTATTTTTACTTGGCAGCATCCAATTGGGCAGAATGGCGATCACAGACACATATAGAAGTGCAGTGCAGGAATAAGCCTAGTGCTGCAATAAAAAGAAGTGCCAAGCAATGTCGTTGTCCTACACTACCTGATTTTAACAGAGCCTTACCATAGCTGTGGAGCGCAAATGTTGTAGTATACGCAACAGCGAGTGCTGCATCCCATATCCGTACCGTTTCATTCGTACGAGGCGCAGGCTTATGGGGTCGAAGCTCACCGGAGCCCATGTTCCAGCTCGTTGTTTACCCGCCACTGAAATGGCCTTCAAAAGAACCTCCCCAGAAGCGGTTGCAGTTCCTGCCACTATTTACATTGATGTCGCTACTAAATACTAAACGTCCACGCCGGTGGTCACTTCCCATTACTGTTGGCTACCCGATGACAAAGCTGACATCATGAGCGATTACGATAGCCTGGATAGCCGCGAATGGGGTTCCGAAAGCTTCACTACCGTGGCAGACTACGAAAAACCAGGCGAGTATCCGCCTGCCACGCACGAATTCGTGGCCGAACAGAGCAAGGCAGCGCTCCACCGCCGTCCTGAGCTTATATCATACTCCATTCACATCACTTCCCTGTTCTTCACAGCTATAGTCTTGCAGCTAAGCTTTCGAAGTGTGTACTGGGCGGACGAGGATGGTTGGGAGAACAATGGCTGGTCCATGGGCTTGTCGCAATCTGTCATGGCAGGACTGCTCCAATTCTGCGCGAAACTCCACGAGGTCTTCATCGTCGCATCTCTTTCAGCGATCGCCATCGACATTATTCGAAGAAGACTTCTTGTGTCGCGCGGAGTACCATTTGGTTTTCTCATAGGCGGGTATCGCTTCGGCTCGGCGACTTCGCTCTTCAGTGGCTCCTTTTGGGGGCCCTTTATCGATGCCACCCGCCACGGCAAGTTTGAACTCCTCGGACTTGGATTGCTTCTGGGACTCGGGGCAATATATGCCAATGCCATTGGACCTGCATCAGCAGTGCTAATTGTTCCGACGCTGAATTGGTGGCCAGCCTACGATTTGACGACAATGATGCTCGGTGACGGATATCAATATCCCAAGGAGCTCGAAACGACGACGTGGCAGCGTGATAACTGCCAGGGGAAAAATGAGGATGTGCCGTTTGGCTGCCCCGGCATGGGTGCCAGTGATTTGCAAAATGCCAACTGGTACGCCAGCCCTGAAGATTCAGCAAACCGTAGCTTGACACAGCGATACGGCAAAGCTCGGAGGAACTTATACACGAGCCCGACTATCACACCAGCAACGGGAGATTCAGTGATAAGTATCTCAACAACGATACATTCCGCTGTACTGGAGGCTATAGGTCTCAGTGGGCGCTTCCTCACCAATTTCGCAGACATGGACTCGCCGATTTACAGAGTCGGACGACCACAAATCCAGTCAATAGGATCCGCCGGTGTGCTGAGCCCCGTGGTCCAGGCAGAATGCGTGCCAGCAAGTTTAAACAAAGTCCAAAGCGGTACCAGCAAATTGGCGTTTCCGACAAGTCTACTGGCCACAGCCGATGACTCCGATGCGCAGCTGTCTGTGTATCCAACGCACTGGAACTTTACAGGTACCTGGAATGTCACCGACCCAGTGAATTTTACCTGGGTAGACAACATCGTATTCAGTACTCAAATCGGTTCCCAATCTCCAAGTACTTCGGCCCTAAGACAAGCTAGTCTCGGCGCCATAGCCTCCATACCGTACAGAGAGACTTCTGCATCGAATGCGCAGCCGGATGTCTTGCTGGTTACATGCGTCTTCGATGCCAGATGGACTGCGACAGACATCAGCTATGATCCGGGTACCAGTGATACAATTTATACTAACATAACCAATTTGTCTGTATTCACCGGCACATCACTCGACTCAAAAATGCGCTTCAAATATGGGATTGGCGATTCGATACACATTACAACAGAGTGGGCAGACCTGTTGAACATCCCAGTCGCTGTACCACAACATGCAGACGAATGGCCTTATGCAATTCCAAATTATCTTAATGGAATTCAAATCAGTCACGCGGAAGCCCTCAATCAGTACAAAAACGTCACAGCTAATATTGCGAGATTTCTGAGTCTCACCCTGGCCGACGGCTTATCGAGAGTTGGGACTAAAGATGAAAGTCTCTGGGCAGTCGTTTGGAGCCCCATTGCAAATGACTGGCTCATTTCAAGTCTCTCTGGGAGCGGACTGTTCGCTCGCCTCGATAAAACAATGTCAGAGACTGGTACGACAGCCACATTCAAAGTGAGACGATACGGCTGGGGTTACGGGGTCCACACCAGGACGGCATGGTTTGCAATCTGCATCCTCCTCATACACGCAACATTCGCTGTGGTATACATGATATACACTGTCTCCCATTGGTTCTTATACAGATGGAGTAGCAGGTCTTGGAAGAACATGGAGCAGTTATTCGCCCTGGCGATGGTTTCGAGCAAACCACCGAGTTTGAGAGGAGTATCTGCAGGGATTGGTACATGGGACACATGGAAATTGGAAGTCGCCATTAGAGAAGATCAAGAACTGCATGACAGTATTGAACTCGCTTTCGGGGAAAGAGACGGAGGGCCAGTTGGGCGTAAGGAGGGGAAAATCCAGTGGAGGAAAAGATACAAGTAGAAAGTGAGGACGAAAGCCTATGATAAGCAGGCCAACTATAATTTTCCCTTTTGACTTCGAGTACCTGAATAATCAACCGCTATCCGATCATGAAAGGTTCTAGACCCTGAGTACCGGCATAACCGGAACACCCTTTCCCAGTACCCCCCACCGATCTCCGACCCAGCTCCGTCCTTGGAAGGCGACACCGCCAATCCCGGATGCAACCGGGCCCGGTCATCTGTCGAACGGTACTTTCAAACAACGACTCCACGAACGCCCCAATCCCACCAACGAGATACCTGGCACAGGCGAACCCACGGCCCAACTACCGAGGGGCTCCCTTGGAGAAGCGTCAATCTTTGGACGTTTTAAGGTTTTTAGTGCACGATAGTGGACAGCTCTGGCATGCGAACTAGACGGCTAGCAGGTGCAGTCCCCCCACTTGGCGTTGACAACGTCATGACTTAACTAAAAGTTGAATGCACACCTTGTTCGAAGAATCTGGGGACGCTACAGTACAGACAGACCCTCACCTCACATGTCAAGTCAGTGCTTTCCCTGCGTCTTCGGAGTGCCGGTCATGGACTGGACCTGCTCCAATTGGTAAGTTTTCTTTTATTTTGACGGGAATGTTTCAAGGGACCCTTTTCCCGTCTTTACATTAGTACTACATACCGCACATACAGATACACGCATACAAATTTGAATACACGAAGTTTCTATTTTCATTGCTGGGTTTCCATACATCGAGAAAAGGGGCGGCGTTCATGGAATACCCTTGATTTTTATTTCCCACACTACCACACTCCGAAGCAACCGGACATCTCCACTTGAGGACAGGGGGAGCAGTAAGCACACACTCACGCAGCACACACAGAGAGTGTCTGTCACACGAGAAGGGGGAAGAAGATGTCATCAGAGGCCACAGAGACGCTCAGCGGCAGCGCCGAGAAGCCGACGACGGTGCAGACCGAGACGGACCTGTCGCTGCTGTACCGCGTGCTGCGGGCCGTGATCAAGCCTTTGCGGCCGCGCCTGGTCAAGCCGCCGGGCAAGAAAAAGGCGCCGCCCGCCGGCAGCCCGCGGCTGCTCAACCGGCCCAGGGGGAAGGGCCAGGTGCAGATCCGCGAGCGCCTCCAGGACCACAGCGACGTCTACCTGTACGACTTTGTGCCCGACGCCCCGCGCAACATCGCCATCCGGCCGCCCTCGACGGTGCTCTACTTTTGCGGCGGCGGGTTTCAGAGCCCGCCCGCCCGCGAGCACTGGTCCCTCGTCGGGAAGCTGGCCAACAGCTGCATGCTCGAGCACCACTTTGTCCTCGTCAGCTACGGCCTGGCGCCCGCGAGCCCGGCCGGCGCGTCCCTGCAGCAGCTGCACGAGATGCTGCTCCCCTTGCTCGCCGAGGCGGCCAAGAAGGGCGAGCGCATGACCCTCATGGGCGACTCGGCCGGCGGCAACGTGGCCGCCAGCCTGGCCATGTGGTGGGCCGAGTACGCTGTCACCCTGGGCGACTACAAGCTGCGCAACGTGATCCAGAACATTGTGCTCATCTCGCCCGCCGTCGACCTGCGCAACTGCAACCCCGCCATGAAGGACATCGACCCCCTGGACCCGCTGCTCGGCGAGCAGTACACGGGCGCCGTCGCCGAGGCCTGGCTCAAGACGCCCGAGGACCGGCCTGACCTCGCTCTAGAGGCCGACGATCCGAATGTGTCTCCGCTTCTGCACGAGCCTATTGCGTTCCAGCGCCTGGCGGACCTGGGCATTCGCGTCTATGGTGTCTACGGCACGAACGATGTGCTCGCTCCCGATGCCGAGCTGTTCCGGCACAAGTGCGAGGAGAACGGAGTCAAGGGACGCTGGCTGGTGTGGATCGGCCAGATGCATTGTTTTGTGCTTGCGGGCACGTACGGGATGCGGGAAGGAAGGAAGGCTATAGACTGGTTGGTCGAAGTATTAAAGGAAGTCGATGATGATCCTCCTAGTTACAGCCGGCGTGGCTGATAACCGATATAGAAAAAATAAATAAAAGAAAAAACCTCGGGTAGACAAGCCAAGTCCTAGTCACCGAGACAAATGGACAGTAATGATAATCCTCTACTTTGCCATGACTATTTGAGAAGTGATCTTATTAAAAGGCGTGGATTACCGCCATTGCTAGACATAGCAAACTCTCAAGTTCCCACATTAATATGCTCTATATGATCCTGAATTCCCACAATGTCATGACCGAGGTCCTTCGGTTGTGATTTTGTCCTGCCCCGTCTCTATAAATACACCAAGCCTAAAATGCCGAACGTGATTGGTCATTACTATAACCAAGACCATGACCCCCCAATTAAGGCGCATTTCCTTGGTTTGTGAAGCCGCCGAATGAAAGATTGTTCAAGATGGCCGTTCCGTAGTCCCCAGCGTCACTGTAGAAGAAGTTTTGGTCCAATCCGAGCCCGTCAAAGAGGTCATGTGCAAAGTGGGTGTTGTTTTGCCATGGATCGTAACCCGCACTTGGAGCAAGCTCAATTGTCTGCGACTTCTCAACGCCATCCATGGGCTCTTCAGCCACACTCTGATCAAATGTCGTCTCAGAGTCCGAACCGGGAGTGCTGGTATTGATAGGTCCTTCGCCGGGCTCGTATTTGCGGACTAGTAGGCCTTCCGCCCCGAGTGTCGAAACGATCTCGGCCCAGCGCTCAAGCTTCAGCTTGGTTATGCTGATCTTCTTGGCGGCCAGATCCCATAGGTTGTTATCCCAGCTGCCACCCTGTGCCTCGCTGACCTCGGATCTCGCCTGCTCGAAGCGTACGACCATGGCCCGTAGAATCCCAATGACGTCCAGATGTAGCTCTGGGGACGACTGAATCTGTGCCTTGATTCGTGCCACAGCCGACGCGACGGCGGGTTCTGCGTCCGGAAACTTGGCTTCGGGATCTATCGGGGATGGCTGGGAGAATGAGGAAGGATCCCGCAACCCTTGGGCGTGAGCTCTGGCGTTCATTGTGTTGGGGCTGTCTGAATCGGCGGGTGGCTGTGGTGTGTCTACTCCCGCCAGCTTGGCCCATCTAGAAAGCAGAGTCACAGCAACAAGCAGTTGTGCGCAAGTCGGCATGGGAAGGTAGTAGTAGTCGGTGATTTCAAAGGACAGCCAGAGCTCGAACCACTTTTTGAGGGCCGCATTTGATCTGTAGAACGTATCCAGCGTCGAAGGGGCACCCAGTGATAAAGAGGTGAACGAGTCGGAGAGATTCTGGAGTAGTTTCGCGTCCACGATTGGAGGCTCCCAAAGTTTCAGCGTGGCCGTGTGAAAATGGACCATCAAAAGTTCTGTTCGCTGTCAGCCTCTAGACCTTTTGTCGCACATGGCGAAATGTGAACTTATGAAGTGAGATAAAATATCATGAACGTACTGTTTGACCGTAGATATCTCGGTATTTGTGCATCGAACTTGTCAAGTTCAGTTTGAAATGCGTTGAGGTACGCACTGACGGGTGCTCTCGGGATACCAGGTAGGTTGTCATCCAGCTGATCGTTCGAGTGCAGATGTCCTATCCGATCGCTCAAATGTTGAATGCGTATCAACTGTGCAAGTAGAGCGTCCGTTTCGTACTCTTTATCTTTTTCAAGATCGCGTAAACATTGCTCCATGTATGGAGTGTAGCGAGCCGCGTCAATTTTCTGGAAGGTGAAAGAAACACTATTTGTCGTTAGCAGACATTAGAAGACAGCGGTGTATATCGGCTTACACAGAGCTCATATACCACATTCCACACAGTGCCCGCTTCTCATCGCTGGTTCTCGGGCTGGGAACCTGGGGATTCAAAACTAGTGCCCGGGTTCTCTCTTGCACCTCGGGCGGCTTGTTGATATTCAGGTCTGCAACTAAACTGGTCGCGAGTGCCACGAGATTCGATAGTTGAGTGTGCATCATGCATTGGTAATGGTAAAAGCCCGTGACAACCAGGATAGCCTGAAGCAGTTCGAGAGACCTCTGTGACCGCATCATGAGATGCTCCGTGAGGTGCTTCATAATGATGTAGCCCTGAGCCATCATGGACTTCAAATTTCGTACGGATGCCACCATCTTGATGGCAGCGAACAAAATAGGCTTTGTCCTTTCCATCTCCTGAGCCGAGATCCCGGGCCGGAGCACTACGAAAGGAAACGTAGGGCTCAACTTTGTGACAAACACTGATAGCAGAGCTTCGTCCGACTCGACGGGTTGATATGAAACGCCAATGGGTGCGCGGCAGATGCATGACGGCGGCGCATAACAGTTGTAAGTGGCTGGGACAACACCCGCAGGGTCATCTGCCGATGTCGCCGGCGTCGACCCGGGACTTGTCGTCGAGCGCCAGTTTTCTGAGCCCAGAGGTCCAGTTTCTGACGGGATACACTGGAATTGTCGCGTTAGTGTTCAGTAATGATACATCATGAACTGTCAACATACTGTTGGATCCTCCGTGGGCGGTTCCCGGAGACTGGCCGGCAGTTCACCCGAGTTCGATGCTTTGAGCAAGTCTACCAGACTGTTGAGCCGTTCCTCTAGTTGCGCTGTTTTTCTTTTGATTGCCAGTTAGCAAGCAAGCAAGGAAAATCTATCATTTTCGAGGCAGTATTTCGCTGTATCCATGGGGCCATGGCGCAATTCCGACCGGGGTGCTGCGCAGCGCCTTGTGCTGCGCGATCGACGAACAACACTTGTCAAAGCATAGTGAAGGCTAGAAAGTGCTGAAGCAGTCTAAAAACATAACGTCCAGTAGAGCTATGGGAGGTGTGTTGGATTATGCAAGAGCCGATTGTAAGTGGAGTGTCTGAACGATGCCATTTCATAATGACTTTTCCGTAAGGCTGAAAAGTGGCAGCCACATGGTCCAGACTTTGGGGACGTGCTTCGTAAGACGGGATGCGACCCAGTCTTGGGTGTATTACCAAGAAAACTGGAAAGAGAGGATAGATAAACATAAATACTCACGAAGGTTTACTTTGTCGCTTCTTCCTCGGTCTATGAACTTGATCCACGCAGTCTTTTTCCAGCCTTTCGCATCTGTTGGAGACATAAATGGTCAGCCATCGTGAGTTCTTCAGAATGTAGCAATGTGATAAATAACCGCCAATAATAGCATGTAAATCTATCTGTACATGCAAAGGCTGGAGAGATGCAACAGTCCTTTTTAGGATGTCACATCACCATGGCGCATGTGCTTCTCTCATATGAGTCCCCTGACCGATGATATGATGTAGTCGGGATGCACTCAGATGGGAAAGGTACAGTATAGTTGCATGGACTGCATAAAAGGTCCAACAGAAACAATTGGAAAAATATCGAGAGACTGACTGACCTATCGCATTTGGATCCCGGAATGTCGTTGGTCCTCAGGCACTTTGCCTTTGAATTCGCACACGGCGCACAAGCGGCGCCCCACTTTGCAATATTCATGGCTTTCGGTCTGTCGGCCATGTCTGGGAAAACGTGTCCGTCTAGTCGAGGGGACAAGACCCGGGGCTGTCTTGGTCGTTTATTTTCTCCGGGGGCGGCTCGCGATGCTCGCTGGTGAACCCAGGACCGAGCGGAGTTTTGGAGGTCAGAGAAAAAGGCCGGACGAGGGACGGTTCGAAAGGGAGAGGAGTGGATGATGGATTACGGAGGGTGCTATTTTGGCTAGCGCTTCTTCGGCAGCGGCAGGATTTGTGTGTCCAAACTTTCTTCATCGTTCCTTCTGTTTGCTTTCAACACCAATTGAAAACGGACAGTGCGATCCAAGATATATCACTGAGCTACGGATACACAGCCGCGCTCGGAGTTTACCCACAATTTCCCTATTCCCGGTGAATGCCTGGAAGCACATGCAAATCAGTACATCTCGGAGCACTTTTCACTGGCATTGGAAGAATGACTTGGACATGAAAATAAAGCAAGCACAATTATATATGTATATATACCCGAGTTATAAGCAATGTGCAGCCAGTACTTCACCAATGTTTTCTAATCTCTTCCCTGCGAACGCTCAAATAGCATATCGTTTGCTACAAAATTGAGAAAACGAAATCCAAACGGAAAATGCAATAACTCCTTTCCTTGACAATCATCATGCTGAGATCGCTCACACGGTTGCTGACTGCTATATATATGACGGACAAGATTGGTACACTACCCATTATAACGCCTGAAATGCATCTATCTAGATTAGGTAAGTAAATGTTGGGTATCCTGGTTGTGCTTCGTAAATCATTAGTTTCGTGTGAGACACGAGTGGCGTTGTGTTACATGGCCTTGACGACTGCTTCTGGATCTTCGCCCGGCTCTTCGGATCCGATAGTCTCGACGACACCGCTGTTCAGGCGGTTCTTGATCTTGTCGGCCTCTTCGATGCGTCCCGTTTCACGCAGGTCCACCTCTAGTTTACCTAGGACGAGGAGCAGGCTGCTTGGCCTAGACTCCAAATATTGTCGGAGAGACATGGACAGGTCGTCAGGATAGCCGGGATAGGTGTTCGGGGGCTTGGAGAGGAACTCTGCCATCTCGTAGCCAATCTTGATGGACTCTGCAAGATTCTTCATCTTCTTGTATGTAATCATGAGTACGATTCCCGCATAATGATACTCATACGGATTGGTCTCGGCTTCTCCCGACGAGCGAACTTCGGCCAGCAGCGACAAAGCCTCGGGGAAGAACCTGTTCCTCGACAATATTGCAGCAGTCTCGACTTTGAGATGGAGGGTGGGAAGACCATTGTCTTCAGCTTTTGCGACGAGATTGTCGAGAACCGGTTTGGCCTCGTAAATTCCGATCATCCCAGTTCCTTCCATGAGACTCACAGTCAGCCCTCGCATTTCGGTTATATGCCCGAAGGCATTATTGGAGTTTGCAACGAAGGGTTCCAAGTGGTCAAAGTAACAATCCATGAAAGGCCGAATCGTCTGCGCAAACTCGAAGGCGTTCATGCGGGAGAGTTGGAGCAAAATGATGTACAAAGGGTGCTGTGGGCCAAACAGCACCTGGCATAAGCCAGTGATGTATTTGAGCAAAGTTTGTGATAGGTTTCGTCCAAGGGTGTCATAGTACATGCAGCGTATAGCCTGCTGGCACAGATATATGACGACTCGAGGATCTTGCGGCTCAATGATACCTTTGGTGTTGGCGAAACAACGTTTGAAGAAGCGGAATGCGGTTTTCACTTTGTTGTCCCTCAACATGTCGAAAGCAGGGTTGAAGTCATTATACCACCGTTCAAGCTTGCTACACTCGGTGTCGAACAACTCTGGGTCCGTTGTTTGCGACAATGCCCACATGCCCGTAGTGAAGGTACTGGAGATGAAGTGCCTGGCATAAAACATCGACCTTTCCGGAGGAAGGAACCTGTCAGGGGAATTCAAGTTATGAATGCAGCCCATGGGCCGACGCTCCATCACTGCGTTCATTCGGTGGCGCTTGGGGTTCGAAGCGGACGACATTCCACCATCTTCGCGATCCGACCAGCGTGATGACCGAGATTTCCCTGAATGCCGAGACCTTCCAGAGTGTCCAGAGTGCCCAGAGTGTTCAGAGTATCCAGATTGCCCCGAATAACCGGTATATCCAGAGACCGAAGAATGAGGGTTCACTGTAGAATATGTTGCGTTGGACACGACGGACGGCGCTGTTGAGGCAGATTCGTATCTGGTGGCGGTGGACCTCGGCAGTGTAACCGTTGATACCCACGAGACAGATTCTAGGTCATCGGAAACAAAATTGTCGTGCGAATGATGAAGCTTCTCACCAGCCATGGGCTGCGGTATAGTGGCAGCGGGCTGATCCTGAACGACGCCAGGCTGAAGCTGTGCCGGGGCCTGAGTGAGGAAATCTGTCCAGCCTTTTGGCGCAGGAAAGTTCATGCCGGTAGTTGTGGAGGAATGGTCAAAATCATCATGCCCAGCGCCAGGTTGCGAGCCATCCATCTTCGTTGACGTCGTCGATGTCGTCGATGCCGCCGCATCATCCGGAGGAGGCGCAGGCTCGGAGTGGGCCTCGTTTGGTTTCACTCCGGGAGGCGAGGTCTCCGTGACGTCCTGGCCGGAGTTGCCATCGTCGTCGACAACAGTCTGGCTGTTCGAGCGCGGGGAGGTGTCAGTCTCGACGTCTTCGGAATCCTCCCGGCGCCGCTTACGGGCCTTTGCTTCCTTCTTCGCCTCGCCGGGTTTTGTCTTGCGCAGTCCCCATTTCTGGTAAATCTGAGACTGAAACATTTTAGGCCTTTTTTTTTTTTCCTTCAATGTCAGTATGCAAGCAAGGTTATAGTGGCGCTCGGTATTGAATACCGCGCCCGGGGAATTTGCGCGCTTACGTCGCATGGAACTGGTGCTCTTCGCGCATTACGCGCATCACGACGGGAAGCGAGTGACACATGAACAGTGCCGTGATGGTGTTGCGATACTTGTCCCAATCCTGGGGTTTCGCCCACTGGGTCTTTGTCCCCATTGCCACGGTCGGTTGCTGCTCCATCATTGTCGGGCGCTGTATTGAGGCGATGCCGTCGTGCTGCTACGTACGGGATATGGTTGAGGGGAAGGGAATGCATGGCCTGACCTGCGAAAGGGTAAGGTACGGAACAGGTTAAACGGCGCAGAGCCAGCAGGAGCGGACGCGAGAGACGCTGAGAGCTGAGCACTGAGCCGGCCGGGGTTGGGTCCAACCCTGTGGTAGACACCACCAACCGTTGTGAGGGATGCATTTCACCCCTGCCTGATCCATGGAAGCGACAGTGTGAGTCTCTGTTGCTAATCTTGTTTTGGGATGGGTTTCATGCCGCAATGTAGCAATATAGTGGATGATTGGCTCGCCAACATCAGGTCAGGTGATCTAGGCGCCCAGGATAACACGGCTGTGGAGGTCCTCGGGGCTTGCTCAAGATCAAGCGGTGCGACGGGGGGTCGGAAATGTGTGCATTTCATTGGCAGCCGCGCTCTGGGCATCCTGCTGCGCCCTACATAAATCTGTTAATATCAGCGAATGAGCACAGTGCTCTGAAATATGAATAGAACATGTTGGTTGGAGAGACACGAATGGGCTTTCAGGTCCCCCTCCAAAGAAGCAGCGATCTACGTCCCATGCACAGGCCAAATGGTCACTGCGCGCCGCCCATTAGTCCCCCCGATCTTATAGCACCCCCGTGCGCCCCAAAGCCCCGGACCGTTGGCTTACTGGGCTGGCTGCCGCCGAGCATTGATCGCGGACACGATGGTATCGCGGGGCCCTTTTGGCCATCCCGTTTTGGGACTGAGGATTTTAGCGCGTCGCAGGGTAGCATCGCGCGATCGCCTCCTGTATGGAAGGAAGATAAGGTCTGGTCGAGTCTGTCAGATACTTCGGTATATATACAGAGCTACGACGCTACCCCCCTGGCTCCTGCATTGGACTGCACGGAGCTGCATAGATCAATCCTGCATTGCAGGCGGGAATCTGCAACAGAAGCGATTCGCGCTTAGGAAGTGTCCTGTTGTAAGAATACCTGTCGTCATGGGGACAGGGAATGTTTGAACGTGGATCTTGGATTCAAATGTAACTGATCTCAAATATGGTACCGCCTCTAAAACGCCCGGGGGAAATAGTGCCCGAAATCATACCGTTACGCCTGTAGGTTCGTGAGGCCTGCGCTGATCGGTCGTGAGACCGAACTCATCGTCTGAATGAGTTTGTAGCTCAACTCGCTTTAATATTGGCGAGTGATCATCAGCCATAGGCTCGTCCCAAATTTTCCGCCATGATGATTGTAGATGAGTCTTGACAAAGGAAAGAAGTGTTTGGTGGTCGTGTCGTCTTGTTTAGGCTTCGTCGGTGCCCACACTGATGATGCCCATGCCTGTTCGCTTCTCAACAGCCTCCTGTCAAGTTATCAGGTTAGTTAGCCATGTGACCTGTTGTAATTCGATACTGTTTTACTAACCTCTGCATCTCTCTTCGAGGCCGATGATCCTGTGCAGATAATACCCAAGCCGCGGGCATCGACAGTTGTCTGTTCAAGTCGTTAGTACTTCATATCAGACTCAGCTGGGGACTGCGGCTTACCTCGGAGCATGACTCCGGAGCGGGCTCCGGGGCCGGCTCGGGGACGGGCTCCCGCTTGGAGGCGGCAGCTCCGGTGCAGATGATGCCAAGTCCCCGGGCAGTGGCGCTGGTGCTGGTGCAAGACTCGGGCTCGGGCTCGGGCACAGGCTCGGGAGCGCGCTTAGACGCCGCAGCTCCAGTGCAGATGATGCCGAGTCCGCGGGCAGTGGCGCTGGTGCTGGTGCATGACTCTGGGACCGGAGCGGCAAGGACGGAGGCGGCAAGGGCCACGGCGGTGATGTAGGCCTTCATGAGCATCTTGGCGGTTGATGTCGAAGTGATTGTGGAAGGTGATGTAATGGCTTTGATTGTGAGGTTCTTGAAATATGATAGAGAAGATGAGGAGCTTTGTCCTGTGTGTAGGATAGGAGTAGAGGTGTAATGTGAAGATGAGGATGATGATAAGAAGAGAAAAAAGATCTCTGGGTGCTCAACATTGCCTCCTTATATAGACATTTTGAAGATATCTTCGGCTCTGATGGCCAATGTCTCTGGCATATTGGCGGGGAAGAATGGTACACCGTACCGTACCGTCTTGACCACAAGGAGAATGTGACTACTCTGTGCATGTATCCATTCATGACGATCGTCGTGCCGGAAGTAAGTATCTTTCACCTGCTCGCGACTATAGTGGTGGCAAGTGAAGAAGGTATACTATACCGCCGGATGGGGAAATGGCGGCAGGGGGCGGAGGGAGCTTGAGCCGACACGGACCCCATCGGCCCCGGCTCTGCCAAACTAAAGCAGCTCGAGCGCTTGGGTTGCCAATCGGATAGGAAACTCCAATGCAAACCATGTTGAAAGAACCATGCTTGAAAAACGTTTTACGACACGGATGCAAAATAATCGGTCTAGAGGCAATCTAAGAGGGGCAGGCCGGTTCGGGCTTCTGTGATACCACATTTTTGTGGTTGACATTGGTTGCTCTGCCAATGGCCAATTGAACCAATCACTGAGCCGGATGCATGGATCAGCGCAGTTGTATTCCGTGAGGGGCACAGCGACCTGCAAGGAACAGCGGCTAAACGCATTCAATTGCAATGCACTGCAGGGGGTCCGATATGACTTGTCTTCAGGCCTTTATGCCAAATTCCTCCTATGTACTGAAAAATTCTTTCACCATCATTTCTCCAGTCACACAATTCATCACATTTGCCTCCGTGATTCATGGTGATTATGCGAAACAGTATCACAATTTTGTGTAGCACCACACCCTCAAAGCCCGGGGGACATGGTGTTCATCCTCCCGGCGAGGCTTTAATAGAAGGTATGGTAACACAACAACTCTTTAGCGGGGCCTGGACAAGGAGCGAGTAGCCGGGGAGGTCGCATAGGTTCATGTCATTCTGCTTACACAACATGTCGGTACCTGAATGGCCGCGCCGGTCTCCTTCTGTTTCTTTGATTGAGCTTTCTTTATTCTGTTGCCGCTCTATGCTTTGAAAATCAAGAGAAAATACGAGGCAGTCACTTGTCATTGCAAGCTTTGCCAGCGGTTACCGGGGTTCTTTCGTCCAAGATCTGCACGCCTGTCCAATGCCTTCGTTCTTTTGAGTTATGGGTCAATTATACTTGAGCCCGAGACCCACAACACTTACAAACGAGAGGCCGTTGATAGTTTACCACAAAGTACAGTACGGAGTAGCAGTTGCAAGAAGCTCCACCTCAACCTCAATTGACAGCACCACTGTCATCCGCATATGTAAGGTAGGTACTTTATTGCATCGTAACTCGGGTAACGATGGGCGCCATCCGTCTGAAAACAACACACCCCTCTTGGCTTCCAGAGACCCTCGACGAGCGAGACATTGGGGCGCAATCCTTCGGTTAAACGTCCGCACACCAACGCGAACGGATAGTTACACCAACTTGTGAGACGTCCGCTGTGCAATTCAGCCTCACGATATCATCATGCTTAACCGTCTGCCCGGGACGTCGTTGAAACAAGAGTGCTTGCTTCATGCACCAACAAAAACCCGGCATGTCGACCCTCGTCGCGGCCCTTGCAACTCGTTTTACCCTTGCTTATTGGCTCGTTCCATGCATTACCGTTCAATATTTTCCGTGTCTTTGGAAGCACTCACTGCTGCGACAGCTCAGTTTCCAGAACACAGACAGCCCACAACCGCCGCAGCTGGATGGGTCTGCACGTCACACTGCCGACGAGCCCCGGGTCCTCACATGTATGGAGAAATTGATGCCGGCAGTCCTCTGATATTGTCTTGCCCGTGCGTCATGCCGTCCACAGCAGCTGGCAGTGCAGTAGTTTGCGGTCCACCGCTTCCACCTCCTCAAGGACCGTTTGTATTCTGAAATTTTATGTTGTCCTTGTTATGATCATTGATTGCTCACATCAGCCTTCCAATCTAGCCAATCTAGTCTGTTGCAGGTTGAAAGGCCCTGGTTCTCTTAACATCATCCTCCCTCGCCCAGGTCCCACTTGGCCAATTCAAGTGTACTATAGAGCAAAGTATCGCAAGCGAGTATAGTACTAAGCTAGTGAGACCGGGCCCCATGCTTGTCCGCCTACCAGGTAGTCTGTCCGCTGTGCCATGATCAACGACAAGCATCCACTGTACTTTGTAGTGTACATTCTCCGAACGGGTCAATGGTGTTTCTGGCCAGCTGCCTGGGGTCTGCTCCGCAAACCGACTTGAAGGCAAAGAGGGTTCTGCAACGCAAGTTGCATGCATATTTCTATACTCCATATGTATTGCATTGGCAAAAAGGAGGCTCCTCTTGGTTGCATTGACGTGCATACCAGAAGGTCCAGTGACACGTCAAGAAAAAGGCCCACTCGAGGCTGTCGAAAAGTCGCAGCTCGCGCAGTGCTGCTGCCCCAATTCTTGGCCGCTGTGCGCAAGCGCCACCCAGCTTTGCCAGCAAGTAAGGCACTTTGCAGCTATCCTTTGACATGAACTCTGTCGTGCCACGGTGGCGTTTTCCTTCACGTCGCGCGCTTGTCGCACAAATTTCAGAACCCGAGATCCAGTTGCCGTGTATCGGCTGCAGTCAGAATTTTTCCGTCATGCAATTTCAAGCGACGAAAATGCATCCTGTATTGTACAAACGCCGCGTCCGACGGTGAAGGTGTCGTCATTTCGCGGTGGAGGATTTGGCTCCTCCCAAGCCTCCGCCCCCATGGCAACGCAAGGTGCTGCACGAAAAAGGCAATCTTCAAAACAGCAAACAACATACGACCAGCAGAACCAGGATAGGAAAACGTGTCTGGCCTGGGCCAGGGTCGCTATGCGGTAACTCCGACAGCCCTTGCTCTCTTGAATTCCTGCCGAGAATATTCTAGATAACGTCGACTCTCATTTGTACAGTACGAGGTACTACAGGTTCACTGACCGTGCTCAAAGTCCATGCGCCTCCCTGCGCAGAGAGTCGATTTTGTCGTTTATCCTCGCATGAGAACCGTTTCTTAGTCTGAGAGGGATGCTCCCTTCGCTGATGATATTTCTATTCTAGTTGCTGGACAGAGGTGTCGGCCGAACGTCTTTTCTCCTTGCAATCCGGGCCGAAGGAGTGGGAATCCGACTACGGCACCCCATAGTAGCTGGGGAAACGATGCGAAAAGAGAGGGGAATGTAATCTCACGACCCGCCCACTATCTCGACATGCTTCGGCGCACGAGTCCCAGTCAACCGACTTAACTACTCCGTTATTCGTAGGCCCTTGTCCAGCAGACGCCTTGATAAGCTAGATGAAAATGACCTGAATCGAGAACACGGATACATCTCACGGCAGAAGCAAATGAAAGTGGCCGATACGAAATGGCAGCATGTTGACAGTCAGTCAGTCTGATCTGATCATCTCAAGCACTGTCTAGGTCAACTTCGTACTGTACTCTAGTGACGAGGAACGCACATTGCGCTCAGAGACATACCAACGCGCATGAATATTGCCGCGTTATGCGCCATGTTGCTAATGCAACAGTATCATCGAATGTTGGTTGAGGATCGAAATAATGACAGAGCAGCATCGATACATACATTTTTAGTTCCTTCTTCAACAGTAGATTCTTCACTTCAAGACCCACAACGTAGAAAGATATCTATACTTTTCTGCGACAGTACCTGTTTGTCGATTGCTCGAATCTCTTCATTCATGCGAGGAAGTTACACAAAGTTTCAAGGTCTCCCTCCTCTAGTGACCCGACAAAAAGCGGCAAATCCAATGGTCCCGGGGACTTCTGGCCTCGTCTTCGCCAAGGCGAATATTTGCGGATCTGCCTGAACGTAGACAAGTCTGACATGATCTTTCCCAAGCAAATCACACTTATTATTTCGGCATCCTTGAGTCGAAACGCACTACACGCCCGAAAGGAACTTCAAAGACACGATCAGGAGCTTAGCATCGACAATGTACCGAATATGGATGTATTGAACCGAGCTCGTGAGACGATACGACCTGTACGGCTCTTCTGGAAATCAATATTTGATCATTTGTTCCTTCCAACGTCAATGAAATTGATTTGTCAGTTCGCTTGGGCCAGATACTGGGGGCTATATGCGTAGTCAATGTACCCCTTCGCCAACTTTGGGGTGTAGAAATGCGACCGGTCGTACTTGTCCAGTTCGATGCCTTCCTTAATCTTGAAAACGAGGTCAGGGTTGGAGATGTAGTAACGCCCAAAGCCAATGGCAATGTCGTAGTCCTTGTACGTCTCATCCACAGCCTGCCGAGCACTGTCAGGCTGAAATCCGCCCGCCAACACAATTGGGCTCCGATTCCCCCAAGCCTTGACCAAGGAGCTGCAGTCACTGTTTCCCCCACAGTCACTATCGTCATTTCCTGTGATTCGAGCCTCGATGAGGTGCAAGTAGGCGAGGCTAAACTGCCGCAGCTGGCGAACGAGGTATTCGAACGTCGGCAGCGGATCGTCCATTAACATTCCGAGATAGTCGCTGAAGGGACTCAAGCGGATGGCCGTCCGATTGGCCCCGATTGCATCGACGACTGCCCTGGTGACCTCGAGGTGGAACCTGGCCCTCTTCTCGACCGAGCCGCCCCATGCATCTTGCCGCCGATTGCACTTGTCCTGCAGGAACTGATCGGGGAGGTACCCGTTGGCGCCGTGGATCTCGACGCCGTCGAACCCCGCGGCCATGGCCCTCGTTGCCGCCGAGGCGTAGTCGCCGATCACCTCCCATATCTCGCCCTCGGTCATGGCCTCGGGCGCAGCGGCCCAGTCCTCGTCGAGGGCCGCCGCGCTCGACGACAGCACCCTGTGCCCGAGCGACTGGTGCACGTCAGGCCAGCCCGCGCGGCCCAGGTGCCAGATCTGGCAGTACATGAAGCAGCCCTTTGCGTGGACGGCGTCTGTGATTGGCTTCCATCCTGCAACGTGGGCGTCTGCCCAGATGCCCGGGACGTTTCGGCGCCCAGCTGCCTTCTCTGAGATGAACGTCGCTTCGGAAATCAGCAGCGTGCCCGGCACTGCTGCCCTCTGAGCGTAGTATTCTACGTTTCATTTGTTCAGTATTGCATCATACAGCAAGACGCGAGCGAGTCGGCCTGGCTACCTTTGGCCATTGGAAGTGGGACCCAATCATCGTCGCATCGGTAGCGAGTCAACGGCGCCAATACGCAGCGGTTCTGGAGTTGGGCAGTGCCGACGGTAAGCGGCTCGAACAGTTTCGACATTGTGTTCAGTTTTGAAGTTGCTATTGATTGATGTGGTGCTACCTGGATTGCTTTCATGTCACACTATTCTATCTCCTGTGATACTTCTCCTTTCAATATGGTATAATTCATGAATCATCGTTTCTTATTCAAGTCTGTACAGCTTAATGCGATCAACCGATAAGTACTCCAATCACATTGCCCCGACAACGCATCTCGTCATTTGAGTCGGATGGGCCCGACACTTCGCTTACGATTTCGAACTTGTCTCAACGAGGCAGCTGCTTTGCCGGGAATAGCGGCACAAATTCCCATTACATGCCGGACGCCCACTCAGATCAGCAGTCCGGAGAGCTTTGTGGGGCTCCTCCAGCAACGGCTCCTAAACGGCCGTGGAAGATTGGGGGCGTCTGGGGAAATGCTCCGGTTAACTAGTTCCCGGCTATTGGAGTCCGTTGATCGGAGTCCAGAGTGAGATGATTATCCAATCAAGGTGACGAGATATACTTTATGAGTTCAATCGAGATGGAGTTCGCGGCGCCGAAACGGCTAACAATCTACGGATATGGCGAACTGTGCGTATCATCAATTGACTCGGATTGTCATAGCGAAAGGATGTTGGGCCGACTCGGAGAAGAGTCTGCGCTCTCCATGTAGAATCTTGGAATCTGATGGCGTTGCTACTAAACTCTGTCATCTTTATACTTGAAGTAAAGGTACAAATATGGTTATACAAGACGATAAACCCATAGAAGGTCCGGGTGGCGTTTTCAATGTCACCCGGACTTTGCCCCGGACCGCACCATCGGGCGACGAAGCCACCTCCCATACACCGGGGACAGCCACCGGCGACGACGACAGCGACACCAAGAGCGTCGCCGCCAGCATCGGCAACCAGCGCGAGCCGCTGCCCAAGAGCCGGCTGCTGATCGCGTTCCCGACGCTGTGCACGGCGCTCTTCGTGTCCTTCTTCGACCAGACGAGCGTGTCGACGTCGATCCCGGCCATCTCGGCCGACCTCGCCACGGGCCAGGCCACGTCCTGGATCGGCGGCTCCTTTCTCATCTCGTCGACGGCCTTTCAGCTGTTCGGCCCCCGGCTGTCGGATCTGTTCGGGCGCAAGAATGTGCTGCTGGCCAGTCTGGCGCTGCTCGGGCTGGGGGACTTGCTCTGTGGGTTTGCGAAGACTGCCGCGCAGCTTTTTGCGTTTCGGGCTGTTGCTGGGATTGGGGGTGGCGGAGTGACGTCTATTGTGTTGATTATCGTGAGCGACATCACGACGTTGGAAAACAGGGGCAAGTATCAAGGTAGGTTCGATAAAAACGCAAGGTCTCATTATAAAAAATAAACACGGAAACTCATCTGTATCCAGGGATCATTGGTGCAGTCCTCGCTGTAGCGAATGGCATTGGCCCCTTCATTGGAGGTGCTGTCATTGAACGCGCGACATGGCGTTGGGTGTTCTGGATCGTGCCCATGTTGGCCATTCCTGCAGCACTGGTTATATGGTTTGCTCTGCCTCTCCGATATGACAGTGGCAATCACATGGAGAAAGTGAAGAAGATTGACTTTGGCGGCATACTTCTGAGTCTTGCATCTGCAGTGCTAATTCTGGTAAAATTCTCTGCGCATCCTCAGATACCGGGGCAATGACTTTCAGTCACTGACGTTGGCAGGTTCCTCTTTCCGGAGGAGGCATCAGCTATGCTTGGGACTCGGCTACCTTCATCGCCATGTTTATCGTAGGAGTGCTCATGTGGATTGCGTTTGTTCTGTATGAGTGGAGGTGGGCGAAGATCCCTATCATGCCTTGTGAGTATCCCGCAGTCAACAAGCTCTCTGATTTGGCGTGGACGATGCTAAAAACGCTGATAGTGAGATTGTTTACAGCACCGCACTGTGCAATCTTATATATGCAAACATTCCTCATGGGTCTGGCTTTCTTTTGCAACTTCTTCTATCGTAAGTCATTGCCACTATCTTTCAGCTTATTCCCATGTCATTGCCTTGCTAACCTAGTCAGTTCCGTAAGCCGCTTTCCATTGAGCTATTAATGTGTGCAAACGGATCGTGCCTGACTGCTACCAGGATCTACTTTCAGACAGTCTTGGGTCACTCGCCTCTCGTTTCTGGAGCGCTGTTCCTGCCAGTGACTGTCCTCACTGCGCTGGCAAGTATCAGTGGTGGCCAATTCATGTCGAGAGTCTTCCTCTACATGCCATGTGTCGTACTTGGCTTCTTTCTCTGGACATTGACCAATGGGCTCACCTGCATGTTCGACCGTCACACTGGCATAGGCACATTGATTCCTATTCTGGCCGTCGAGGGGTATGGTTTAGGTCTCACGTTGCAACCAAGTAAATTTCCCACAGCCCTATTCTTCAGATAAAAGCATGAGCTGACCGTTCTATAGCACTGGTAGGTTTACTGGCCAATTCCAGAACGGACGACCGAGCTGTGTGCACGGGACTCAGAAACTTTGTGAGGACTGTAGGAGGTGCATTTGGGCTCATCGGTAAGTGGTCATCACCGAGCTCCTCAGTATCACCTTTACTCTGACGAACGGCTGCAGTCTCGGGTGCCATTCTATCCAATACTCTGAGCAGCCGACTGGAGGGCCTGCCATTCATCACAGACGAAATGTTGGGCAGCCTCACGTCCTCGACATACGCAGCTGGTAGCCTTGGATTGACTGCAGAGCAACAGGGTATTATTTTGGCCGCCTACATGGATGGGCTGCGGTACTCCTTCATCTTCTATACGGCATGTACCGGCGTCGCCCTCATTCTGTGCTTGGGTATCGGTAACACCAGGTTGGACAAGGGAAAGAAGACCAAGAAGATAGACGAGGAGAGCCAGAGCGCGGTCGCCACTGCGAACAACAGCCCCCGTACTGGAGAAAACGCGGGAGAACATGTTGGAACTGCACAGACGACTGCAGCAGGGGAGAAGACTGATCTGAAGCAGGAAACACGTTAGAGGCTTGCCACCGGGCATGACGAATCCACGATTTACATTTGCTACTCCACAAACATGCCATTCTAGCATCGGTAGGGAATATAGACAACATACACGACTATAGTGTTATAGACAAGTAGAAAAAAAAAAGTACTTCGTAGACAAACTTTCTCTGTCCTCGGGGCCACAATCCATCGGCGCAAGTCCGAAGTAGTAGCGGAGGTTCCGACGGACGCCCGTGGACTGCGCCGCAATCTCCGCTAATTACTGCCCCTTCGGCCCCCAACAGACATTGATGATCAGCGCTTACTGCATTGCATACACTGCGACACGGCACCACCATCGGGGTCTCTTTGTGCGGAGTACCATTGAATGATTTGTCGCGGCCACAAATATGTGACGGGACTGACATCCGCAAGACAGCGACCCTGGGTCCGAGAGACGGAGCTCGTCGCAGCGGTCCGATTCGACTATCGTAGCTAGCAGCTGAAGGCTGAACATGGGCTGGTGGCTGTCGATGGTACCGTAGGAGGGCGCCGATAGCTGTTAACTTCATGACGTTACACGAGGCGACCGTTGGAGACACTTCGTAGTATTTCGCGTCGTTGCTGCATTCTTCCAAGTGAAATAACATCCACAAACAATTCCAGCCACTACCCGACTGATCGATCTTGTGACATCATGCCTGAAGTATACTCCGCGCATCCTCTGTATGGCTATGACCGCGACTTCAAAGGTTACGGGGAGAAGGGGCTTGATCCGAAATGGCCCAATAACGCAAAGATTGCCGTTTCATTCGTGATCAACTACGAAGAGGTAGGTTTCCTGTATTCCCAGGGCCTTGGCAGCAACGAGCTCATATGAATCGGCAGGGCGGCGAGCGGAGTGTCATGCGCGGCGATGGCATCTCGGAGCCCAACCTGCGAGAGAACCCGGGCGGGCCTCCTAGGGTGAATGAGCGCAACTACAATGTTGAGTCCGAGTACGAGTATGGTAGCCGTGTTGGATTCTGGAGGCTCTTTAGGATGTTCAACGCGTTGAAGATGAAGTTCACCTTGTACGCTGTCGCCCAGGCTGTAGAGGAGCAGCCCGAAGTCGTGACGCGGTGCGTTGAGGAAGGCCACGATATTGCTTCCCAGTAAGTCTAGAGAGTATCGCTGGGTTCGGGAGCGGGAGCTGACAAGCTACAAGTGCCTATCGGTGGATTGAATACCACGACATGTCAGTCGACAAGGAAAAGGAATACATTAAGAAGGCCATCACCTCTTTGAAGAGCCTGAGCGGATACGCACCGCGTGGTTGGTACTATGGCCGCAACAGCCCTCACTCGCGCACCTTGGTGCCTCAAGTTTACCAGGTAGGTGTCGAAAAATAGCTGGCGATCCTTGGAAAGTCCTGACTGATCGCATTCTAGGAAATGGGAGAGACGCTCGAGTGGATGAGCGATACGTACGCCGACGACGTTCCTTACTGGATCGACCTCAACCACGAGAAGGACTCGGCAGACCCCAAGGGCTGTCTAATGGTACCCTACTCGTACGACTGCAACGACTTCAAATTCCATACGGCGGGCTCTGGCTTCCGTGATCCGCAGGGCTTTTTTGTCCATCTTAAGAACGCATTTGACGTTTTGTACGAGGAGGGACAGGAGGGCATGCCCAAGATGATGACGATTGGCCTTCACTGCCGCATTATTGGCAGGCCGGGACGCTTCGCTGCGTTGAAGCAGTTCGCAGAGTACATCAGTCAGAAGGAAGGCGTGTGGGTTGCGACAAGATCTGAAATTGCCGAGGCGTTCAAGAAGAACTATCCTTACCGGAGAGGATACTTGGCTTAGAGCAGTGGCTCTATTCCGTAGAGATATCTTGTTTTTACATTTATGCATGCTTAAACGAGGAAGCTCTTCAGGCAACGGAGCAAGACACCAGAGAGATGCTCCCAAAAATTTGTGTCGCGCTGGAAAAAGCTCTTTGTTCAGTGGGCAACCGAGCCCGGAAATCGGCTTCAACCACTAGACGACGGCGAAGCTGCTCGTGACTCTTGCCGCCATTGCAAGCACCGTTCATGTGTGCGTGCTTGATTGTCAAGCTGGTACTTTGCTCCTGCCATTAGTCCAATCTTATGTCGTTCCTGCTGGCTGCTAAGCTGCAGCTTCCACCCAATTGTTTCCAACCCACAAACCTGCCTGGCAAACTTTTCATTCACAAAATCTTGCAAAACCGAACCGCTCGTCCATGCCTGGCCAGTTCTCGAAAGAAGGTCTGCAGAAAGCAGATTCATAACGCACTCGCGGAACGTCGCTGCCCACCTACCCGTCATCGTGGACGCCATGACCCTGACGTTTCCAGGCAACGTCAAAACGACGGCACCTCTAAGCCAACGCAGTATGAGAAAACTGGAGATATTGCCACTGGCACCCAACACTAGGAAAAGCTTGCACACTCTCGAACTGAGACAGGTGTGCAAGCTCAGGAGTCACTATGAGCTGCCATGCCACGCCTCCGAGAGTCTGCGAAGCTTGACGTTGATTGGCAGTACAATCAAGCTGCATCCGGTCTACCGGTTTGTACAATCCTTTCTGACCAGGAAATATAGATCAGATGGACATTCCTACCATTTGTTTCCATTAAAATGAAAGACTATTTCTAAGCAGTATTTTGATACAGGCTACAAGCCTCGACCTCCTTGACCCACAGCTTCCAGGGCCTATGCGCCGACCAGGCCGTCATCTCGCGCGACGCCTGCGCCTCCTCGGGGCTGAGGTACTTAATGGGCTGGAGGGGCCCATCGCGCGTGCCGTACGCGGCGAGCGAGGTCAGCGACGCCGTCTGGATGGCCGCGTTGCGTAGCGTATAGACGCCGCGCAACACGCACTCCTCGATGGTGTCCGCCACGGCCGTGAACCCGTGCCCGCGCATCAGCACCACCGACTGCTCGTACTCGAAGCACCGGGCCAGCGCCGAGCCTAGGTGTGTGTTGCGCACTAACAGGTCCCGCTTGTCTCCGGCTTGGTATGCTGATGCGATGTCGAAGACGTTAACCCAGTGCCCGAGGAAACCGGCCATGTGGTAGCAAGGACGCCTGGGTTTTGCAGGTCAGCTAATGGTCACGGTCGTCTGGGAATGGTATCGCTCACATGGGCACGCCGTTGATGGTGTACGGAATTACAGAGTCCGCATGGCTGTGTAGTACGGCATTGGTCGTGGGATACAGCTTATATATCTCGCTGTGGATATGCCTCTCAGCGAATCCGTTGGGGGCGCTGGGATCAACGGGCTCGGCATTGGACACCCAGTACTCGACCAGGTCGTCCGGCGACGTGATAGTCCCCGGTGCGGCCTCCCGCGACATGATAAACACATCGGGCTTGGACGGATGCCGACACGAGAGGTGCCCGTAAGCGTCCAGTACATTGTGGTAGTGTAGTATGTGAGATCCCGAGATCAGGTTCCGGCGGACGGTCTGGAGCTCGGTGTGCTGGGAGCCTGGGTCCGCCATCTCGCAACGAGGCACGATATGTGCAAATTGCTGATCTATAACTTGTCCAAAGAAATAAATCCTCGTCCTTTTCACGGCCTGAAGAGTAGTTGTTATCCTCTCTTCAATGGTCGTAAAGCGGCATCGGAGAGCCGAAGGGCTGGCCGGCCCTCGGGAAGTGAGGGGCATTTGCTTCTGCGCTGTCCAGAAATCCCGCTGGGTGCCATCTCCGCACGATCGGCGCGGACACCGCGATGAGGTTTCAAAATACAACAAAATATTTTGCGTACTCCCCAGGACGGCCGGGAGTATACATCTTGAGCCTCTTCTAGGCGTTCCTGCTCAAGACGACTTGTTCGACCATCGTCGCTGGTATACCTTAGGTATCTTATGGAAGCGTCATGGGATGATGGCCCCGCGCTCTAGGCTCCAGCACCCGCAGGGCATATTGCCGCCCAGATTTGTGTTTAGGATTTTGCTCGCAGGAAGATAGGAAATGCCAAGTTCTTATACTTTCTTATCCCGCTGGAGGCCATTCAATAAGGGCTACGTTTGGTGTGAGATCTGGGGTTTCTGGCCCCTGGCATTGCCTGAGACTCGAAGTCGAAAGACGACAGTGTATACTCGGATCCATATTTTATAGCGGCAACCATAGTATCAGAGAGTTACTCGCAAGTGGCCATCCTAACAAGAAGTCCACATCCACAGATAGCTAAAATTTACGTAGTTATGGTTTGTCTCCCGTCGAACGTGTCACCAGCCCGACATGGGAGCAAACGACTTTGTTACAAATGGTGCTTTTGGACAACCGGGTGTACCAGTGACAAACCGCCCAGCCTTTCCTCCCGGGTGAGAGCGTTTGAGCAAGTATTCCATCGCAGCCCGTTCACGCCCACGCGCCACAGGGCAGGTGCTATTGTACCCCGGACTGTCTTTGTGGCTACCTGATTGGCGCCAAGTAAGCTTGATTTTAACGTTGTGCCCCGGCGTCTGCAGGGCCAAGAACGGCGGGCTTATACTGGGAAGTCCAGCTCCTTCCATTGCTCTGTGGTACTTGATGGAATTTGTGAGTTGGAACCTGCATCTTGAGGGAAATATGCTCACAAGCTATCCCAAAATTGTCCATTTTAGGCAATGTACGTGTGTGCAAACGCGGTAGCAGGCTTGGCAGGTGAAACCAAAAGAGCCCGGAGCCTGGGAAATGTGTACAAAGGTGCACATGTGTTGCCTGATGTTTGACTGTTTGTGTATTTATTCGTCAAATCCACACAAACGTACCAAGCTCTCCAAGCTTCCATCTTGACCTTGCAAACAACAACCCACCCAGCCTTGTTGTCTTTTGTCACCACTCCAAGACTCTTTCTTGAGCAGGCACGGCATTTCCACAACCTAATCCAATCTCTCACCAAGACTTCTTCTCTCCAATAAACACTCCTGCCAACATCAAGCAAGATGAAGACCTCCATCGTCCTCCTCGGCGCCGCCCAGCTCGCCGCCGCTCACTTCGGCATCGAGTATCCCGAGTGGCGCGCCGACACGCTGGCCACGGAAGATGGTCCCTATTCGCAGTGGGACTACCCTTGTGAGTACACCCTCACCTCCAAAAACAAGCCAAATCGCTCCCCAAGAAACCCAAACTGACCTCTTCGAAGGCGCCAACGTCCCCGACGGCAGCGGCAACCGCACGCAGTGGCCACTCTCGGGCGGCGCCGTCTCCCTCGAGCTGCACCACCCCTGGACCTACGTCTTCGTCAACCTGGGCCTGGGCGACAACGTGACCAACTTCAACATGTCGCTGACGCCCTCTTTTCTGAACGTCACCGGCAACGGCACCTTCTGCCTGCCCGAGCTGAGCCTGCCCGGCGGCGTCGACATCGCCAACGGCACCAACGCCTCCATCCAGGTCGTCACCTCGGGCGAGTCCGGCAGCGCCCTGTACAACTGCGCCGACGTCGTCCTCGTCGAGGATGCTCCCGGCCCCGCCGATGGCGTCTGCGTCAATACGACCCAGTCGTCCGTCGTCGTCACCGGCGACAAGACCTCTGATGACAACTCTACCAACTCGACTTCTGGTGCCGGAGCCAGTGGTACCAGCGGCGCCCAGGCTCTGTCCGCCAGCACGGGTGCCTTGGCCGGATTCGTGGGCATGGGTCTGCTCTTCGCCGCAGGAATGGTCATCTAGTCCTTCGCCCGGGTGCCTTGCCCTAAAGGGCGAAAGGCTGTTCACAGGCAATCAAGCCATCATCACGACTGCAGTCGGTATCACAGCACCACGAGCACAAGGTCACGAAGAATGACGATAATGAGGAACTGGTATATAAAAAAGATGGGGTATCATGCGCGGCTGTCTAACACAGCGACAAAGATGTCAGCCATGCTCATATAAAAAAAATCAAATCGCAAAAGGAAAATGCAATGCAAAGCTCGGAATGACGCACATTCGGTAGTACTGTACCTCCTCAACCGTGTCATCATCCAAGCAATTCAATCATGATCGTGATGAGACGCTCCGAATGAAATGTTCCGCGCCGTCTAAATGCAAATCGCAAAAATCAAACAAGAGCTTAAATGTCGTAATTAATGCTCTCTCGCTTGTGCGCAAAAAAGTTCATGGTCCTCCGTACGTCGTTCCGGCCGGGAATGGGTGATACTCCGGATGCTTCGCTGGTACAAGCCTGGTCCGTCTCTTGTGAAGCGTTGCTCAGAATTGACTGTTAGTGCAACTTGGATCGACGCGGATAAGAGAGACAAATGTGTACAATGGTATGAAAGTTGATGGATATGCGCCTTGGTGATAATATGCCGGAAATGTAAAGAGATAAAATGCTTGTTGTAAATTGTTGTTGCCTTAGTTGTCCAGCGACGCATCCTTGGCGAGCTCGTTCATCACCTTGGCCATGCTGATGCGCTGGATGGGGCTCGGAGTCAGCATCTGCGAAACCAAGACGTGCAGCTTGTCCCTCGGGTTGAGCTTGGCCTTGGCCTCGATCACCTCGCTCAGCCACTGCTGCATCTGGTGTACCGCGGATGGCGTCCTGCTCGACGAGTGGTGCGTCCTCCGGTTGATCTCGGCAATCATCCAGTAGAGCTGCTTCGGGTGTCCTTGGCGGCCGCGGGCGTCCGGAAAGGTAATCTTCTTGAGCACGTAGAGCATGGTGACGCCGAGCGCCCAGACGTCGGAGGCGCTGCCACGAAGCTTGGTTCCTATAAACTCTGGTGGCACGTAGTATGGTGTTCCTCCATTGGTTGCCGGGTCGCTGTACCGCGTCGACAGTCCAAAGTCGCACAATACTGCTCCGCGATCCGGGGAGTAAAGGATATTGGCGGGTTTGATGTCGTTGTGCACCCGCCGCCTCTGGTGCACGTAGTTCAAGGCACCGGCAATGTCCTTGAGTATCCTCAGTGCATCGTTCCTGTTGCCAAGGAACACGTCATTGCCTGAGTCACGCCAGACTCCTCGGGCCGCCAGATCCTTGCCGTCAATGTGCTCCATATACAACGACAGGTATCGCGCGTCACCTCCATAGAGCCTCACAATGGACTTGTGCTTCATGTCCTCTTGGCTCCGGTATTCGCGCAGCCAGATATCGGCCTGCCTTATGACGTTTCTGTGGTTATCTTGAGGTCTGGCGTTGGGGTTGGTGCCACGAGTCTTGAGGACTTTGACGGTGATGACGCCGTCTGGTACTTGCGAATGCTCGGCGGTGAAGACGGAAGATGCAGCCGTGGTCGCAATTTGGTTGCGCTTCGTCAACAGGTATTCATCAATTTCCGCACCTGGAATGGAGACGGTCTCGTCCTTTTGTACTTGAAGAAGCGCTTGACCATTAAGAGCGGCAACCTCTTTGCCTTTGCGGGAATGTGGTAGTGGGAACACGAGAGGTTCTGCTGTGGGACGGGGGTAGAACATGATTACACCCTCATCGTCCTTACTTGATTCCTCTGTCCGGATGCGTTTCCCGGAGCCTTCGTCATTGCTTTCATCGCCATCGGGAGATATCGAGCGTGAGCGTTTGCCAGAGGAGTTGACAACAGCATTGCTGCCAACGATTGACGAAAGACTAGATTCCTCCTGTGGTAACCAAAGTGCTGCGGGGCGCTTTGCGAGAATCCGAAAGTCCAGAATGTCTGTTCCGTACAGACTTATCCTCCATGAGCCAGGAGAAAGTTCCATGGTGGTTCCTGGGATGACTTCTTGGTCATAAGCGGCACCATCATCAGATGCCGACGACAGCGATAGCCTCGCCAAGGCAATGGGAATATCTGATCTATTGAGAAGTATTTGGTTGTCGCTGGCTGGGTCGTAGTAGAGTTCGCACCAGATTGGTGGCCTGGTCTCGTCTACGCCAGTCTCGCCGGGTATCCTTAGCGAAAAGTTGATGTCTTTGGAGGTCTGAGTCACCGCCAGGACCCTCGATTTGGACCGCTGAGCATCGGCCACCTCGGCGCGGAGGGCCAGCCACTCGCAATTGTCGCTACCAGGACTGACGGAGCGAGCGCGAGTGAGAGGCCGGACCAAAATGCGGATGCCTTGTTGGTGGTGGTCGTCATCAATAATCAGATCATCAAGCGGGACGGTGTCATCTTCGAAACTCTCAAAACTCCTCTGGACATCGACGCTCCGCTGAAGGCGCGTAAGCATTTCAGATTCCGAGAACGGCTCCGTCCTCTCCTCTGAAGAGTACTCCTCCCCCATGGCGAGGCAGCAGTACTGGGAAGGGTGTTGGTAATGTCGTGATCATATATAACAAATAGAGTTTGGAGATGAGATACCAGGAAAATGCCAGAATGAGTATATAGGCAGCAGAGGGACGAAAATAGAGAGAGGTGAGAGAAACGAGAGCCTGTAGGTGTGGGGAAATTTTTACACTTTGAATGGGCCGTCTCCGTGTCTAGGAAGGCAGGGAGATGGGGAATACTAGGCCTGTCCTACGCAATGTAAGTATAAGGTCCGTCAGATGAACTGTCCTTGAGACCCCGTCTCTGCTCAGATCCGGGCCTCGAGATGGACGAGGTTGCGGAAGGAGAGTCATGGAAATCAGTCAGAAGTCTAGTGCGGCTGATCCCGCGATCCGAAGTGCTGGTAGGCGACCTGTGCTCCCTCTTATGGGCTGGGGTGACCCACGGCCGTCTACCGTACTAGGTCCTGGAGGACATGGGGTTTAATAGTGAGCCTCTGAATGTCTGCACCTTGGGCTACCTCACACTGTCCGTCGACTGTAGATATCTCGGGCAGCTCGCCATTACAGAACCGTGCCAGTCGATGATCTAGAGCACGGCTTGCCTCGAAGGATTGGCCGAGCCACGGGGGCCGCTCACAAGGCTGGTTACGCGCCGCCGCATGACATGAGAGTAACCCGCAGCGCCGCACGCGCGCTGTGCTCTGGCCTCACTTGAGAATGCCCAATCGCCCAGTCTTGGTGATGATGTTACCCTCACGGGCGACTGGTTGCAGTGATCACTGATGGTGATGGATGACAGAAGGCGATGACTGAAAACGACTTGGTCATGGCGAGGTTTAAATACTCAGTCTCGTCGCTTTAAGGTTTCTTTCGAATGAAGCAGTGCGTCCAGTTTTGACTTTATCCCTAATGTCAGGTACGGAGAGTATCCAGTCTGTCGGTCGAGGGACATGGCGATAGATCAATATGGTACTGACGGAACGGATGACTAGGTAGCAAGCGGCGGCCTCTCCCATCGGAGTTCACGTGGTGCAAGTCCTAAACACAAGAGACAAAGATGGCCTGGAAGATGCCTTGGTGCCTGCGTCAAAACAAGAATAGGACGGAGGGCCGATACGGGAATGACGACCTCCTGGCACAAGCCTGTCGAGCTTGGGTGCTTACTATCCATGACTTGAAGAAGTGCTCGCTCGCTATTGCCAGGCTGCTGCTGTGCTAGAATCCGGATGCTGGAAGTGTCAGAAAAGAGAGGTGCCCGAATGACCTGTGGGAGTGGATCCAGCGATTGCTACCACGGATCCAGACACGACAGGCAAGACAGGCCATGATCTGGACCTCGAAGTCGAGACGAGAGGAGTAGAGACACCCTGGTGTGTGCCCAGCTAGTCGCATTCCTTCTGAGATGGTGTGAAGGAAAAGTCGTGAATGAGCTGCAGGATCCCGGACGGAATTTGGATGTTTTCATCATGCGTCACAGGTGATTGGGCGCCATGTCCCACCTCCGGCAGATACGGGGGCTCTGGTTGGTTGGGTGACCCCTCGGCGCAGCGATCTTGTGCCCGATATCTGACGCTAAGGATGCCTGAGCCCCAAAGTGGCTACTAGTGGCTACAGCCAGTAGATGCCTGAGGCAAGAAGACGTTGAATGATGATGGCCCGATCGCCCACCTTGTCCTTTCACCCGTTCTCCCTCCAACAAAGGGCTGCCGCTGCTGTCCTGTTGCTGCTGTTGTTGTTGTCCCAAGTCTCAGAGTCTCGATCGCGAAGCCCACGTCTACCAAAAGAACACGACTTTTTGCGCCTCTCGATTCTCTTTACTTGACAACCAAAAAATACAACATTTTGCCGAAATGGGTTCTATAGCGTGTGTTTAGACGATACCGAGTCACTCGAAAGTACCGATGAGACCCAAAAGCAGCAGCAGCACCTTCTGAGCCAACGCCCTGAGCGACTTGCACCGCTCAACCACCACAGCCTACGCACAACTTGACGATTTTCCGCTACCCCGTTTTCCCTATTCCTCTTTTCCGGTTCTGGCGCATTCAGGTTCCCTTTTTACGATACCCCCATAGATACCTTCTAGACGTATGACATGGACGACCGGGGTTGGACATGGCCCGCCTGGAAGTTTGGCATGAAGAGGGAGGACCTCTTCACCTCTCTCCACGATCAGTACAACACTTTCCCTTCCACCATACAAGACCCCGAGGCCTTTCACCACGATGTCTGGGAGATCTCCAACACGGCCAGCACCCAAGATGAGTTTCGCGCCATGCTCGCGGACCGTAAGGAACTGCGACTTCGCGAGCTGAACCAAACTCTCGAGTCGGCCTCGTTCGAGATTATCGCCAACCCCAAGCTCATCGGCTCGGAACAGTGGCAGTTTGCCGTTCAGCTGTTTCGCACCAGGTCCCTCGACTCCCTTGTGAGATACTTTGCCTCCTATCTTCCCGACGCGCACCCTTGGCACCACACCCACGACGACGACGCGCAGACCTCGACGACTGTCTCTTCCGTCTCCGACTCTCTCGCCGACTCGGTCGATACCATCGACTCTGTATCTACAGCAGACTCGGGCAAGCCCTTCTTTGATGACGACGACCATGACTTTCTGCTCCACGAGCCTCTCTCTATTCACACATCTGCGCTACCCGCCAGTCACCTGCCCCCGTCGCCGCGCTCCATGACCATGTGCAGTGATTCGTCGGCCGCTGTGTCGCCCATCAACCCTGATCATGACGATCAAGTTCTTGGTGGTTTGCCAGCGCCACGAACCACAAGATACGCGGACATTGATTGCGACGACGCTGTGATGCACTCGGAACTGCCATCCCAATGCGACGAGGACGAGACATCGCAAGATGATGACTATGATACACCCTTCTCGTCCGTTTCTGACATTGCCGACATTGCACAATCCCACGGCCATGGTGACTCCATCACGCCTGCAGAGCGTGGGGAGCTGTCGTCGGCTGTGGTGGAGTCGGTCGAGGAGTCAGAGACACCGACGCCCCGGAACGAACTGGAGTTGAAGTCATACCCATTGGAAGAACAGAGTAAACCGTCGACCGGCCTGAAGGCAAGTCAACAATCAACCTCGCCATTATACACACAAGTACTCAATGAGTACATGAAATCACGAAAAACACGGAGAGATGTTAGCCCAGCACGGTCTATCAGGAGAACGAGTCCAGAAATTGGACGTATACAGAAACCCCTTCCAGATTCTATACGAACGAGACCTGTTGGTCGGAGGCGGAATGAATGATCCCAGCAAGAGCTGTACATACTTATGATAACCTTGAATGCTGTATATACCCGCAATGTGCAGAAAGTTTTTGAACCTTGGTGTTCGTATATTTCTCTTTATAGAGTCTGAAGCGTGCCTGTCCGACTCACTGTGGTGCTAACACGATTAAAAGACATGCTCCACGACGTACTCAGACGGCGGAGCTTTCACCCGCGAAGACTATAATATTTCTGTCTCGCATGTCGCTACTTTGGATTTGTAAGTGTTCTCGGAAGAAGTTTTGTATGTTGACCACTGTTTAGTACTGTTTCGGGAGCAGCAAAGCGAAGTCATCGTGTCGCAAGGTCTGTGTGTGAATAACGGACCCGCCGGCGATTGCCTTTCCGCGGGGCACTTCCGCGGGGCACTTAAGGCATGCTTATGGGGCGCTAATGCCCTGTCCCCAGCCCTATCGGCGCTCATCTCTCACTGAAACGCGGGGAACCTCGATCACCCCGCCAAAGCTACAGCATTCTTTCGTGAGGTCATTGACTGTTGGAGCTTCCCCAAGCTGAGCCTCGAGACACATTCGAAGTCAAGCAGGAAGCACATGACAATGAGGTCATGGCTTCGACTCTAGTTGCTGCCACATGCATCTTGTATCCTCGGCTTTTTATTTCCCATGAAATGTAATGATTAATGAGTCTAGTTAGCATGGCAAGCTGCCTTCCCTGACCATCGGAAGTGTAGATGTTATATATATCAAACTATTCGATCGATTATACTTCCAACATTCCCAATGTTTCTCGCATACATTAAGAACTCGATATTCTCCGGCGTGGAGAAGATCAAAGAGACGCTGTCCCTCGCCCAAGACAAGGCCCTCGAGTCCCTACCCGAGCCGTACATACCGACCGCGCAGGAGATTGCCGCCATGCCCGAGAAGCTGCGCGAGAAGGCCAGCAAGGCCCTCCACGGCGCGGACGCGAACCCCAGCATGCTCGGCGACCCCGTCAGCCTCAAGGCCGAGCAGAGCGACTACGTGCCTCCGGGCCAGGATCAAGATGGCGCCGCGAGCGAGTCCTCTTCCGAAGACACATCAATCAGCACCGGCGGATCTTCCGGGGGCGGCAAGGAGACGCTGAGGGAGAAGGCAGCAAAGAAGCTCAAGGGCCCGGACGCGAACCCAAGTCAACTGGGTGATCCCGTCAGTATGAAGGCCGAAAACAGTGATCGTGTACCCAAGCCGGAGGAGGGCGGCGCGCGGCCGAACAGGGACTCGAAATTATAGGATTACGAAGCGTGGGTGTTATATATCGGGAGCATCGGGAATACAGCTGGACGTACGATGTACAAGCATATTAGTCAGGTCGATGCAGCACTTGTCTCATGATGAACTTGCTCTTAATGAAAATATTTCAAACTTCCATGGATTTATGATTAACTGATATTACATGTGTAATCACAAGTCTGGAGAATTATCCAAATAACGAAATACCCGCGCGGTTCATTTGTCATAACCGCGAGGCCTAGAGATACAGGCGAGTAAGCTGAAGGTGTAGCGTGTAGTTCCCTACAGGTTAGCTCGGATCCGCTGAGCGATTGCGAAATATGCAAGACGCGCACATCAGCATTCCTGTCTGACCACACTGGAAGAACAAGATATATTTCATGTTGGTCGGATCTTCCACACTTGATATATTGCCCTTATCTCTCCTAGCATTGTACTCAGACACAAGACACCAATTATTGATGACCTGTTAACATCAACCGAGAGACCCACGACTTACAAACACAACAAGTCTTAGCACCACAGCGGTAGCATCACGCCAACATGGCCAAAGACTCCAAGGTGAGTATCTTGAAATGTCCCAATAAATTTGATCATGTGTGCGAATCTAACCAAACTCCTAAGCTCCAAAAGCTCGATTATCAGAAGGACGGCAACTTTATTCGTCCAGATTCGACCTTTCGTAATACCGTCTCTAGGGACCCAAATTCCAAGTTTCCCGCTGAGAACGGACGGTATGCGCTATACCTCTCGCCAGGGTGCCCCTGGGTGAGTCCATCTATAGAACCTATTTCAAGATTCAAGCAAGCTTATGAGGCCCGTGATAGGCACATCGCACATTAATCGTACGTGCTCTCAAGCACCTAGAGGATGTGATAGATCTATACCTGCTCGGAGATATGGGCCCTAAGGGATGGGAGTTTGACGGCGCCTTCGAGGGCTCCTTGACCGAGGACCCGCTGCACCCGGGCGTCAAGTATCTGCGCGAGCTTTACGAGAGGATCGAGCCGGGCTTCAGCGGGCGCGTCACGGTGCCGGTCCTGTGGGACAAGAAGACGGACACCATCGTCAACAATGAGAGCAGCGAGATCATCCGCATGCTGTACAGCGAGTTCGACGAGCTGCTGCCCGAGGAGCACCGCGAGGCCAACCGGCCGGGCGGCGGCCTGTACCCGGAGCCGCTGCGGGGGCAGATCGACGAGATGAACGGGTGGGTGTACGACACGGTCAACAACGGCGTGTACAAGACCGGGTTCGCCGGCACGCAGGAGGCGTACGAGAAGAACCTGTATACGCTCTTCGAGTCCCTCGACAGGCTGGAGGGCATCCTCGCCGGGCACGGGCGGCCGTACCTGATCGGCGAGCACCTGACCGAGGCCGACGTGCGGCTCTACACCACGATCGTCCGCTTCGACGTCGCCTACCATCCCGTCTTCCTGTGCAACCTCAAGAGCATCCGGCACGACTATCCGCATCTGAACCTCTGGCTGAGGCGACTGTACTGGGACCGGGGCGAGCTGACCAACGGGGCGTTCTACAGGACCACGGAGCCGTGGATCAAGATGTACGGTGCTGGCTATGCCAGTGCCCGTCAGAAGGTCACGACCCACGAGGGTGTTCTCATCATACCAAGAGGTCCGGCCGTCGCAGTCGAGCCACTTGAGATGACGAGAAGCTGTGAAGGGCAATTGTCAGATTTCACCGCAAGTAGCGACAACAGGAGCGGTCTCCGTCCTGCAGCTTACACGGGAGGTTTAGCGTCCAAAGTCTATGGTACTCTGTAGCGAATCTCAGGAGACGACTTGAGTCTTGATTTGTAAGACACGGTTCGATCATGATCTGAACTCCGCGATGGCCCCCCTAATACCCCGCCCTGCCGTGCTATCTGTGAGACCTAACTCGGACACTTTTTAGTGAAGCGGATCGACGGACAGATTGAACGTTTCTGCTTATGCGATCCGGCGACTTGTTATTTGGTCCCCGTGAAGAGACCAAATGGAGAGGTTACGTTCGGAGAGAAATGGAAACAACCAGTGAATATACTGCATTGATGCCAAGAATTCATTTTCTTAATTCTGCACCCTGGATTGGATTAGCCCTCACGTCAAACCTTCTCCTCGGGCACTGCAGAATGGTGGGCTGTTATGGTCAAGTTCCAACGGACAGCACGCAGCGGCTAGCGTCCAACTAGAGCTTCGTATAGTGCTTACACGTGCGCGGAAACCAAGCGGCCCCTTTGCTTACAAGAGCAGAGCTGTTTATGTTTCCTCAGGGCTGGAAAGTACAGAGTTTCACAACGTATATAAAGGGTCTTCTGAACCCTTGCCACCCTGTATAGTCGTTTCCGTGTCAACTTCAACTCATAATCATAGCGACTCGATCATCTCACCCATCAACAGTCTCACATATTACATCTATTTTACTGCTCATACCTCAGTCCTTATATTTCACACCGCCATCATGACGTCTCTCTACAAGCAGTCAATCCCTGTACTGACCAAGTACCTGAACAACTTTGCCGCCATTGTAAGGAAAGGAGAGGAGCTGGCAAAGAAGAAGTCGCTCCAGCCCGAGGAAGTCATCAAGTACCGTCTCATCTCGGACATGCAAGGGTAAGTCAGCCACTCGACTCGAAAGATCCCCAGCAAGCACTGACACCGCCGTCAGCCTGTCATACCAGGTGCAGTCGTGCTGCAACACGTCGGTCTGGTTCGTCGACCGTGTCGGCAAGCTGGAGCACGCCGCCGTCGAGGACAAGGAGGAGACGTTCGACCAGCTGGTCGCGCGCATCGAGCGCACCATCGAGTACCTCAACGGGGTCGACGCCGCCAAGATCGACGCCGGCGCCGACCAGCCCCTCGTCATGGAGACCCGGATGGGCAACTTCAGGTTCGAGTCCGGCCAGGCCTACTTTAGCGAGTACGCCCTGCCCAACTTCCACTTCCACATGGCTTCGGGGTACTGCATCCTGAGGACCCAGGGCGCGGAGCTGGGCGCGCTGGATTACCTCAAGGATGTGTTCCACAAGGTTGAGTAGAGCAATCCCGTTTCGGCTCAATCAAGTTGGTCTGTTAGAGAACAGGAGAAGGAAAGTTGAGCTGAAGGGAAGGACAAGAAGGCCAGAGATAAGGTCGTCCGGCACCGCGGACGAGAGCTGCAAAGGTTTCAAAAAGTAAAACAAAAGCATTTATTCAAGCCAATCATTTGCTCAGTCTGCCCACCTGAGTTCCGTGTGTTCAGATACGATTCGGTATGTCGTGACTGTGCTACATCTTTCCGGGGCTGAGTTGCGGCATGCAAGCCAGAAGCCCTGTCCCGCGGACGTTCAATTGGTTATTTGAGAAGTTGCCACCAAGGCAGATTCAGGTGTCTTATTCGACTTGAAAATCACTCGGTGTGCACGTGCAGGTGTGTGCAATAAGTGTCAGTCTGCTCATAGATGGTCTAAGTCCCCCACGAGGCTGGCGAAGGGAGTATCGCGTCTTTTCCCACCTGTCTCATAAAACGATTATCATCACCAGATGGCTTCGTTTACTTTTGGTAGCTTCGGCGACATCATTACCCTTACACAAATTGCGCACAAAGTGTATGATGCCATCGACAGTAATGGCGACATAGCCAAACGCGTGAAGGTATCGCAAAAAGATCGCGAAACCTTTCTCAACGTTTGCGCTTCGATTGAACGAACCGTTAAGGCCGGCGGTCCTATGAGCGAGGACGATGCGGCGGCTCTCGAGCAAGTCCTCACCGAGTGCCAAAATCTTTTGGCCGAGTTCGAGAGATATCTCGACAAATTCAATGATCGGCGCCAAATCGTCAGATTCCTGCGCAGAGTACAGTCTGCACTGTTCAAAAAAGAAGAGAGCAGCCATTTTCAAGATCGCTTGCGAGATCATAGCATCATGCTCGGGCTAGTTATCGGACCTATTCAAGCCAAGTATGCTTCGCTAGACCTCAAGGCACACATCACCAATTCGCTCGAGCCGTGGGACCAGAAGCCGATGCAATTGCAAGATGCCTTGGGTCGCCGCTATCCAGTACCCCTAGAGGTCTGTAGCTCATTTGAAGTAATTCGCCAAATACACCTTTTTACTTGTTTGGCCAAATAATAATGTTTTGTCAGGGACTGTTGAATTTTATTCAGTACGCCTTCAAATCCGATGAATCGATCTATTCAGCTGTCAAACAACATCAATTCTGGCTGATCACACCAAACAACCGGGATCCCCAAAGCTGGCTCGTAGTTCAAGAGGAAGACTGGAAGTCTATAGCCCGGCCGGGGACTCGCCTTGGTATGTCCTTCTATACTCAATGCCAAGAAGGTGAAACGGGTCCCCAGAGAATATCGGGGGCGCCTGAGAGTACTGCCAAGCTTCCTCAGTCTGAGATTTGTCACAATGGAGTTGATGCTTGCATCTCAGCGCCCATGGACGTTGCAGCAGATGCGACATCGCTCGAATTTTCTTCCGATGGCCTTTCCGATGGCGGCGAATCTCTGAATGAGTTCGTTGCAAGTGTCAAATTCAACGACCCCATGCCGCCCTGGGCAATGTACAATCCAGACACGAAATTCCAGCTGTTGTAGGTCATCACCACGCCAACTTACCTCTCTGTAGAGGTGGACTAAGTAAGAAACTCCAGGTCTCCAATGGATAATCTGCCCAGCCCTGCGTTATTGCGTGGTCATAGGTGTTGTACATCTCAGTGTTATATATGCAGTTTTAGCATGATTAAAAACCCAAATGGACGGTCAGTCAGATCAATTATTGCGGCAGGGCCTCGCAGTCGGATTGTTCAGCAACGCAAGAGTGTTTGCTTGGAAATCGGCGAGGCTGGTAACGCCGCTCAGATCACCCCTGGGTCTCGAGAGCGGGCTCATGACAGCTCCGGTATCTTTGACTGCCGAACATTCGTCGATGAGGCTACATCATCGGAAAAAGGGCCTTCGAAAGAGTCGAGTGAAGAGACTGAAGCGGAACGGGATGATATGATCATGGGAAAGGAATTTAGTGACGGCTTCTTATTTCACAAGCAACCACTTCACGAGCCAAACAAGCGAGGTTTTTTTACACCCAGTTTGTTTAGATTTTTGACAGATCGAGCATGAAATCAGTCACAGAGCAAGGTACATCAGGTACACACTTGAATATGATCTTCCCTTCTATCCAAGGCCAGCCTACAAGTTCTTTCGCTGCCATCCACCCTCACTCTCAAATATCTCACCGACCGCTTTCGACACGGCCAGAAGACGCCTATCGTGATATCTTGGCGCAACAAGAGAAAGACCAATTGGCATGTCAGCTTCTCCCTTGAATCCGGGGATATTCGTCACCGGCGTGTGGAAACCCTATCGAGTATCATTAGTATTGAACGTTCCCTTCCATCAGCCTTGATAGAGTCAACTCACAGTCCATATACTGTTGAAAGCAGCGCTGCCCGTGCTGTAGAGACCGACGGGAGCAACGTCAGGCACACTGGGCGTCAGAATGGCCGCGTAACGCCCGGCGATCTCGTCAATCTTGGGCCGGAGCGCGGCCATGCCGTCAAAGGCTTTGAGCTGCGCGGCGCGCGAGATCTTGTGCTCGTTCTCGACGTGCCCGCACAGGAACGGGTGCAGCTTGTCCTTGGACGTCCGGTAGTCGGGCAGGAACGACACCCGGCCCTCGCTGTGCAGCAGCACACGGTGGAACTCGGGCGCATCGCTGAACTCGGGCGGCAGCTCGATCTCCTCGACCTCGGCGCCGTGGTCGCGCAGCAGCTTGGCGCCGAGCTCAATGGCGGCCACGGTGCCCGGTCCGGCCTGCGGCCACATGTCCGTCTTGAGCAGGGCGAACTTGGCGCCCTTGACCGCGAACGGGGCGACGGGCTCGTCGTCCGCGAGCGCGAAGACGTCGGCCAGGAGCTCCAGGTCGTCGACGCTGCGGGCGTACAGGCCGAGGGTGTCGAAGAGCAGCGAGTAGATCTTCTGGCCCTCGCGGGTGATGGAGTTCCAGGTGGGCTTGAAGGCGTAGATGCCGTTGAAGGAGCCCGGGCGGATGGTGCTGCCGCCCGTCTGCGTGCCGAGGCCGATGGGGGCCTGGAAGTCGCCGACGGCGGCGCCCGAGCCCGACGACGAGCCGCCCGGCGTCCGGCCCGGGTCGTGCGCGTTGGACGTCTTGCCGCCGTACAGCGTCGACGCGAACTCGGTCGTCGTCGTCTTGCCCAGGATCAGCGCCCCGGCGTGCTTCAGGGTGATGATGGATCCTGCATCTACTTGTGGTGCATCCCCCTCGTAAATGGGCGAATTAAATTGTGTGGGCATGTCTAGTAAAACTGTCAGGATTGCCGCAGGCTATTTTTATAACAATGCGCTTTCTCAATCAACTTACCCTTGGTGTAGATGACATCCTTGACGGCGATGGCGACTCCATGCAGCGGACCTCGCTTCTCTGGCGGTATTTGGTCGAGCTTCTTGGCTTGCTCAATTACATACTCAGGGTTCAGGTAGGCCCAAGCCTTGACAGCGTCATCTCTCTTCTCGATGCGCGCGAGCAGAGACTTTGCATAATCCTCGACTGTCAGTGAGCCGTCTTTGAACTTGGCGACAGCATCGGTCGCCGTCAGCTTCCAGGGCTCCATGCTGGTTTGTGTTTGTAGGATTGGTAGCGGGCTTCTCCGATAGTGCGATTATAGTGATCCTCAACTGAGTGTCTTTACAGTAAGCAGCCGGCGTATCAGCAACTCGTCTCAATCAGATCTGTACGAATATGTGTCTCAAAATACTCATGTGCATATTCTCAAGTTCACAAATATCATTTATTTTATTTGCGTGCCTAACATGGCTACCATCATCCGCAGGCCGGAATCGGAGTGGTAGGAGTGTGTCCGATCGGATACAGCTATCGGTGCCTCGCCCGAAGATCTTAGTGGTGATGGCGCCCCTCTTGGACGCTGATAAGCCTATAGTCGTGGGAGATCGCCGAACGGCTCCAGGGACCCGACGGCTCGATTTGGGTATTGAGCGGTCTTCGTTTAGTCATGTCCGACTGCCGCGCATTCGTTGCCCTCACGTGCTTATGGCGACAACCAAGTTGGAGCTGTCACAAGCACGCCATTTCTTATTAACTAATCTGCTCGCAAATCTTCAGTTTATGTCAAACTTGTCTTTTTGCTTTAGAAAGCCACCAAATGGGTGCACGCACCATATATCTTCCAAGCAATATGATGACCATTTGTGAAACACGAAGAGCTATTCGGCATAGGAGCAATTCATATCATCGTTGGAGAGCAATTTGAGATTGAACTTATCATATGCTTCTCAATTTCATGTACTTGGCTCCGCAAGCAGAAACTATGAGCCGCGATGGTAGTTTAGGTACATCGTATATTGCATCGAGTACCACCGCTTCGACCTGTGCGTCTCGACTATCAAGGGCCGGTAATTGAGTATCATCAGGCGACCTCGCACTCAACACAAGCCTCTGGCTCGGTGCCCCGCCATATTTTCTTGATCTTCAAGCCGTTTGCCGCGAGCAAATTTCGCCACTGTTTTTCGGTCCTTTCCAGACCACCGACCGGAAACATGGACATGTCTCTGGCTGCCTCATAGATTCCAATGTTCAGATCCGGAAGCACCAGGTCCACCAGTAGCAACTTGCTCTGCGGCCGTGCTTTCAGAACTGGTAGCAACTGCTGAAGGAAACGGCTGACATCTTGGTCGTTCCAGTCGTGAAAAATGTGCCTGTAGTAGTAGACGTGCGCGTCTTTGATGGGCTGGCTAGTGAACATGTCGTAAGGCATGAACTCGACTCCCTCAGGGGGGCTCGGCACCGCGTCAAACGTCGAGGGCAAATCTTGCACAACGAAACGACCTTTGAGCTCCGGGTTGAGCTTGCGCACCTCCTCCATGACGTGTCCCTGGCCACCCGCGATGTCGACGATCGCAACGTCGTCGTTCTTGATGTCTAATTTTGCAAGCTCCTCGCCGAAGGGATATGCATTGCCCGCGAGCGTGCCGGCACTCAGCGACTTCATTCCCTTGACCATGTTCTGTGCTCTTTGAGGATGGGATCCAAGGAAAGTCCACAACTCTTCGCCGTTTGCCCACTTGAAAGGTGTGCCCGATTCCCTTGTCGGTGATTTGAACCCCCTTTCAGCTAGAGTACGTGGCATTGCTAGAACCGTAGGCATGACCTCTTGAAATACAAAACTGTTGAATGCTCTGTGATTCTCATCAAGGTAGGGCTTTCCCAGTGCCGTCAGGGTGTATTCTGGCCCGGGCGCGTCCTTCAAGATTCCATTTGCCGTCAACTGCTGGCAGAGACGCACTATACGGCTTGTCAGCATCATTTGCAGTCGCCAGGGAGTTCTCAAACACCTTACTCATCATCACCTCATCGCCACTCGATTTCTCGACGATCTTTGCCAGGCTCACGGTAGCGCCTCCGGCAAATTCATCCCATAGTTCCAAGTTCGTGAAGATCTCGATGGTGGCACTCACGTTGATCTGAAAGATGCGCGGCCACACGTCCTCGTTGGGGTCACCTAATGACCAGAGAAGTTTCAAAGCTTCCTGGCGAAGGTTACGGCGGGCAACCGCGTCCTCGCCACTCGTCGACGCCGCGTCGAGCGCGCCCATGGCGCTGGTCACATTGTTGACCGCGGCCGCTACATCGCTTTTTGGTACGAACGACGACATGATCAAGACTTGTGGAAGCTATCAGACTCCCTACGTGACAAAGGTCTGTATCGAGGGGCTTGCAGAAAGAGCGTTGACCTTACAAAAGCACCGGTGGGAGGAGGACGGATCTCGATGCATGAGGTGGACTTGATCTGCTCATGTCATGCAATCTCCAACCATGATGCTGGCCAGACCAATTTCGAAGGTAGTATTATCCGACGCACTTGCAGATATCCCTCGGCTTCCAGTACAATATGCCAGCAAACGCGTCTCCCCTGGGCAGGGTATGCGCATAGGAGCTAGCTTGATTCGGTAACTATTCCAATATCTCGATGGGGCCCGACAGACTCGGCTCCAGTCTCCCGGGCCGCAACAATGTGTTTTCTCCTTCCTGGATACCCGGGTCGCCATCCCGGTCGTTGGAATGTTTGCTACTCTGTGCAATTGTGGGCCGAACGGGCATGGTCCGCAACAAGTCAAGCTGTCCATTTCGTTGCAGTCGGTGGGTCACGCTTCACGAATCATCCCTTACCATGACGTTGCGCTAAAAGGCATTTGTTACATTACAAGCCGTGTTGCGAAGGAGACTTGATTCGGGTGGCTCCTATCGAACTACATGCTTCTTACTTGCAGGCTCTCGAGGTTTCGGGCCGGGTATATAGCGGAGGATTTCGGGAAGCCCCATACCTTCCGCAGAGCTTCATTCTGGAAGAAATCTCACGAGCTAGTAAATTTAGTGAATTGAAAACCCTGTGTTATATTCCAGCAGCCAGATGTCTACCTAGAGTAGCTGCCATAGGTACGTGCGCCATGTACAATCTACGTGTTCACAAACACTGAGACTAAGTTGCCAGGACACAGCTTTGATATTTAATGTCATGTATCAAAAGAAACTATGTAGTGTCCTCCTCAGGAGTGACAAAATCCTCACACAAGTCTTTCGTCGAACATCATCTTCAAAACTTGGTTCTGCACAGTGTTATTCATAAGAAGAGAAATGAAAGATCGCGTTCAGGTTACTCTTTTGGACTACCCAAACAGCAATCTTGGTGATATCCTTGTTTAAAGACGCAAGGGACGACTGATTTCACGCCATGGGCGGTTTTCGCACACCATTTTTCTTACCTTGGGTATAATCCAACCTGGCACGACAGGGACCCCTACAAGAGGTTTCTCGAAGAGAGCTTGAGCGATCAGACAAACAAGCAGGCATGTTTCTACCATTTGACACCACTCGATTTGTGTTAGTATAAGTAGGTAAGTAATAGGCTGCGTTCGCATTCCAAGCGTGACATACGCGACGGCCATTCTAGTTTTGCCTCTGTAGCCAAGATGGCTGTCTCCGCGACAGACTTTCCGCCCGGGACAGAGAATCACCTGTCCATGCAAATTGGTTGCTATATTCTTTTCGGACTTTGCACATTTACCGTGATTTTGAGGTACCCGTTCCACCCCTTTCGTAGACCTTCTGCTCATTCGGCATTCAGACTGTACGTGCGCACCACACGATCCCACCGAATTGGACTGGACGACTGCTTCATACTGGCAGCATGGATTTCCGAGATCGCGGTCATAATTTCAGTGAAGATGCAATTCCAATCCGGGATAGGCTGGCACGCTGCCGACCTGGCGATACTCCCCGACGGTGCCAGGATCCTATCAAGTATAGTGCTGGTGCGTGTCAAAGGAAGGAGAGGGTTGTCCTCCAAAATACGTGCTAATACTGCATGAAAGTGGCCGTGGGTTGCCCAGTTCACATACTTCTTCCAGCTCGGGTGCATCAAATCGAGCATCGTGTCTTTGTACCTGCGCCTCGCGGTCACACCGGGGCAAGTCAAGGCCTTGTGGGTGGCACTGGCCGTCATCTTTGGGCAGGGACTCTCATCCGCGATCGTGCGTGCCCTCTTTCATTCACATGACATAGATTCCAGACAGACTGACGAGCATCGAGGCCGTTGCGGTGTTCATTTGCCGCCCCGTCTCCCTCTTGTGGGAAAACGCTGCGGAGTTTGGGGGCCCGAAGTGCTTCAATATCCTCGCGTTCAATTACTACAACGCGGCCTTCTTCATCTTGTCCGATCTGTTCCTCGCAGCGGCCCCGATCATGGTCCTGAAGGACATGCAGATGAACAAGAAACGCAAAAGTAATTGCGTGATGCCTGAGCCCCTGTCATTCGTACGTTCGAAGCTGACGGTGAGTAGTGCTTCTGGGCTTCATGTTCAGTCTGGGTATACTCGCGATCGGGGGGACAATCTCGCGCCAAGTGACAAACGCGATCGCTATCAACAACGCGGATCTATCTTGGTACGTCATGAGAGAGTGGTCTCCCATTCCCATAGAGGGAGCCGTGGCTCACGTAACAGCAGGTACTGGGCGCCCGCTGAGCTATGTTCGGTTCTCGAGTCCAGCCTCGGCATCGTCTTTGTCTGCGTCCCGGCAATCATCCCACTGTTTAGCAATGTCATGGGATCGGCTGCGAAGAAGTCCGGACAGGAAGATATCGATCTGGTTAATTCCAGGAATCCCGATACTTTCGGCAAGATGGGCAGAAACCCGAAAAGAAAGATCGAGCTGGGAGACGAAACGCTCTTACGCGAGACCCGACTCACCGACCTCGGGGGCCATGAGAGTGACGTGGCGTCCCAGAGATCTGGATACGACTTGGAAGAGTGCGGAAAGGTCCCGGAGCACAATGAAAGTACTCGGGGATGACGCGGCGCATAGAAGTGCGGGAATCACATAACTAAGAAATACAAGGACAGGTATTCAAGTGAACGACGGAATACATGAAGATAAAATTACATATAAAACCTGGAAATTCGCTAAAACCATGCTTAATCAACCAACCGAACGCTTTCATGTTCACCAATACCTTCCCATTTTTCTTCAGGCCCAAACACTTAACTAATATCTGTTCAGAAGCGTCTCCTCCAGCATACTATCCTCATATACGCTCTTATCCTTGAGCTGAACAAGCCTGCCGCCATAGATGGCCTCCTGCAGGAAGCGCGTGGCCTGGGCCTGGCGGGCGGCGACCTTGGTGCGGTAGGCCTCGTACTGCTTCTCGGGGATGGTCGCGAACAGGTACTTGGCGTGGACGCCGATGACCTGGGCGCCCTTCTGGCCGAAGCCAAACGACGTGACGCTGAAGGCCTTGAGGCCCGCCGGCTGCCGGTACGTCTGCGACGGGAAGAAGAGCAGGTCGCGGCTCTGCAGGTCCGCGTCGATGTTGTCGGCGTTGCGGTTGCCCGGGATCAGCCCCGTGTTGAGCATCTGGAGACACCCGTTGACGGCAAAGGCACCTGGGTGGAAGTGATTAGCATATCTAGTAAAACAGGAAAGCTTCGCCAACCTGGGAACTTACCGGCTGCACCCTTGCCGTGGCCCAGAAGACTCTTCTGCAACACACAAGGCAGAACGTTGCCCTGGGTCCTGCCGAGGAAGGAGAGCTGGCTCTGCACGACGCCGGTCTCGTTGGTGTCGTTCTTCTTGGTGCTCGTGCCGTGCAAGCTGGCGACGCTGAGGTCGTCAATGGTCAGGCCCCAGACGGCGAGGGCGCCGCGCAGGGGCGAGATGGAATCGTCGTGCTTCCAGAACTCGTTGCCGTACGTGTTCTGGGCCTCCTTAAAGGCCCGCTGCGCGTCGGCCTCGATGTCCCGGCGGCACTGCTCGGCAAACTCGTCCGTCGTGATGTTGTCCTCGACGACGGTGTCGACCGACGTGCGCCGGCCCCGCATGGAGAGCAGCCGCTCGTTGAGCCAGCTCAGCTCCATGTCGCGCTTCTCCTCGATCTGGTGGAGACGGTGGGAGAGGTGGCGGCGGCGGTGTGAGATATCTAGGAGGGGCGACATGAACTTGTTCTGCTTCTCGCTGGCAATAGTCAGCACGCCCTTGCCTGGGGCAGGGACGGATCGACCGATCTTGTCAGAGGCAGTGTGCGTCAACGCAATGATGCCACGGATGGGCAAGCCCATGTCAAGGGCAAGCTTTGCGGTGGTGAGCAGCTGGATGCCGCAACCCTCGGCCTCGACGAACCCGCCACGGGTCGTGGTTGTAGGTCGGGAAGCCTCCTTGGGCGTGCGGCCCGCCTCTGCGTCCTTCTCGGCATCGATGGTGGCCTGCATGTTGGCGAACTCGCCGGCGGTGTCTCGCTCGAGGGCATCCGTACCGCCGACAAGCACTGCCTTGGCCTTTCCATTCAGAATCAGGTCGTAGCCAGTGTCGAGACTTTCGAGCGAGGTGGCACAAGCTCCAACCGGCGTACGAATGGGTCCTGAAGAACCGACGAGGAGCATGTTGATCCAAGCGGCAGTAGTATTGACGAAAGTCTCCGCGAGGATGTCCTTCTGGACTTGGCGGTCGAGGAATCGTCGCTTGAACATCTTCTCGAGCGACTTGACACCTCCAAGACTGGCACCGACAGCATTGCCAAGGTCAGAAACGTGAATGTGCTTGTACAACTCATATGGATCCGTAATTCCAGCTGACAAGAAGGCCTCGACAGTGGACACCAGAGCGTACAGAGTGATGGGATCGACCTGGCCGATGATGTCCTCAGGAATGCCATAGATTCTAGGGTCCCAGCCGGTAGGAAGCTGAGCACCGACTGCATTCTTGAAAGTCACGGCCTTTGGTATCATGAGAGTGGTACCAGCCTTGAGAGAAATGGAGTATTGGCCATCGGGTGTCTCGGTAACGACGACCTTTTCGCCATGTTCTCTCTTGAAGTCCTCAGCCGTCTCGAGAGAGACCTCGAATGGCTCCAGATCTTCCGTGATGACGACCTCATGGAGGACTTGTTGCTTGTCGGGTGACGTTAGGTCGTGCTCCTGAGACTCAATGACACGAATACCAGTGTGCTCGATGATGTAGTCTTCGTACTTGGACTTCACGTCGGCATCCGCGATGGGAGTCTTCGTCTCTGCGTCAACCCAGCCGCAGTATTCCTTGCCTTGCAATGGGCCATTGTGGTACTTGACGAGACCCATGATCCACGCGAGCTCGACGCAGCCATCGATCGAGAAGGTACCAGAGCATTCCGCTTCCCAGCGGGTTCTGGCGCTACCACATGGACCTGGACGAAAGTTAGTAACGATAGCTCCATATGTTGAGAAGATATGACTTACCAGCCTCGCCGAATCCAACTGCGACAACAACTCGCTCCAGGTCAACCATACCCTGAAGATTTGCGGCAAGAGGCTTGAGCTCCTTGAAATCAGGCAGATTGACCTCTTCGACATGGATCTGTGCCTTCTTTGAACGCTTCTTGGGCTCAGGGGCGGCAGAGGCGTCCTCGCCCGACTCGAACGCTTCTTCCTTGGCAATGGCCTTCTTGATTTCACTCTTGGAGTTGATGTTGTCTTGGATCTGGTCCAGAACCGGCTTCAAATTCATGGACGCCGACAAGCCTCCGGTCAGATCAGCCATCAGCGGCTCAAGATCGCAGAAAGATGCGACGCTAGAGTCCATGAGACCGACAATGTGCCAGGCCATCTCGGAAGCCGAGAAAGTTCGGATCCCCAGGTCCTCCTCAATGCCAGTGGCGAGGACATCATTGTTACTCATCAGGCCGGTTCCGCGAGTCCAGCCAATGACGGTTCCGCACAGCGTCAAGTAGTCGTTCCAATCTTCAGACCACCACTTGTTCATGAGTGCTTCCAGGCCTATCTTGGACTCGGCATACAGACCGTCCTGTCCGAAGATGCCGTGGTTGGGCGACAGAGGAAGAAGAACGTGAGTCGGATGCGTCTCAATGCGGCGTTGTGCCTTGTTGGTCTTGACCGCGCCCAGTAGTCGGACCAGGTTGGTAAGCATGACTCGGTGAGCCAACTCGGACTTGTCATCGATACCGTCCACGGCACGGCCGGCTTCACCCACAGCGGCGAAAGGAATTACGTGATCAAGATCCCACCCGAGACCTCCCTTGGAAGCGTCGTCGTAGATATAGTTGACCAAGTTCTGGATGTCCTGGTTGCTGCCACCATTGAAGGGAGCCACCACGAGCTGAGACTGACGGGCACCGTGCTGGCGGTACAGGTCCTGGTAGTAGTCCACGGTCGCCTTGGAGTAGGAGCTGGTCGTGACCAGCACTTTGCCACCAGCGGCCAGAGACATGGCGACGATCTCGGAGCCGATGGAGTTCTTTCCAGCGCCAGTCACGAGAATAGCCTTGTCGTTGAACGAAACACCATCTGCGGAGGCCTTTTGGAACCAGCGAAGGTATCCGTTGGTGATGTCGTCGTTTCGGCGCCAACCGCTTCGGCCTTTGGTCTGAAGTTCAGGGGTCCATTTCAGACTCGAAGCGCCTGGATAGCTAGCTGCTGGTGATGGGCCACCCTCGACATATACCGGGCTCGTGTAAGTCGAGCTGAGCGGCGAATCGGCTCCGGACATTGTTCTGGCAGGGCGGCTGAACACCGCCTCGGACACGGACGGAGTGGATATCCCTGATCGGTAAGAGAAACCGTCAATGTTGGAACCGGTGTCATCGCTCTCGTCCAAAGACAAGACGGACATGGCGTCTGGGGTGCGGGAGACACGAGGCATCTCATGGACCGAGATCTTGCCCTTGTCATCAATCTGCAAGACTGGCACGGTGGAAACCACAGAGTTCTTGAATGAGGGCTGGCTCTTGGCACTGGCCGACGTGCAAGCTCTCTGCAGGTCTTGCAACCACTCTTGGGTAACTTCCTTCCTCGGGCTGTCGGGGAAATCCTGTAGCGAGCGGAGAAGGAAGCTCGTGACGTCTAGGAGTTGTGGCGTCACTCGGATCGGGAATCGGGACAGACGCTCTCTGATCTGGACCTCAAACTTCTCGGCCTGGCCGGTCATGGCAGTGGAAAATAGGGATAGAATATCTTGCACGACCCAATTCCAGTAGGAATCGTACTTGCGGATCTTCTTGGTATCAAACTTAGCGGCGATACCACGCTCGTATGCTTCGCCGTGCTCTGCGCTCCACGCGTCGATCTTGCTTTGAAGCTCTTCGATCATGGCCTTGGACTTCTTGCCCTGAATTCCCGCCTCTTGCAGATCGAAGCCGAGACGCTTCGCGTACAAGTCAAGCAGGGTCTTGTCCTGTCCGCGTTGCTGCTTCTGCAGCGCATCCAAGGCCTCGGAAGAGACCGTAGCTGCGCCAGCGGACTGGCTCTGCGCGCCGCCAGACGACAAGCTAGCGGGATCGACGCCGACACTGCGGAGAACATCTTGCGCAACATCATCTAAGAACAAGTGTAGCTCCTTCTCTCCGGGCAACCGCGAGCTAGGCTGGCGAGCCACAACCAGGAGCAGTGCTCGGTCTTGGAGGCCATGCTTGAATCCCCATCGACTGTCGAGGTAGTTGCGGAGACTCGCAATGTTGGAGCCTGCGGGTAATTTCGCGGATGCTGCCTTGCCAACGAGCGCGTTTGTGCATGCTCCCAACTTGCTGCCAATGCCAGACTCGGCAAGGTTGGCACCAAGGTCTGAAAGTGCGATGTCCTCGGGCTGCTCTGGAAGAGAGCCGAACTCTTTGGTCAGGTCGCCGATGATTTCGTTCTGGACGGTGGATCGCCCTAAATTTTGTTAGCAAGCTGCCTGGTGCTGGCTCTGACACCGGCCTCGGATTGATCTTGACTTGCCTCCGCAAAGTGCCTTGATGGTCTGGTCCTTGGAGACGTCGGCGACCGACTTCTTCAGAGCTACAGCTACGAGAGTAGAAAGTGTATCAATAGGCTCGAGAGCTTTGTCTGGCACAGAAACGCTTTGAGGAACGACTGCCACTGGGGCAGGGGCTGCGGGCGCTGGTGCAGCCGTCACTGAAGCAGCTTCCGTGACTGCAGCTGTCTTTGTTATGGCCGTTGCAGCCTCTTCGGCTTGAATTTTGTAGTAGATGGCATCGACGTTCTTCTTGTAACTGAGAAGCTCTCGCTGTAGGCCGCGTGCAATGTCATGGGATTCGTATCCGGCCTTGATAGTCTTCTTGGCCATGTTTACCAGCGTCTGGGTTGTATTGTCAGCTTGTCTTGGATCCTGAAGAACTTATATGATCATGTACATACTTCTGCCGGTCCGATCTCAACCATTCTCTCTGTGGCAAAGTCACGGAGAATGGTGTCCTGTGTATCGATCCTGGAGATATTGTCAGGGTTGTGTATAATTGGTGGATTGCATGCTGAAGTAGCTCATACCATTGTACAGGAAAACAGAATTGATGACTAGGAGTAAATGTTAGCAGTGTTGTCTGTTGATCTGTGACATGAAGAAACCCACGCCAAGAGCTCAGTAACGAGAATTTGTGTGAGCTCCTGCTCGGTTGGAGTATATTGCTGGGGATTCTCCATGATGCGCCAACTGTGGAAGAGAAAGACGAAAAGAAAAGACCAAAATGATTAATGCAAAAGTATACGTAAAGTATATGCAGTCCTCTACAAAACAGGAAGGATAAGATCAACGACGAAGTGTGTGCTCAACTCGCGAAGATCTAGGGTATCATTAGTTTGAATGAGAGATGCAGGAAGAATGCTGGCCGCAAGTGAGTGAGTGAAGAACGAGACGAATGAAATGATGTTAGATCGTATGTTCAAATGCAAGAGTCATTAGCAACATCACGGGGAGTCGTGTCTCTTTTGCTCATGGCTCCTGGCATCACGACGATCCCATTGCTTAGTGCGCGCCAGGTCCCAGAATAGTGCTTCACTCAGCTGAATGTACTGGGGCGTCGCTTTGAATGATGTTGGTATTGAAGCTGATAGCGCATTGTGGTCGCTGTAGCTGTGGTTGATTAGCGCTATGTCTAGCGAAAGTGGTGGGGGGTTCTGATCACTGGGGCTGCTTACTATTTCTCAGCGGCACAACGTCCAGAGACGGCATGCTAACCGAGAACAACAACCATAGTAATCTACACGAATGGGCTTTCCAACGGCCCACAAACATTCTATTGCATCTTCAAGACATGTGAAGCAGTGAACTGACCACAGAGGCTAGGCGAGAGCAGAAGATTGTTTAGGCATACCATAGCCTCCAATATATGCTGTCAGTCCGCCTGCGTAATTCGTGTGACATGTAGGACGACACTCAGAGATCACATTGCCTTTGAGATCATCAGTGTCTTCTGCAGCAACCTGCCGATACTCATACCCGATTCGAGATAATCACTTCTTTTGGCTGGAAACCAAACGTCTTGTGTGATCCCCACGGCCATGGCCTCAACACTGGGACACTCGGCAGTGCTGGCGTGCGTTGGCATTGCAGCGACTTACGTATGATGCATTCCTCTTCAACTCCAGACGATTGCCATGACTCACCATGATCATAGTTATTGACGAGAATATTTTATCTCGCCTTTTTTCATCCTCTGGCAAAATATCCGGGTCCTTTCCTTGCCAAGTTTACCGATGCGTATGCTTCGTATCATGGCTGGAAAGGAGATATCCATCTAGACATGTGGAGATCGCACCAGAAATATGGTAGGTTTCGACGATAGACACCAGGACGACCAGGGCGCTAACAACAGCAGGTGACTATGTTCGATACGGCCCGAATCGACTGATGTTCAACACCGCCGAAGGTCTCCGTGACATTTACAGCCTCAGCGCTGCGCCAAAGTTCCTCAAGTCCCAGGGATACGCACCAATGGTACACAGGGCGCCCAACACTCTGACCATCCGAGGCGGAAAGGACCACGCCCGCAGGCGCAGAATCATGGCCCAGGGAGTCTCTGAAAAGGCTCAGCGCGGCTATGAGCACAGAATCGCCAACCACATCAACAAGTTCTGTGACCTGGCTTTCCCCGATCCAAAGACTGATGGATCCGACAACTGGAGTGAGCCAAAGAATATGGCCAAGTGGTGTAAGTGATCAAATGATTAGGTTTCGATGACCGATGGCTAACCATGAGACAGGCAACTATCTCTCGTTCGACATCATGGCCGACGTGGTCTTTGGTGCCAAGTACAACCTTCTGGGCAATGAGCGTTTCCGCTATGTGGTAGAGTCGATTGACCGATCCAATGTTCGCATGGGGGCCCTGATCCAGTTCCCCAAGTTCGCAGCCATGAAGATCGACAAGTATATCTTCCGCGACGCCATCGTGGCGCGCAACCGCTTCGTCAAGTTCGTGCTGCGCGTCGTCCGGGACCGCCTCGAGAAGGGCAAGACGACCTCGATCGACATCCACTCGGCCACCAGCGACGACGCCGACGTCTTCGCCAACCTCGCGGCCGCCAAGGACCCCGAGACCGGCGAGGGCTTCCAGCCCGACGAGATCGCCGCCGAGTCGTCCACCCTCATCGTCGCCGGCTCCGACACGTCGTCGACCGCCTTCGCCTCGGTCCTCTTCTACCTCGCCGACAACAAGGAGGAGTACGCCAAGGCGGCCGCCGAGGTGCGCGGCAAGTTCGCGACCCGGGACGAAGTCCGCCTCGGCGCCACCCTGGCCTCCTGCAACTACACGCGCGCCTGCATCGACGAGGCCCTGCGCATGTCGCCGCCCGTGGGATCCGCCCTCTGGCGCGAGGCCACGGCGCAGGGCGCGACGGTCGACTCACGCGAGCTGCCGGCGGGCATGGACGCCGGCGTGTCCATCTACTCGGTACACCACGACGCCAAGTACTACGCGGCGCCGTTCGAGTACCGGCCGGAGCGGTGGCTGGTCGACGACGGCACCGGCAGTATAGAGCGCGCGAGGTCCGTCTTCAACCCGTTCTCGGTCGGTGCGCGCGGCTGCCTCGGCAAGGGCCTCGCCAACACGGAGATGATGCTCACCATCGCCACCATCCTCTTCGTCGGCGATTTCAAGTTCGCCGAGGGCGACAAGGGACAGATTGGGCGCGGTCGGCCCGGGGCTGTGCACGGCAGGCACCGGTCCAACGAGTTCCAGCTCTACGATCACGTCACTTGCCAGAAGAACGGTCCATGGCTGCAGTTCTCGCCGCGACAGGCGGTGTAAGGTGGAGATTTGGGGCACATGTTGAGCATTTGAAATGATTTGGCAGCTTTGGTTGCGTTTGTAAATTAAATTGTATCGTTGGCATTGGAGAGCGCGAGGACGAAGAGCAGCTGCGTAAGGTTTTGGGGGTGTTCATTTAGGGCACTTTAGCGCTGTAGGTCATCATGCTGCCTTATTCTCAGCAAAACAAGTTCTTTACTCCAGTTTTACCAAGTACTCGTTCCAGCGATGAAGGCAATTCGAATCATCGTGTGCTTCTCGCAAATGATAAATTGTTACGCTCAATTTCTAATACTATAATCTTTGAACAGAGATACAATACAATTAACCAGGATAAATGCCGGCAAGATAGATGTCGCGCATTGCGATCTTTTCCAATTACGCGCTCATTTCAGAATATGGTCCAGGAAGGCATAGCCTGTATCCTGTCTCTCTGGACTGCATCAAAGGATCATATCTGTGTGCTGGCGGATACTTTACCCAGCTCAGCTTTGCCTGAAGTCAATGTACCGTACTTTTACCAATTTCGTATGCGAGGACCCTTTGGACTTCTAAAAATGTGCTGACAGTACTGCTCTGCGGGGCCTCTCTGGTGTCAAGACCCTGGTGGCAGCATGCAGCTAGATCCTACTCCTTCGAACTTGTAATTGTAATAGTGACCTGGTCGCTGGCGCGTCTAACCTTGGATCATCTTGTTCTAGTTCTGTGCAAAGTTGTCCGCTATTTATGAGGCTTGGGCACACGATGTTATCCGCGCAATGCATGCCTGTTACTTTTTTCTTCTCGTCTAAGAACGATGAGACGCAGCGAAAAGTATCATCACAATCGAAAGGCAGGAAAGACAACTGAAAAACAGCAAGACTTAAACATATGATGACTTGTTCTGGTTTACGAGACAGGCCTGGAAGATTACTATTGAGCCAATCAAGACGAGCTTTGAAGCCGCACCAAAAACAACCACTGCCGTTGATAAGCTTACTGTTGATGGTTTACTATATATCCACTAAAACTGGTCGAATCTTTCTCAATGCATCCCGATAGAACGACGAATACACTGTTTTGGTATCATCGTTCGAGTGACTGGTTCAAGGCCCCAACATACTCAGTAAGTCGAGTCATCAAATTGCCACCGAATGCCGAACATATTGGTGCGTCCTCATTGCCGCTCTGTATTTTATAAGCAGTGTCGGACTGCAGGTAGTGAATTCCTATGATTATTACAGTATTCGATCAACACAACTATTCTACAGTATTTCTCATAACTATCAAAGATATTCGTCTTTCCGCTATTCTCTGTTCTCTATTTTTCATTTTCTACAGTACAGCATTCAAGAATTTGGTCGAAAGTAAATCTGCATTGCCATCACCCGATCTTGCAGTCCTAGTATTGTCTAGCAAACCCCCATGCTTGACATTTTGTATCGTTTCACCCTTTCTCGCCTTCGGACATTTCAAAGATGTCTGCACCAGCTGCAAAGAAGGACATTGGTATGATCTCATCCTTAGATATTGCGCGTCCTTTCCTAATCATGTACAACAGACTGGTCGACACTTGGCCTCTCCTATGACCTTCAGGTAAACGGCCACATCGAGACGCGCTTCCACCTGTCGACGGGCGAATGGACGGCGCCGGAGCTGGTGGCCGACCCCAACATCAGCGTCAGCGGCCTGTCGCCGGGCCTCAACTACGGGCAGCAGTGCTACGAGGGACTCAAGGCGTTCCGCGCCGACGGCGACCGCATCACCGTGTTCCGGCCGCGCTTCCACGCCGCCCGCATGGCCCGCTCCGCCGGCTCCGTGTCCCTACCCGCGCCCTCCGAGGCCCTCTTCCTCGAGTGTTTGAGATTGGCCGTCGCCCACAACGCCGAGTTCGTCCCGCCCGCCGGCGAGGAGGCCTACCTGTACATCCGGCCCGTGCTGTTCGGCGCGTCGACCCGGCTCGCCCTCGCCCCGCCCGAGGAGGTCGTCTTGGCAGTCTACGTACAGCCCACCAAGCCGTACCACGGGTCCGCGGCCATTGACGGCGTCGTCCTCGAGGATTTTGACCGCGCTGCGCCCCGCGGCATGGGCGGGTACAAGGTCGGCGGCAACTATGCGCCCGTCTGGCGCCACGCCGCCAAGGCCAGAGAAATGGGCTACGGAATCACGCTGCATCTTGATAGTGCCACGCGGTCGTTGATCGAAGAGTTCTCGACGAGTGGATTCCTGGGCCACAAGAGGCGTAATGGCAGAGACGTTCTCGTTGTCCCCCAGACCGAGAATGCCATTGCTAGCACGACGAGTGACAGCATGGTCAGATTGGCGGAGCGCGAGGGTTGGATTGTCGAAAAGGGCGAGGTATGCACATCTCTTCCCACATGGAATATGCGATCTCGAGAACTTACACTTTGAATCTTAGGTTCCATTCTCTTCGATCTCGAGCTTGGACGAAGTAGTCGCCGTCGGCACTGCCGCCGCTGCCGTTCCCGTGCGCAGCATCGCAAGGCTGTCGACCAACGAAAAATACTCGTTCAGCAGGTCTGAGAGCGGCGACGGCAAGCTGGTCGAGCTCTCGAAGCTGATGGCTTCGATCCAGAGGGGCAACTCCGACGACACCGAAGATTGGTGCTGGGAGGTGACGGGCTACCCCGCACAGGCGGGTGCTTCTTCGGTCGCAGGTGCCGCGACGACGCAATGGTCGCTATTGCTCAGCACCGTGTCGTCCCTCAAGACCATCTCCAACGGCCTCTGGAATGCGGTGCCTTTCTCCCGCGGATGATTCTCTGATTCGGCACCTCTATAGTATTGGGCGGGTGGCTTATCTTTGGACATCAGGCGTTCGTGGAGTTTCTGCTATAAATATCATCAAACAGTCTATAGAAATAATATTACTGGTTCCAAAATGATTTCCATGGGGGCCATCTCAAGGTCCGCGAATTGCATAATGTAAAATATTCTCAGCACTCCACAGAGCTGAAGTGGCGAATGATGATTCGAGGGGCCAAATGGTGCAAAATCTGCGAATTGATGCCGGTAGTGAACTTGGAGAACAGAGATCTTTTGGCGTCGCTGTCGTCGGACTCCAAAAGTTTTGACCTGTGGTGTGTGGGGGCGCTAATGATCAGGGTCTAAATAGCACTGAGCTGCAGAAAGTGGGTGTCGAAGTTTTTCTTGGCACATGACACAGTGACAAGGCTGACGGACAGCTCATGAAGATGATCCAGAAAGGCTGGAATCGCAATGAACGCCCCCATCATTGTGTTTCAATAGAATGTCGCCCGAGCAAGTATGCGCTGGTGTTTCATTGCAGCTAAGTATTTGTCTTGTGAGGGTTGACAAGTGTGAGGATCAACGAATCTCCATCATTCATGATGGCACTTCTTAGTCGGCCCCAAAAGCATAAAAATAATGTCGAATGAGAAACTCTGGCAGAATTATGCACATAACTTTGGTTCGGTGAGTCCAAGCTACGTGCGGTAGTCGAAAGCGTGAGCAAGCAATATCAGTGTAATCGATTAAATTATGCTGCCCGAGTATATCTTTGACTCCAACTTCGCTCTTGTGAACAGTTTCATCTTCCATCTACTTTGCAACTGTTACAAAATACACAAATATCACGGCACTATAGTCCCGTCAATATGGACAACATGCAGGTCTACCTCGGTGTTTGGACCAACTGGTCCCGTGGAGCAGTCATGGGAGCTACACTCACCACAACCCGAGAGTACGGAAACCTTCTCATTGCATTGACTGCTTTTTTTATTCCATACGTCGCCACACGCTTCTGGAGAATATGTTGCTTCTTTTTGCACCGACTCCATTCTACGGCCAAGCCCAAAGGGGCAATACATCACCAACGACAAGTACTTTTGCGCAACGCAACTTCTATGGAATCAGCCTTTATTATGCTCTTGTCTCTCATCAAGAGCTGGGGCTCCAGAAAGCATGGCAAAATTGGCACGCTTCTGCCATTACTCGTTTTCACGTCGCTCATCGTTATTGGCTTCACCGTGGCTGGCGGATATTCGTCTCGAATTTCGAGTGGCGTGTGTGACGAGGTGCTGCTCAATGGAAACAACTGTTCCATATTCACTTTAACTTTGGGAACCAACATGGACAAATTTGAAGCCACCACTAGCTATGTCTCGAGGGCGTACACGGATGCTGCAAACTACGCCCAACAGTGCTACTCTGGTGATAGTCATGGTATGGTAGGCTGCAACAAATTCATCGTCAAAAGTCTGAAAACGGAGACGATGGAAACAAACAGGAGCTGCCCGTTTCAAGCAGATATTTGTCGAAACAACAACACGAACATTCGACTCGACACTGGCTACATAGATAGTCATGATCACCTGGGCCTGAACGCACCTCGAAACGAAAGATTCGGATATCGTTATGTACTCGAATGCGCTCCACTCAAAACGGCAGGACATGTCAACTATATCAGCCATGGTAACATCACATGGGCTCAGTATAACTATGGGAAAAGGGCATCGGGAGGCACGGACAATCGAACAATGTTGGATTATACCTATGAAGTCGAAGACCTGAACTACCAATACAACGAAGACTATTCGGGCCCAGTGAGGGGAGACTTTTTGTTGAGGTAAGTCAAGTTTGATGCCAAAAATACGTGCTTTATAATTGCGCTTATGGTTCTGATGATCCACTGATTATGTTGTTATGAATACTAAGATAAGAGATAGTACTGTCACCTACCAAGCTCAGAATGGTGAAATCGACCCAGATCGCATTCAGTGGATGCCTACGCCGGAGCTTGTTAGACTTGATGCGGACGTAACACTAGTCTTTCTATCAGGCAATGGAGTACGTTTCTATGAACCTGTGGATGATGATTGGTACCGAGCGACCGCAGAAGGCAAGAATTTGACGTCATTCACAAATACTGGAAGCCGCACATCGTATCAACCAGTGGAGGCGGCATCACCACTAGCATGTGCTGAACAATGGCAATGGTGCAACTCCAACTACCGAGATGAGAGTGGCTGTGGGCCCTTGGGCTCAGGACTAGATGCCATATATGGTGCTTCCCATTTGTTCAATATATCGGAAGATGTATGGGAATCTGGGAGGCCATCCTCGAATACCTCGACAGGGGCCCATGCCATTTGGCAAATACTAATCGAGTCGATCGGGGACCTCAGTGTGAACTGGGCGATAAAGCAACTCAAGACCTCTGCCTTGACATCTCGATTATCATCCTTCAATGGTCTACAATACGCTTTGCCCACAAACCAATGGCATCTCGATGTCACCAACTGGTGGGATACCATGCTGGCCAAGACGCAGGCAAATATGGTATATGCTGCTATTGGGAATACCGATCCCGCTCTGAAAGATTCTTCCATTACGCCAATCAACCAGTACGAACAGCATCTTTGCAACAATCAGGTATGTCAGCATTACATAATCCACCGTGCCGGTACATTGTACTAGAGCTTTCTGATACATAACCATTGGCCCTAACAATGCTCCCAGAAAATTCGAAGTACCGAATATGCATCGTTCAGTCTCTTTGGCTTATACTTCACTTACATCACCGGCGCCATCATCATTTTCGTATCACTCATTTTGGAACCTATCTTCGGTTGTCTCCATGACAGAGCCAAATATAAACAATACGAACATCTGGAATGGACTACAAATGCCACCTTGCAGCTTCACCGTTTGGCTCACGAAGAGATAGAATCACAACAATGGTCAGGCTGTACGGATTCGGTTCCCACCGTCCTGCCTGAGGCCAACCTGGCTAGTTTGAACATTGAAGACCTCGACCATCCCACGCTCGCCCGCTCCACCAAACTAGAGGAGGAAGTGGTGGAAGGAAATCCAGCCAAGACCGTCGAAGGAGCCAAAAGCGTATCGGATGCGAACAGTGAAAACACTGCGATTAACGGAGAGTCATCAGAAGACGGTCTGACCGACTACCTTGGCCTGGGCTCTATGATCTCCAGTATTCGCCCTAGCTCTTGGGATCCATTGCAATGGACCTACTCAACATCGCAAAGCCCGTTAAGTGATCAGTTTGCCGACTTTTGAAGGCCAAATCCATTCAAATCGGACGTGGTACCGATGAGAAGGCAAATGAAAGAAGCTATTGGGGTGACAAAACTTATGAAGTCTACTTATACGCAAAGAAACACTCGCTTTGAGAATGGAAGAAAGTTTTATGACAAATGCGTTGCTAATTTGAGGTCAATAGAGATATTTTCCAAAAAAAATCCCCCAGTCTGTTCCTCACTGCGATGCCTGCATGACGCAAAGTAGAAGTGCTGTTCATGCAGGGTACATGATGAGAACTCGCAGGCTACGGTGGTGGTGCCAAACACGGAGGCCTTGATAATAGCCTAATCACTCCCAATTCAAAAGACCTATGATATTCCGTAAAACTCACTCACCGAAGTCAATGCGTTATGCTACTCTGAGGGCCAGCTTACTTTTCGTACCCAGGTGGGCGCCTTTTTGGTTACCTAAGTACGCAGTAAGCTGACAGCATCCGCTCCTTTCGTCCCAATTAATCAGCTAGCCTGCGGGCTGTGATCCTTCGGCAACTTGGACTTGGATTGCACCAAAAAGATGCCATATATCCGATACGGCCGTCCGGCGACTCATGTCAGTCGTCAGTGAGCACTGCGCCTGAATAGCGGAATTTGGCCCTCCTAGAACATGATACATTCACAATTAAGACGGCAATATTTGTGTAACTGGAGATCATTTTCTCGACTGCGCTTTTCGTCCCCCAGAACATCGCGACTGCGTCGGCCCGAACTTTTCTCGACTCGCGGCGCAGTAGGTTATTGTCGTTACAGCCTTGCTCAACCCCTTAGGCTGCACACGAAGAGGATTGCGGAAAAGCATTGGGAGCGCATCCTCGGCAGCTATCTATAGATGCTTCACGGCGTTCCAGGGTGGGTGAAGTCTCAAAGCCGTCATTTGTCATCTGGAGTGCTTCCAGAGACATGCTTCCCAAGAAAGTTTAAAAATTATAGGATCGAGTTCTGGGATATTGTGACATCTATGAATCGATGTTCTCGAAAGTCATATCATGTAACATGATGCGGATGCGTACGCGTATCCCTAATATCAAAACCCGGGAGGAACGCGCAGAGTTCCTCTAAATACATCCAGAACGAACGGCCTGTTCAATCTGATCTGACGACACCCTTCCTAGTACCCTGAATTAGCCTGTATGATGGCTCCAGGTAAAGCCCTCTCCACCGCTGGCTTGCACATTTTCCAAAGCTAAGCATGACCGTATTATATCCGCACTTCTGTATATGCAACTTTTTTGTCAAAAGATCTATGGTAAAATGGTGTAACTGCTTGAAATACGTTTGAATGACAGAATGACAGATACAATAATTTTGGGATCCCATGCATTTAAAATTGGTTAAGCTCTGCTACATAAATATTGAGTATAGGCAAATATAGAAAAATGAAACCGAAAACGCCAAGAAAGAAAACACTCTACTCTATCTAGAGCTCCAATACCATTCTACACAGCGCTAGAAAGCACTCGAAGTCACACCAAAGCCCAATCTATCCCTCCTGATCTTTTACTCCCCCCAATTGAGTCGCGCCCGATGTTTGGATGTATCCACGAATTATGAAATAGTCGTCGTCGTCGTCGTCGTCGCTGGCCGATGCCGCAGCTACTGCGAGGGAACGCGCATATTCTCCCGGAGCGGAATGGACTCGCTCACGTGGCCGCGCAGTCTACTGGCGGCTGCCGTACTCGGTGACCTCGTACTCGTCAGTGATGTGGCCGGGAAGGCCCTTGCCTCCGTTCTTGGCGGCGTACTTGGCGGCTTTGCGGTCGGCCTTGGCCTGCTTCTTCTGGGCCTTGGACAGCTTGGGGAACTCGCTGCCGGGGCCGACGAGGAACCGGCCCGGGTGCCAGACGGCGAGGATGAGGAGGGCGACCATCATGGGGAAGCAGTCGAGGGCGTACGAGTACTCCTGTGAGACGATGTGGTTAGAATATGATCGGTCAAGAGAGGATTAAGCCGAAAGATGGCCTGGGGAATGTTGGACTTACCTCGTGGAAGGGGATGGGGTTGGAAGGCTTGATACCGCCGGCGTACTCAGCGATACGGTAGATGATACGGACGGTGATGGCGGTCAGAGTGCCGTACAGGGCGAAGTGGAGAGGCTTCCAGCTGCGCTTGCCGGCACCGTACGAGGCGGCGCCGCCGGGGCCCCAGGAGTTGCAGCGAATGTGGAACTCGATCATGAGCCAGAGGAAGAGCAGGATAAAGAACTGCTGGAATCCCATGCCGGCGAGGTAGACGTTGAGACCGGTCTTGATGGTGTCGGCTCCGGCACCAGGACTGGCCATGATACCACCGGCACCCTGGACACTGCGGAGGGAGGATGTGTCAGTGGACAAGCGACAAACTACTGCGGGTAGGTGCAATACTTACATGAAGGTGAGGACATCAGCACCAACAAACCACTTGGCGACCGAGCTGGCGTTGATGCCACGAATCTTGCGGTCGGACTCGGGCAGGTAGAAGAAGGCCTCACGGGCAAAGGTCATGTAGACGAAGGCATTGATCCAGAGAGGGGCGAGGAGGAACAGAATCTGCCATGCGGTAGCATATCCGACATTCTGCTGGTCTTTGCTGCCGACCGAGTGCAGGATGAAGGCGACCATCTCCCAGGCAGCTCCCATGATCACGACCCAAGTGTAACGCTGAGATTATGTACGTTAGCAACCCATAGTCTTCAACCCGTGCATGTCTTTGAAAACCAACCTTCTTGTAGATGATACCCTGGAAAAGATGAACGCCAAAGAAGATACCAAAGAGGATAGCGACGGCCACTGCGGGCGCATACTCTGGGTTGTAGTTGTAGTAGGCATTGCAAGCGTTCGGGTCACCGACGTAGCCGTTGGGGCCTGGCGTGGCAGTATAACACTCGCTGTTGCTGGAGCTGGTATCGTCGCTGTCTCTCCGCAGGACCTTGGTGGCCGTGAGGACGACGTGAGGAAGAGAAGACATTGCGCCTCTTTTTCGAAATCAATCGAGGAGAAGGCAGTAGTCGACTAGTATGTCGTCTATATGGTGGACTAGGGGAAAGCAAGGAAATAAGAAGAACAGAAGGCGCCGATCTTTGCTCTATAGTGTATGCTGAATACAATGGAGGTGTGGCTCAAGAGAGATCCAATGAGAACCCTGCTTTAAGTGGCTGCCTGCTATTATAGCTGTGGTGTTTTGGAGATGATTGTTATGATGATGCAGATGTTCGAAACCAAAAACGATGGAAATCAATGCGTCTAAAGTATAGCTCTATGAGAAGAAAGCCAAGCAGAAACCAGTAAACGGCCAAGGAAAGATCACCAGCGAAGAGGATCCAGTGAATAACTGTGAGACGAATCACCTTGAGAGCTTGCGTGTTTCGATGCTGGGCGACTTACTATAATAAATGTCCATTTTTTCTGTACTATGTAAGCACCGAATCTGGAGCTGCGCAGATCTTGTCTCTGGTCTAACCTTGAAGCATAATGGCCAATCGGCGAGATGCTTAACTTAGCATCAATATGCACCCTAACGGTAGACCATGACGAATTCCAATGTGGCTGCCGGGCGCGTGGGCATGAGACATACACGTTTAGGCGGCACAGGATGGGACACAGACGGCACTGCACTCATGGCTTGGTGAGCTACCGCTATATCGTGCTGAAAATGCGCAGCTGCGCCCCCGGCCTGTGCAGGGGCAACGTCGGTATATGCCACTAACATAACGCACTCTTCAGCAGCTGTCAGCTCAGCTAGTGTTCATATGTTGGTTTCAACACCTCCAACCTTCAGCTCAGCCTCCCAAATGACTGTCTCTCGACAGAATCATTTCTGAATTATCACTATTGATCGCATCCCTTGACGCCCGTTTCGTTGCTTCCCCCATCGCTCGGTATCACGTAGATTTGCAAGTACCTACACCACCTCTGCCAAACTGTCCCCACTGACATTCCAACTTTCCCAGAAGCGACGAAAAATACCGTGCATTTCCATCAGTCATTAGCTCTCTGCAGTATAAAGGATTACTACTGCGAGATGAACGCCAGACCAGGTCAGCCTCAAAATTGTCATGCTTTGCTAACTGGTCGCTGGCAAAAATTCACCGCCTTACTAGGGTAGGTCTGTTGGAAGGAATCGCTACGGGCTACGATGTAACGCCAGCAGCAGAGTCGTCCCAGCCTAGGACAACTCTATTCTGCGTCCAGCCAAAGAGAAGACAGCGTACAAGCCCTCTTGGCCTCGCAACCCGCGAGGCTTGATGCCAGATGCATGCCCGCCACTGTAAGGGTTCGAACAGATCCAAGGAAGGATCATATTCCCGGCAGGTCGTGTCTCTCTTTTCGTCGCTAGGATACAGGGGCCCTTTGAACATGATAGGGCCGCGCCGTCCTGGGTGGAGCTCTGAAAGTCTTCGAAAAGGCCCCGATTCCCCCCAGTTTGCCAGCTTATGAGGTAGCACCCGCGTTGCCCTTAGCTTTCTCTCTGGACTTACTCACACAATGACCACTGACTATGCTGATTCCCGACCACCCCATCAACTCCACAAGTGATCGACGAGTATACTGTTCGCTTTATGACACGCACAAGACATTACTTGGGTTGACGCAATTGGCGCACAGTAAAATGCAGTAAACGTTGACAAATGGGCACATCTTAAAAACGACCTTCTGTGCCCGAGAGGTGCCGGACGGATCTGTCTAATTATTTCGCCGTGGCGTGATGAGAGGAGTCGAAGACAACACAAGCGTAGGAAGGCATTCGCATCCTTCCTAGACTGCTGCGGCGCTTCTGCCGGGTGGCATACGCAACGTACGGGTCCAGGATCGAAAATTCGAGTCAAGCACACCGAATCCGCCCTTCGCAGACAATTTCCGTCGCCATTCGCCCAGCAAGCAGCGAGGGATCAACGACCGGCCTCCGACCGTAGACCGGAGTCTTTGCCGTCTTTTGCGGTCAATCATAACGAGAGAGCTAATCTAGGGCCTGCCCATGACAACCATGCGGTCAAAGATACCGGGGAACGAGTGGATAAATCATTTCGGTGCCAGGTTAGGCACGTTTGACTCGGGACCGACTCACCCATGGACGGACGCGAAGCAGCGGAGCTGTTATGTTCATGAAGGCTTGTCCGAGCATCTTATCTACGGCAAAATGACACCGATCATGTTAGTGCACAGGCTCAAGTATTGACAAGATGGATCCGTGGAACGGCAAGAACACCAAAGCAATGGGTCATCGTGGGTCGAACGCCGGCTGAATGTCTTCGTGTGGTTTGCAGGATTAATGTTGCGTGACAAATCAAGCATTAATAAGACAGCGGATCTGAGGCTCAAATGCAAGTCTCAGTTGTCTCGTCCTGTTGATCTCGCTGATCGATCTGCTCAATGATCCTACAGACGAAGCGGAAAGTCGGCAAGAAACCTGAGAGCCACGAGGGCTGCCTCTCCTGCCAAGATTTCTAGTAGACTTCGTTTCAGTGGAACAGATACCATCCCAGCTGTTGAAATTCAGATACATTTCGTATTATCCCCATCTGAAGTGCATCGATTAGATGCAGCTGAGTGACGTAAAATCTCCTCTGGCACAGCTTACTCCATATTTGATCACACTGCACGAAATAAAGACCGGTCCTGACTTTGCTGACTTCGTTTTTGCGAAGGCTGGGCGGAGAGAAAGCTCTTGGCACAGCCCCAGGATCCGATCCGGGGACGGACAGCGCATCGATCCTATTTGATTTCGGGCGAATGAGGCTCGTTGGCGATGTACACTAGCGGGTATCATCTTTTGTTCTTTTTCCGCGCTCCCACCGCACGGCGATGAGCTAAGCAGCGCATCTTGGAATAGTAGACATCTGGAGACTAACATGTCGGGACTAGATGCAGATCTGGCGTTCTTTTGGCTCGCCCCACGGATCTGGTACGATGCTTACTTGATGCTTGTGTGGGTTGGGTAGAGGACCTGATTGGTGTTGAGAAAAGAGATCTTCCTCTCGCCACCACGTGGCCAGGAGCACTTCGTATCTCTTGGCCGACAGGCCCATCAATGTTCATACGTTAGCTTTTGACTCCTCCGTCTTTTGTTGCGTTATCAAGAACACCGGGTTGCGGATTGCACTGGAGGCATGGTTATAGGCAACTTGCCGAAATCAGCATTTCAGATTGTCTTGTTGCCAAATATGTAGATGTACGGGGATGGAAAAGAATGGGAAATTACGTCTATTTTCTTCTATGATATCACATCATGGTAGACAGCGCAAATGAGGTTCAGCTCTCTGCAGTGGACCCTGTGAGTATAGAAAGCCAATTCTAGTGGGAAATCTAATTCCTCTAAACCTAGCGGCCGTGCGGGATCGTGTCTGAAAGTGCCAGTGGAGCTTCAACGGTCGCCGAGCTGCCTGTTCACCATGATCAAGCAAAGGCCAGTGCTTCTTGCCGTCCTTGCTACTTGGCACCCGGGGAAATATTCGTGGTTGACCCATGGCCCGTGGGTAGGCAAGGTCTCAAACAAGATATTCTAAAAGGTACTACACGTGGAGTGCAAGGATGGGAATTGGGAGTGTTTACATTTCGAAGAGCTCCTTCGGTGGCTTGGGACAGAAATAGAAACATCTTTCTGCAAGCCACAATCTTGTCTCTCTTTGCTGATTGGTTACGCGATACGCTCTCTGTTTACTCATCCCCAAAAAGACCAAAACAAGTCTCTGTCAGCTAGCCCCCGCATTGTCTTGCAGCAAGCTCTTTCGATCATGGAGGGCCACAATCGAGTCTGAATGGATGAGAGGAAATGCATGCCTTGGTGGACAGTAGGCGCCAAGCATTGAGTTTGAAGAGCCCCAAGCATGGGGTGCTAAAAGGGTCCCCGTGAAGAGCTAGCTAGCAGTAGGTTGCTATACTGGTAATGCCCAACGGCGATCACGAACAAACCATGGGACTATAGCCGCCACATCCGTCTTCCGTTCTGCAACATCCCCATAGCGTGGATGATATCCGTATACGATATGTCCATCTTAATGTCGCTGAAAAGCGCCGTCTAGTAGATATCTAGGATCACAAGAGCTTACAGGCGCGGTTCTTCTGAGTGCCTCGTGGTCATTCCGCCTCTTCTCTCGAGGTTGCATCTGTGGTGGAGGCGATGGATCTTGGAAAGCTGCAGCAGGGTAGGAAGCTGTTTCCAGAGATTGACTTCCTTGATTGGCCTGGCCTTCAGTGTACGGTACCCGAATTGGCAACTTTAGCTGGGCTATCTCGCCAATGGGGACATGCCCAGGGCGAGTGACGTGTGGCAGGGATGTTACAAAGCCAGCAGGTCACAGATGAAATAAAGAATAATAATAAACGAGAGCGTATGTATGTGCATTTCGAGGCTATCTCAAACTGGCAAGCCTGTCTGCTTCAGGATCTCGCTGGAAGATTGCGCAGATCCGGACGCGGCCGGACGCTGATCGTCGACCTACATGCCCGCATTGGCCCTCTGACCTGAGAGGCCATAGTAAGAATACAGTCATTTTGTTGACCTGGCGCCGAAATGGAGAAGTGCGGAAAGGATCCGGCCCAGTAAGGAAGAGATCGTCAAGCGTTGCGCAATCGACCTGCTGGGACAGCATGATGGTGCTTGGCGATTGAGATGAAGCTCGGCCATGATAGACCGTGGCGAGCGTGGTTGGCATTTACCGTCCTTCGTACCGTGCTGGAAACGGGGGATAGCAAATCTTGGTGCTTTGTTTCGCCAATTGCTAAATTTTGGCGATTTAGCCGGCGATCCCTTCATTCGCACTGTTCTGAAGGTGCGCCAAGCAGTTTGACAGACGTCTGGCACTAGAAACTTCATGGCTTCCTATGGGTGCATGCTGTCTGTCTGCTTTCTACGGGTGAATGTAGGCATGCATGGATACTTTCATATCGATCTCTACAGCCATGGTAGTTTCACACAACATAAGTTTCTAGAAGCTACATGCCCATGGGTAGAAGTTCCGTTTCCAAAGAGAAAACCAATGCTGCGCCGGCTTTAGTGGGTTGCGGCTCAATAGGCGGAGGATGCTCACCAAAACATTGATACCAAAATTGGCTGCGGCAGTGCGGCGCGAACAAAAAATAGCTGATGTGCATACGGGGAGAGCCACCGACGAACGCCCTTAGGCCCCGCTTCGTACTCGATGAGGTCCAAAACCCACCAGTTCCAGTGGCACGGAGAGTGAAATTGTATGGGCAATGTCAGCAAGACCGATCCCATGGGTAGAAGAATAGGTTTGCAGATTCCCTCCGAAATGGGGAAAAAGAGGCACCAAGGCATGGCTCCTGACGGCCGGCCACCGCCCACATTTCCATTCACACAGTGCACATCTCGTCAGGTAGCTCTATTCTGTGTGAAATTCTCCGAGCCATGGACAGCAATGGTCAATGCTCTGGGAATCGCGATCTTCCGTCGCCAGTGTATTTTGGGTATGTCGATCTATTCTAACGTATCCTGTCTCTGCTCTCTAGAGAACTCATGGATATTGAAGCTGGCAGGCGAGGACCCCCGTCATACTCCTAGCCTGCACTGCACTGCAATGCACCCTGGCTTCGTCGCCCCTCATACCTTTTCCCTGACAAACACCACGTTTTTTGCCCTGCAGGCAGAGGAACGTGGCAAATGATTGATGAAACAGAAACCTCCTGTCAATGGCTGTTATGCTCAATATCATGCATCTTACTCTACTGTCACTGCAGGTTACATGCAGCACGACGTCTTGTCAGTCACAGAGGGTATGTACTTGAATCCGGGTACCTTTCCCGGTCTCTGTTGCCTCTACCTGGGTATAATTTGCACTATGAAACCCAGAAATATAGTGTGCAGACCCCATGTTCCTATAGCTCTCCGGCTAAACCGCTTTGGACTAAGAAGCTCATTTAGCACTTTCGCTCCTTCGTCTCCTCCGTGACCTCGTCACAGCAATTCTCGCTATCCCACTCTATTCTCTTTCTTGACCCGGCTTACCAGCTTACGGTGGATCTCCGCCCATTTGCCCTCTGGCGGGAACCTGGCTGGACCTGGGCGGGAGTGCCACGCTTTCTCATGGGTAGCAGAGCCGGGCTGCCGTGGTTCGAAACTCGCTGAGGCCAGTCCCTATTCGGTTATTCAGCTCAGCCGTAGGGCCTCCCCTCCCCAGTTGCTATGGCCTCTGTGCAGCTGGTGCTTTTCCAAAACTGGGGGTGGCCATCTCTCTCATCAGCAAATCTAAGGTCAAGGTTATTTTGGGCTGCTAGCCTGGCGGACTAAAGCTCGAGCTGGGCAAGCCTCTGCTCCAACGGTTTGATCCCAAGGAACCGGGATCTTTCTTTCTTACTGTGATTATACTTATCCTACATCGCCCAAGCTCTGTTCCTGCATCTCATCGTTCACAACCACTACTTTCAGATCTTGATATATCCTCATCTTTTGCCCCTCGATCTGTCAGTCAGTCTCGGCACAACATCTCCTCATCATCATCACTACCATCTCTTTCCTTGGCATTGACTTCTTAGAGCTACTACAAGAACCACCTTCCCGCTTCGAAGGCTTATTAGAATCAACCTAGACCATCAGACGACAGGCTCTGTTGATAACCTTGAACCACATACCGGCAACCCGTCGGCTTATAGCATAATGTCGAATAACGCACAGAACACACAGTCGTCTACGCCGAATCGTTGCGGACGTCCGCAATCGATATCGTACGCGGATCTCATGAAGCCGGATGAGGACTGGAGGAATCTCCCCGACGCTGCAGAGAGGAGGAAGATCCAGAACCGTCTCGCACAGAGGGCATACCGTTAGTCTACCCTGGCTTCTCTTCTCGACTGCCGCCCTAGTACTTACCATGAACGACTAGGCCGAAACATGCGTGACCGCACGAAAGAGGTCGAACGTCTCAAGAAACAATTGCAAAAGCTGCAAGAGGCACAAGATCCTGCAAACTCTGACGCCGCCTCCACTACATCCTCAAGCGCAGATACCTCCGGACACGAGTCTTCCGTCTCCGGCCGAAGCACACCATGCAAAGTTGAAAGAGCATTCTCGGCCGACATTGCCTCTCCGCCTCCGACGGTAGCTAGTTCCGTGCCAGAGTGGATGGGGGGATACTTCCCAGCATGGTCTCAACACACCCCACAGGACGAGGACCTGCGCGGATTGGGACTTACCACCGATGGAGAGCACCCTATGAGCTTTGAGCCCGAATCTTACTTCCCTTCTTTGCACGGGTCCGACGATTTCATGACTTCTCCTCCCGGAGCTTTGAGGCACCGGGCTGTCTCAACATCCAATGTTCACATGTCGTCATCTCAACTCAACCAACACTTGAGGAGCAGCAGCAACCCACCTCTCTTTTCAAGGTGTGACAGTCCTTCCTCTTCCTGGTCGCACGCCTCGAGAAGCGAGAGATCAGACTCGCTCCAAGTACCGGGCATGTCCGCATCTCCAGCATCTCTTATGCTTGACCACCACAACCAAAACTCCATGCTGGCACTATCGCCTGCCGCCTTTCATTTGTATACCGATCCAGAACATCTCACTCTCCCGATTCCGGACAACACTTTCTCTCTCGACGACATGACGCCCACCGCCGCTTACCCGACACCGCCCGAGTCCAACCCTAGCGGGTCTTGGTCAGTCTTTGAGGGAAAGCCGCAACAGGGTGGCCGTAGTCCACCAGCGACGACTGGTGCGCCCCTGCTGCACCTCGCAGTCGAGTCCGGGCAGCTCGACACACTCAGACTCCTCGTGCAGCGATACGATATTTCGATCGACGCCAAAGACAGCGCCGGATATACGGCACTCCAACGTGCCATCATACTGGGACGGACTGACATGGTTTCGGTCCTTTTGGAGCACGGGGCCGATATAAGTGGTAGCCACGGCTTCCCGGTCCGGAACGAGGGAACTGCATGATTACCAGCCCTACAATCTCGAACTCGATGACTATTCAGTCTCCATTCTCTTTGTCTCGACTCACGAATATCATTCGGCAGCCTCTGGGTGGATTTGCATTGCACTGTTCTGAATTTTCTGGGGTCAAAACTTGTATTTACCTTGCTTTATTTCCTTGCCTATCTATAATCTGGGATGCGTGGCGCTTGGTATACAAGGACATTACCTATTCCTTTTCTTTCACAATTTTTTCTCCCAACATTATTTGACATCGGCTGTGTACATAGGTTGGATCTACATTCTGGGAAAGCACGAGGCTACACAGCCCTGGAGGAACAAAAATTCAATCGCATTTACGAGAGTGGCATTGAGCGACCAGATACACCGAGATACCATTTTTCTACTCCCAACTATGTATTTTATCTTGGAATTGTTCTTTACGAGGTACAGTCACAATAGAAATCATAAAACAATCAAATAGCAAAAGCTGGCAGAGCCGAAGATGAAGCGAGATTGCTTTGGTGATACCTTAGATAGTGCATGATAACATTTTTCTTATTAAAAGAGTTACTCAGTCACCAGGATAAAACTCTATGCACACATATACACCACGCCCATTTCAGAATGTGCCCTGGTGCGGTCGAGGCCTTCCTCCTTGTGTAAGAGAAAAAGAAGTTAGCACACGCAATCCCAATCCTTCGGCGGTCCTTTTTGCCACGCCGCACTGCTCAGTCTCTCCTCCACATTGGCCCCGCGAGAACCGGGCTGGGAGAGAACGACATCCAACTGGGGCCCGTCGATAAGTACGCAGATCCCTTGTAGCAAGGTGCATTGGTCTAGTATTTGAAGCGGACGAGGCATGCAGGTGCATTGCACGAAGGAATCCAAGGCCATCTCGTGGGTAATTGCGCCTGCCTTCGCTCGCAGCGTCGGTAGCTTCTTGCTTTCAGGTCGTATAACGCGATGCTGTTCGAAGCTACAATGTAAATGTACTTGGCATCTTTGTATAACGAGGTCTTCACGTTATGCTGAGGCGCTAAAGTCCCAAGGACGCCTTTGTATGATATGATGAAGAATTCACCCGTGTTTCGTCGATCTCGGGGCCTTCCGTAAGATAAAGACCAACCGCGCCGCAGCCATGCTGAAACAAATCGGTCTATGCACTCTACAGAATTCCTTCGGCTGGCTTCGGCCAGGCCTTCAAACTCCTATGTCTCCATTTCTCTTTTTACCTGAAAAGGGTAGAGCAGGATGGATTGCAGCTCAGATTGCGTATACGTATGATCTATGCAACGAGAGATAGAGCCTTGAACCACAGTTCAATGTCGGATGCACAAAGTCTAGTAGCTTCCTGCTGCTCGTTGCGCAGATGGCCGCACTGGTAGCCTATCCGCATGTCGCCGACCACGGAGTGAGTTGGTGGCTTTCACGGTGGCTTGCCAACATGCCATCCTCGGCTTATGACCTGTGTGCTGTCATGTTAACCGTCAAACCTAGATTGACAGGCGAATTCCGTTCGGCTGCAGAGATCTGCTTCATTTTCTTTTCGCAGGCCTCGTTCATGGAGCGGCCGTCTCTACACTACCCTGGTGATACCAGGTTCACTTGGTTTTCTTCACCAGTCTTCTTTTCCCCCAGCGCGCTAGGTGACCTATGAATAGTAAATAGCGCCCTGGAAATTACTGGGATCGGCGACCCTGCGAAGGGGATCGAATCCGCCGACCCCACAAACCCCGTCTAAGCTGTTCCGGCTTGGCGGTCAAAATACGCTGAACCACGATAGAACGAACCCCTGTAGTAAGCCGAGCGCTCGAATGCGACTGGTAGACAAGTTCGGTCAGGTAACAGGTAAATAAGTAATCTGTTGGCCGTCGAGAACAACAAGTCCAGCGCCACTATGCAGCAGAGTTGCCACGAGAGAAAAGGCCCGCTGGGCGTTAGCTGGCCAGCTCGGCCAGTAGGTGCTGCGTTTGTGTTATACTCCATTCTCTAGTGAATAAGCCACTGGATCCTGCGTGTTAATCAACTTGAGATCTTCTCCAGTGGTGGAGGTGTCAGTCGGTCGCAAAGTCGGCTGCAGTGCCGTGGACGCCATGTCGCTGTGATAAGAGGGACTCTTTGTGTCTCGTGGGAGATAGGTCAGCGTGGCAAACGTATAATGGTGTGTGTGGGCATGAACTCGAAGAGAAATGATAAAAAATGACTTGATCAGCCGTGGTGAGAACATAGATGAATTCATCGTCTCAATCGCCTTCAAATATTCATGTCATAGCGCGTCAGAGAAGTATGAGACGCCATACAGGCAAGCTAGCAGATGTCTACACCAGTAATACAGGGAAACGCACTCAGTATGCGATTCTACTGCGTACTATACGACAAGTTTGCCGCCAGCCCCACCTGTCACCTATTTTTGACACTGCAGCTCAGATCTCAGTGCTACCACACATCGACTGCTTACCTACATCACGCCCAGCCCTGTCTTTGGTCTCAGTTTCGGCTGGAGGCTATGCGACGGGGATCTTGTTGATCTTCCAGAACATGTCAAAGAAGAATGAGACAGAGCCGCAAGCCAGCGAAGGACTGCGGGGACGGAGTAGTAGCCGCCCGCCAAAAGGGAATGGCGGCCTGGCTCTGTCTTACTATACCCTTCATGCAAACAGCGAGTAGGCATACAGGTATCTGAAGCAGGGCATCGCAAGACTTCAATGACGACATAGCTGTGCCCATATAGAGACAGGCTTATCGTAAGCCGACAGCCTCGTTTTTGAGCGACGTCGCTCTGACCATCGTTCTTTCCTCCATGTAGTAACATGATAGTATTCATGCCTTGTCTTTCTCGCGGCCGATTGTTATCTACCCGAGCTGGCTATTTTCCGAGGCAGCTGCTCTAGGCTGCTCCACCTCATCGCTCTGAGGCTCGTTCGGATGGTCCAATGAAACTACTCGTAGCTTACTGTCGTCGTAGCCATAAGCCACTGTGAAAGTGAGGCTTTCACCGAATATTCGAGACAGTTTGAGACGGGTCACTTCACGAAGCTACCTTACTACTGGACGGGGAATACCGCAGTATATCGAATTGGCTTTGCATAGCAACCACTACGCTGGTTCATCACGATGATCACCATTGCCCTGCTACCCGACGTATGTGTTTTGTCTTACTGTCAGGTAAGATATCTGTCCCCAGGCAATGCATTCATTCGTCTTGACGAAGAATATTGCCACCTGAAGCGTCCCGAGAAGTGATGCTGCCTCAAGCGAGGGTTTGTATCTGATAAGCTGTTGCATTACTATTGAGCTTCGTGCGCGTAAAGTCCCACCAAGAAGTAGTGTACAGATGACTTTACTCTGTACTGATCATCAGACGTCGCTACGTGACAGTAAACTCGGACCATGATCGTGACCAGTGCGTCACTCAACATGTGAGAGGTTACGCATCGTTAGCAATACATCTAGAGTTCTTTGCCTCCACTCTAACACCCATTCGAAACACACATAGACATTCACTTCCAGGAGATCAATTCCATCATTAACTTGGCTCACATTACGTCGAAACCTAACCACTGCAGAGAATCTCCAAACCTGCATCAGATCATTGCCGACCCCGTCTTCTATCTTTTTCTTCTCCCATCAAAGATCGATATTGATTATTCAAGCAAGTATAGACTGCTGCCTCCCCTTTGTTATTCAGACATCTTCTCTTGTTAGCTTTCTATCAGGAGTTTGGTGAACTTTATTTCTTAATTTTCCACGTCTTTCTGATTTTCTTTCTATATTTCCTTCTTGCCCAGACTATCACCATGATACCCTCTTTTACTCAAAAGCGTACCTCTGCCCTCCTTAACGCTCAGGCGGAAGGAAAGGCTAAGATTCATGGCATATTTGGCGGCCAGGGAAACAACAGGAACTACTTCGATGAAATCCGTACCATCTTCTCCACACACGAAGCAGCCACCCGCGACTTGATTGAACCGCTCAGTCACACCCTTCAGGTTCTGTCACAAGATGCCCGGGTATCCGAGCAGTATCCCGAAGGCCTCGATGTCATGCGGTGGCTAGAGGAACCCGAGACGACCCCATCAGCTGATTATCTCATCACAGCTCCTATCAGCTTTCCTCTGATCGGACTTCTGCAACTGGCACACTTGAAAGCAATTTGCTCAGATCTGGATGCCAGTCCAGAGGAATTTCCGGCAGTTTTCGAGGCTGTAGCTGGTCACTCGCAGGGTGTTGTAGTGGCGGCAGCTGTATCGACCGCATCAAGCTGGCCCGAATACTTTGCTGCTGCCATCAAGGCGGTTACAATTCTTTTCTGGATCGGGGCACGATCTCAGCAGGCCTTCAGCCAGGACCAACTACCTGAGGAGAAGGCAACACAACTCGAGGCAGATGGCCATGGCAGTCCCACGCCTATGTTGTCCGTCTCCAACATCACCCAACAGTACCTGGTTGCAAGTCTCACAAGGCTTAACCAGTCATTGCCGGAGGCCAACCAAGCCCATGTCAGCCTGGTCAACTCTGCTTCCAATTTTGTGGTCAGCGGCCCGGTCAGGACGCTCGCTGCATTGATCCAGTCAATGCGCGCAGTTGCAGCCAAGGAGGGACAATCTCAGGCCCGCATCCCGTTCTCGCAGCGGAAGGCATCACCGAACTTCCGTTTCCTCCCAATCACCATTCCTTGTCATTGCCAGCTCCTAGATGCCGCCGTACCGTTGATCGACTCCGACCTACATGATGTCAGCATCAAGTCTACAGATCTGCAGATAGCTGTCAACAAGATGCTTCAAGGCACTGCTCTCGCGTCAGCAAAGGAAGACAGCAACTTGGTTCCGGTGCTGACTAGGATGATTACATCGCAGACCGTGAATTTGGCTGATGTTGACTTCAATGGCGCTACGCACATTGTCGACTTCGGGCCCGGAGCTGCGGCGGGCGTAGGGGCATTGACGCACAGGAACGTAATCGGCTCTGGTGCCCGGGTCATTATAGCCGGTAAAACGGAGAAAAGCCAAAGCTCTGAGTTTGGCTCGATCCACGAGCTACTTGGCAAGGATGACGCAGAGTTCGTCTGGACTCCCAAGTGGTCCGAGGATCACCAGGTGTCCCTGGTCGAGACCTCGTCCGGTACGATGGTGGCCTCCAGGCTTAGCCGGCTCTTGGGGCTCCCTCCGTTCTTCGTCGCAGGTATGACGCCGACCACCATCCACCCCGAGTTCGTGGCCGCCGTCATGCACGCTGGTTACCACGTCGAGTTTGCCGCTGGCGGCTACCACAATGCCGAGTCTCTCAGGACGGCCTTATACAAACTGCGTGACCTGATGCCCGCCGGGCGCGGCATCACCATCAACGTCATTTACGTCAGCCCCAAGGCCATCGCCTGGCAGATCCCATTCATTCGCCAGCTCCGCGCCGAGGGCTTTCCTCTGACAGGCATGACCGTCGGCGGCGGTGTGCCGTCCCCGGATGTTGCCACGGAGTACATTACCACCCTTGGCCTGGAGCACATCTCCTTCAAGCCCGGCTCTACCGCCTCGATCCGCCAGGTAGTCGAGATCGCGAGGCGCAACCCGACGTTCCCCGTCCTACTACAGTGGACTGGTGGGCGTGGCGGAGGACACCACAGCGCCGAGGACTTTCACGCGCCTATCCTTGAGACGTACGCGGAGATCAGAGCTTGCAGCAATATCTCGCTAGTCGCGGGGTCTGGGTTTGGGTGCGCCGATGACGTTGTCCCTTACCTTACAGGCAACTGGAGCTTTGCCCATGGTAGAAAGGCCCCGATGCCTTTTGATGGTGCCATGTTTGGAAGCAGAGTCATGACTTGTGCCGAAGCCAAGACTTCTCCAGGTGCCAAGGCCGCCATAGCTGCTGCCGCAGGAGTTGAGGATAAGAAGTGGGAGGTAAGTATCGTTTGATCAATGTTGCCTTCTTTATGCTGATACGAAATGTTTATAGGGTACTTACAAGGGAGCGACCGGCGGCGTCATCTCCGTCGTCAGTGAGATGGGCGAGCCGATCCATGTCATCGCAACACGTGGTGCCCTCTTCTGGAATGAGATGGACAAGACTGTCTTCTCTGTAGACAAGAAGAAGCGAGTTCCAGTGCTGGCCGCGAAGAAGGCTCACATCATCTCCAAACTCAATGCCGACTTCCAGCGCCCCTGGTTTGGACGCAAGGCCGACGGCACAGTTTGCGATATTGCGCAGATGACGTACAGCGAGATCGCTGATAGAGTCGTCGAGCTCATGACCGCCGGTGGTCGCCGATGGATTGACAAGAGTTACCTGCGCTTTGCTGCCGACTTCTTGGTCCGCATCGAAGAAAGGTTCTCCGATATCGAGTCGGACGCATCCCTCATCCCAGAGGCCGAGCTCCGAGTAAACCCCATCGCAACCACCAATGCGGTACTCAGCTCTCTACCTGCCGCATCGAATACTCTGATCTCATCAGAGGACGTAGACTTCTTCACCCAGATGTGCAGACGTCCCGGGCAGAAGCCAGTCCCCTTCATTCCAGCTCTTGACGATCATTTCGAGACGTGGTTCAAGAAGGACTCGCTGTGGCAATCTGAAGACCTCGAATCAGTGGTTGACCAGGACGCCGGCCGTTCATTCATCTTGCACGGCCCAGTGGCTACCCGCCAGGTCACCAAGGTTAACGAACCCGTCGCCGATGTTCTCAACAGCATCAACGAGGGTGTTATCGACCACTTTTCCATGATTTCAGGCGATTTCATGCCATACGAGGAGTCCCTCCAGAGCGTTGCATCCAACAATGCGACTACGCAGCAATTGGTCGATGGGCCAATGGACACATCCTCGTTGACTGGCGTCGAGGTTCACAAACTGCTGTGTCAACAGTCTACCTGGACGTCGGCTCTCTTTAGCTCCCGTTTCGTCGTACGAGGCCACGACTTGGTGGAAAACCCAATCCGAAAGCTCTTCTCAACTTTGAAGGTGGACTCGATCGCGGTCAAGGCAAACTCCGTGTCGTTGTTCGCCGACGACAAGATCATTCTCCTGATCTCCAAAGTTGACCGGCAACTGCAGGTACTCCCTTTCACCTACGTCACTAGCGAGAACAAGCCGGTTACAATGGCTCTTAGATTTGAGTACCGGCCCGAGACCAGCTATGCTCCCATCTGGGAGGTCATGGAAGACCGCAACGAGCGCATCTGCACCATGTACCGCCAGCTGTGGCAGGGCGGTGCCATGTCGCCCAGCAAGTCGCGCTCGTCGCATGACTCGTCGGTGTTCAACGACAGCTTTGTCGTCAATGCGTCCAGGGTCAAGGCTTTCAACCGCGCGATCGGATACTCCAAAGCACACCGCGAGGAAAAGGTCCCAATGGACTTTGCCATCGTCGCGTCCTGGAGCCCTATCTGCAAGGCTCTGCTTCAGGATCCCATCCAAGGTGATGTCCTGAACCTGGTGCACCTGTCGAATGCTTATACGGCCAACGGCAATGAGAAGCCTCTCCGAATGGGCGAAGAGATTGCTACCCGTGCATTTGTTAGTTCCATTACGATTGAGGATTCTGGAAAGATTGTCGAGGTCGCTTGTGAGCTGCGCCGCGGGTCTCATGGCCCATTGGTCCTGACCGTGCACTCGAGGTTCCTGTTCCGGGGCAGCTACGACGACTTTTCAGCCACCTTTGCTCGCAAAGTCGAAGCTCCTTACGAGTTACAGATGTCTTCGGAGGCTGATATCGGAGTGCTCGCGTCCAAGAAGTGGTTCCTTTTGGACGACAATAGCAAGCTCGACTACATGAATCTCACCGACTTGACCTTGGAGTTCCACCTGCAGACATTCACCAGGTGGGATACCAAGTCGACTTACAAGAGCGTTGATACCTCTGGCAAGGTGTTTGTCAAGTCAGAGGCTGGTGAGTTGACGCGTGTTGGCTTTGTCAAACACCACGCAGGGGAGTCTCGCAGTAATGCGGTGCTCTCGTACTTGTCTCGCCGCGGCAGAGTTGTCGATGCCCAACAGAAACACAAGCTTTCTGGCGCCGCCCCCGAGGCGCCCGCACATGTCAGCGAGATTCGCATCCCAGCCTCCAACGAAGCTTACTCCAGAGCATCTGGAGACTTCAATCCCATCCACACCTCGCCACTGTTTGCGCAGCTCGTCGACCTGCCTGGTACCATCACTCATGGTATGTATTGCTCTGCTGCTGTGCGCCAGGAGGTCGAGAAGTACCCGGCTGGCGGCAATCCCAGTCGCATCAGGAAGTACGATGTCTCCTTCGTGGGTATGGTACTGCCGACCGATACACTGGAGGTCAGCCTCCGTCACTCCGGTATGCAAAATGGTCTGTTGTCCTACGACATTGCCGTCACCAAGCAGCAAACCGGGGAGAAAGTCTTGGCCGGCACAACACTGATTGCTCAGCCATCAACCACTGTCGTCTTTACGGGTCAGGGATCCCAGGAGAAGGGTATGGGCATGGACTTGTATGCATCATCGCCGGTGGCCAAGGCCATCTGGGACAAGGCCGATGCGTACTTCATCGCTCAATTCGGTCTCAGCATACTTGATATTGTCCGAAACAACCCCAAGGAGATCAAGGTCCACTTTGGCGGCGTTAAGGGACGGATGCTCAGACAAAACTATCTCTCTATGTACTACGAGACACCGGCTGCGACTGCCCACGGCAAGCCTGAGCGCCGACCCATATTCCCCAGCATCACCGAGCGCACGGCGTCGTTTACGCACTCGTCGCCCAAGGGTCTGCTCTTTGCTACGCAGTTTGCACAGCCCGCGCTCACCATCATGGAGATGGCTGCCTTCAAGGACATGCAGTCCAGCGGCGTCGTCGATACCAACTGCCAGTTCGCGGGCCACTCTCTCGGAGAGTATTCCGCATTGGCATCTATTGTCGACTTCATGCCCTTTGAGAACCTTCTCCACGTCGTCTTCTGCCGTGGCATGACCATGCAGGGAGCTGTTGAACGTGACAGCAAGGGACGTAGTGCATTTTCCATGGTGGCAGTGGACCCGAGCCGAGTGAGAAAAGGTAAGAATACATTCATTTTCATGTCTTGCTATTCTGCAATACGAGACTGACATTCTACTGCAGAATTGACCGACTCGGCCCTGCGCGAGCTGATCGTCAACATTCAAGCCAAAACCGGCCTCTTCATTGAGATCGTGAACCTGAACATCCGCAACGGCCAGTATGTCTGCGCGGGCGAGCTGCGGGCCCTGGACCTGCTCCAAAAAGTGTGCGACGACATCAAGGGGCTGCCGTCCTTTACGTCGCCGGCGCAGCAGTCGCTGGCGGCGATCGCGGCGCGGGCGCCCGACTACGACGGCGTGACGCCCCAGGAGGTCAGCCTGGAGCGCGGCGCGGCGACGGTGCCGCTGGCGGGCGTCGACGTGCCGTTCCACAGCTCGTTCCTGCGGCCGCGCATGGAGGCATTCCGGCGCGTGCTGCTCGACAGCCTGGACGCGTCGCGGCTCCGGCCCGAGCGCCTCGTCGGCAAGTACGTGCCCAACGTCACCGGCACGCCGTTCGCCATCGACCGCGGCTACTTTGAGAGCGTGCTCGACATCACCAAGTCGGAGCGCGTCCGGGCCGTTCTGGACAACTGGGACGACTGGATGGCCAGGGCCGAGAGGCAGAGGGTCGCCGTCGCTGCTTAGGGTTCTTCACAGTGTTTGGAGGCATGAAGACGATGATGGAAAAATTCGTGTAAAATTTATCATAGGATGAGGGCGGCGTTGGATAATTTGGTGTTTGATTTTCTTTTTTACATTTCTTTATCGTTCTTGCGTTTCATGTATCTGTCTCCGTACTCTTGGTCTCTTTTTCCAAAATACACTATACAATATCCTCAACATGACCAAAGTCAACAATAGCTTTGACTGATTTCCGATTTGCTATGGTGATCTAACACAGAACTTGCAGGTCCCACGGAGCAGAGAACATGAGAATGAGTCGGGTTTGCTGTCGAAAGTGCTGGGTTCTGTGACTGTCTGTGGCCGCATCGTAAGCAAAACATGGAAGTATCCAGCCCACTAACAAGTCTGCACTGCCCATAATTTGGGGCCACTATGCTACGCCACCGTTGTATGGTCTGTCGTCCCCATACAAGGGATCATGCAATTGATTGCCGGTTCTCGCAGCTTCAAAAGCTCCCTGTGATCATGATTCATTGCCTCAGCTGCCACCAAAATTCGCCAGATCCTGATTGCTTTGAAATGCTCCGATGAAGCACAAGTGAGAGTAAGCTGGCAATAGCTGAAATCAGCAAGTGGTGCACCGCTATAGAGAAACGCTAACCACCAACATCGGACCGGCGTCCTCAAAAGTCACCAGCAGGGGTGGAATGCACTGCGCAAAGTCAATTGATTGCAGACAAGAAAGGAAAAACGTACAAGCGTTCCTCTGCAATTTCTCCCCAAAAGGTGTTCTATCTTAGTTTGGTCCGAGAACCCTGGGAAAGAGCGATTGCGGCATGGGTCACAGTAAGCAGGAAGCTGCGCCCGGGGGGTTGAAGCACAGCTACTGCACTTGCCAGTCCCCAGAATACCAAAATTGGCTTTGGCTGGTCATCGGCGCGTCTCCACTCGTCCCGTTTTCTCGCCTCCCACTTTTGCTCACCACAGCGCAATTCGTCTTTTGGTCCCGTACCAGAATGCATCGACGACATCCATATTCTGCAGCTGCGCACTAGGGACGCTTATTCTCTAGTGGCCCAAAATCCTATCAGCCTTACTGTGAAGCAGACGAAACCAGCTCGCGTTTCTATTCGTCCACATCGGCCGTGACTGTCTTCTCCCACAGAAGCCTGCCATCTTGCTCTGCTGCCTTTGCAGACTCGCCTAATTTTAGGACCGCGTGCGCTCTCGAGAACCGCGATTCCAGACCCCCGCCCACCCGCCATGTGGCATCAAGGGCCCAGCGGAAGGAATAGATGGCATAGTGAGCTTGGGCGCATTACGATATCCGCTCTTAGTGTTTCTCGTCACGCCATGGCCCTTTTGCAGGATGACCGGAGCCATGGCCAGACGCGGCTCCACGGCAACCCCATGCGATATACTTCGAGCCGAACAGGTGTTTGAACATAGATAACAGTCCAGGTCTCCTTCTGAGATGCCGGTTGAATTGTAGCATTTCTCACCATATAGCTATTTTTTGTAGCTTCACCTGTCCCTTCAGCCGTTCTTTTCTACAGCTTTGGTCTTTACACTCTTGACCACTTGGACTCCGACCTCACGATACATTCTCTTGACTACCGGAAACTTCTACAACCTACAACTGCTTCACTCGATAATAGCTGTATACATCTCTACTAATCACATATTGACTAACATTACGACAATATTTTCCGATTCTTGGCATACTGACAACAGTTTTGATACTAACAAATAGTCAAATTTTCACCACTTCCAGCTACAATCCATATCACTTCGAAACCACAGAAGAACAGCTATAGACATTCTATTGTATGTCGATTATACTCTTTGGGGTACTTCTGAAGCTAACAATGGACCCCAAAAAGATAGCAATCACCGCTAACATGCCGGGCAACACTTTCACCTCAACTCAAGCGGCCTCTTGGAGCAAGTACTTGGACGACGCTCCGCCGCCCGCATTTCCTCGCCGTCTCGACTTGTCTGTCGCCTCAGCCCCCGATTCTCTGCTGCGACGCAAGATCGCCCTTCCCAAGAAGCGGACCACTAAAGTCCCAGTCGAAACTCTGATTCAAGTCGCCTGGTCTCTCGTCAATGTCTATTACTCCGATGCTGCGGACGTTGTGTTCGGCCTGGCCGTCATGAACGAGGTTGACGATGCCGAACTCGACGATTCCGTTACGGCTATACCCTCTCGCTTCTGCATGCAGCCTGAGCAGACTCTTGCTGCCTGCCTCAAGGATATTGAGGTCCGGAATGTTCCTCTGGTTTGCTCGGAAGGGACAACTCTGGACGATATCGCCAATCTTGGTACCGGCATGAGTAATGCTACCAAATTCGACAACCAGCTGGTCATTTGTGGTGATGCCATGAGTTCCGGATCTGTTCAGCTTGATCGCGCGCTCAACATCGAGTGCACTCTGACCCGTACGGGTGTCATGGCCCAGGCTTTCTACGACGAAACCATTGTCGACCGTACCGAGATGCAGCGCATTCTTGGAACATTTGAGCACGTTTTGCAGCAACTCTGTGAGCCATCCAGCATGATCAAGTCTCTGGCGGAAATCAGCCCCATCAGTGCTCAGGATCTTGCCCAGGTCAATGATTGGAACAAGGACATTCCCCAAGCCGCCAATGATTTGATGCAGAATATGGTCCGGGCTCGTATCGAACAGACGCCTGATACAGAGGCAATCTGCGCTCAGGATGTCTCCATTTCGTACAAGGAGCTGGATCAAATGGCTGACAAGTTCGCCCATTACTTGGCTACAAAGGGCGTTCAGCCTGGAACTATCGTTCCCTTCATGAGCGAAAAGAACCCTCTAGTGATTCCGGTTTTGTTGGCGATCATTAGAAGCGGCGGCGCTTTCGTGCCCTACGATCCTGCTCACCAGTGGCAGGACACAGCCGGCCTCCTTGAGGCTTGTGAAGCCAAATTTGTGGTTTGCTCGCCTGACCATAAGCAACGATTCGACGACCACGGTGTAGACGCTGTTGTTTTCGACATGGCGTTCTTCGATCAACTCCCTGATCATGGTCATATCACAAGCAATGTCACCCCTCAGGATCCTGCCTACGTGATTTTCACCAGTGGTTCTACAGGCAAACCCAAGGGTATAGTGTGTTCCCACAGCGCCTGGTGCACCAACACGCTGGCCCACGGTCCTCGAGAGTTCTGCGACGCCGAGACTCGACACTTGCAATTCTCCGCCTACACTTTCGATATTAGCATCACCGATATCTTCACTACCCTTGCTTTTGGTGGCACTGTTTGTGTCCCTTCCGACCACGAGAAGATGAACGAGTTACCCGCCGTCATCAACCGCATGTCCGTCAACCACTGCACCATGACGCCGACCGTGGCACAATTCTTGACTCCGGACCTCGTTCCTACCCTCAAGACGTTGATCACTGGCGGGGAGGCCATGCCGGCTGAGTTTATCACTATGTGGAGCGACAAGGTGCACCTGATCAACTCGTATGGTCCTGCAGAGACGACGTCCCGTGTGAGCAGCTCTCTCAAGAGTCTTGGAGATAAAGGTAGTGTCATTGGCACCAACATGGGCGCGGCTCTTTGGGTCACTCAGAGCAATGATCCGGAAAGACTCCTGCCCATTGGCGCGATCGGCGAGCTCATCGCAGAAGGAAACGTCCTTGCGGATGGTTACCTCAAGAACGAAGAGAAGACCCGCGAGGCCTTCATTGACGCACCAAAGTGGCTGAAGGAATCATACCCTGAGCGAGGAAACCAAAAGGTGTATAGAACAGGCGATCTTGTTCAGCAACAAGCCGATGGCTCCTATGCATTCATTGGGAGACGCGACACACAAATTGTAAGCACATGACGATTCGAACACTGTCATCGGTGGAATTACACTAATATGTTTCAGAAAATTCACGGTGTCCGTCTGGAAGCTGGCCACATTGAAGCCAAGATCAAGGAAGAGCTTCCTGATAATGCTGAAATTGTTGTCGACAAGATCCTGGTTGGAGCAGATCGCCCAAAGCAAATGCTTGCGGCCTTCATCACACTACCTGACCTTACCGCGCCCGGCGAAGCTAACGGAACAGAGCTTTTGCCCGCAGATGCTGCAATCCGCGATGTTGTCTCAAAGCTCCACCAAACTCTTCTTGCTCAACTTCCTTCTTACATGGTCCCGAATTTCATTCTTCCCCTGCGCGCTATTCCTTTGGGAACAACAGGCAAGATCAATCGAAGGGGCTTGCAATCTTTCGCCCGCAGCCTCCCGATAGATGCGCTCAATCAGTACAATGGTGCGTCTGCGACCGGGTCCGGAGAGAGACCACGTGGTGATGTCGAGATTGCCTTGAGCAACCTATGGGCAGATATCCTGCAGGTCTCTACCGACTCCATCAGCCGCGAAGACAGCTTTTTCGCCCTTGGTGGCGATTCGGTTCAAGCCATGAAGCTGGTGTCTGAAGCTACGGCGACGGATCTGCACTTCTCCGTTGCTGATGTCTTCCAATATTCAATTCTCTCGGATCTGGCCCAATTCCTCGAGGGACCATCTGCCAACCACGAGCCTATCGTTGTCGAGGACATTGACGAGTTCGAACTCATCGGAGGTCCCAATAAATTCAGGATACTTCGTGAGCAGCTCTCCAAGGTTCACAAAATCCCTGTCAACCGTGTCGAAGACATTTACCCCTGCCTTCCTATGCAAGAGGGTATGATGGCGGAGACCATTGGGTCTCCAGAAGCGTATATCCTGCAAGAGGTGCTCAAGCTGTCCAACAAAGTTGAGCTTGCCAAGCTTGAAGAATCTCTTGAGGCACTTGTGGAAGCTTACCCGATCATGAGAACCAGAATCATCACATTGAAGCACCTTGGCGCGTGCCAAGTTGTCATGACAGATGACGAGCCAGTCGAAATTGAGTACGATGATGATTTGTCCTCATTCCTGATCAGAGACAAGAAAAACCACATGGGCTACGGAGACACCCTCAGTCGATTCGCTATTATCCAGGAGCCGACTGGTGATCGATACCTAGTCTGGACCGTGCACCATGCTGTCACTGACGGACACATGCATCAGGATATCCTGGGACGCCTTGAACGGGCCTACCGCGATGAAGATCTCCCACAAACGCTATCATTCAACCAAGTCGTCAAGCTTCACTCTGAAAAGCCAATGGAAGATTCGCATGCCTTCTGGAGTAACCAATTCTCCAAATGGGATGGTGTACACTACCCCGAATGCGACGAGACCTACGAGCCTGTCATTACTGACTACGTGAGTCGTCAAGTCAAGTTGCCCAAGGAAGCATCAGGCTTCACGCCTTCTATCCTCCTTCGCGCAGCTTGGGCTCTTGTGCTCGCCCAGCTGAGTAACCAAACCGACGTCATTATGGGAATCACCCAATCTGGTCGCGACATTCCTCTGCCTGGTGTTCATGAGGCCTTGGGCCCATGTCTGGCAACCATCCCCTTGCGTGTGTTGATTGATATGGAACAGTCGGTTGCAAAGTTCCTGAATCAGTTGCAGTCACAGTACATCGACATCATCCAGTACCAACACACGGGCCTACAGCACATCCGCAAAGCCAGTACTGAGAGTGCCGCAGCTATTGGTTTCCACAATCTATTTGTTGTGCAGCCCGTGACGAGGAACAGTTCCAAGCTGTTCGTCCCTGACGAATCACGCAATGCTGGAGACGAGCTCAACTTTGGACTACTCGTCGAATGCAACCTCTCCTATGGCGAGGTGAACATCCGTGCGGGCTTTGACAAAACATTGATGTCTGCAGTTGATGCGGACTTGCTCGTACAACGACTCGAGCACGTCTTCTATCAACTCAGCAGCAAGGCCAGCAGAGAGGTCCCTCTAAAGGGACTTTCCATTGTCAGTCCTGCTGACATGAAGATTCTCGAGAAATTCAATCCCGATGTCGAGCCCATGGAACAATGTATGCATTGGCTGATTGAAGAGCAAGCTCGACTCCAGCCAAATGCCATGATGATCGACTCATGGGACGGTCAGCTCACTTACGGCGAAGCGAACGAGTACTCTGATAGACTGGCCGGCGTCCTCATCGGCCTCGGTGTCGGTCCAGAAGTGATGGTTCCTTTTGCATTCGAAAAGTCCGCTTGGGGTGTGATCGCCATCCATGCTATCATGAAGGCCGGAGGTGCTTGCGTCGCCATGGACATGTCACACCCCCGAGCACGGCACGAAAAGATTGTCGCTGACACAGAGGCCAGAGTCATTGTTGCCTCTAAGTCCCATGCCGAAAACATCGATTACGTTCCTCACGTAATTGCCTTAGACCGACAAGCATTGGATAGGATGCCCCGAAGACCTGCCTCGGCACGCACGAAGGTGTCGCCCAACAACACTGCCTGGGTTGTGTACTCTTCAGGCTCGACGGGCACTCCCAAAGGATCCATTCTCGAGCACCGGTCTCTCTGCACCACTTCTCGAGTCAACTCTGGGCTTTTGACGTGCAACTCATCGACTCGTGCCATCCACTTTTCGTCCTACTCTTTTGACGTTTGCATCGAGGAAACCAGCATCATTCCCATGTATGGTGGTTGCATAGTCATCCCGAGCGAAGAGGATCGTCTCAACGATCTTCCTGGAGTCATGGAACGTATGAGAGTCAACTGGGCCGATTTGACGCCTACTGTCGTTCGCATGCTGAACCCCGAGAACTGCCCTTATCTTGATGTCATGGCTCTCGGAGGTGAAGCGCTTACCCAAGACATCATCAACACATGGGACAGAAAGCCTGGCTTTCGTCTGTTCAATACCTACGGCCCGTCCGAGTGCAGTATTCAGTGCACATCCAGCGAGCCCATGCAGACTTTGAAGACGGGTGCAGTCGGTGGAAATGTTGGAATTCCCCGAAACTGTAAAGTTTGGATTGTTGACCCCGAATCGTTGCGCCCGCTGCCAGCCGGAAGTGTAGGAGAGATCCTCATTGAGGGTCCTCTTGTCGCTCGAGGGTATTTGAAGGAGGAGGCTAAGACCAAGGCGGCTTTCCTCGATAATCTGTCTTGGGCACCTGGCCGGCGATTCTACAAGACCGGCGATCTCTTCTCCTTCAACATGGACGGTACGCTCAATTGTCTTGGCCGAAGCGACAGTCAAGTCAAGCTCTACGGCCAGAGGATCGAGCTTGGAGAGATTGAGTTCAACGTCAAGAAGCACTTGAGCGACCCTGACTCTTCTCAGGTCATCGTTGAGTGTTTTGCGCCCAATGGAGAGCCAGGTCGCAAGCTTCTGGCGGCCTTTGTGCAACTCATTCCCAACAACGCCACGGACATGGAAATAATGGAGATGTCAGATTTCCTTCGGGAACAACTGGCAGAGGTCAAGCAAAAGGTAGCCGAAGAGGTTCCAAAGTACATGGTTCCCTCGCTTTTCATTCCCGTCATAAGTCTGCCATCGAATGCTTCTGGCAAGACCGACCGCAAGAAGCTTCGTGGAGAGGCCGCTGGCTTCAATCAGCAGCAGCTTGCTACTTACTCGCTGTCACAGGCGGCAGAGCCATCTGCCAAGGTTGCCTTGTCATCCGTCGTCGAACAGGCACTTGCTGGCCTTTGGGCCGATGTTCTTCATATTGATCTGGCTCAAGACCCTATTGGCGCCAATGACAGTTTCTTGGAACGTTCCGGAGACTCCATCACCGCAATGCAACTGGTCGGAAAAGCCCGCGCCGCTGGTCTCTCCTTGTCAGTTCCCGTCATCATGAAATCCCCTCGACTGGCGGACATGGCACTGGCAGCCAAGCGTATCGACGGAGTTGAGCTCAAGGTTCCCACCCTTCCTACTGCTCAGATTGCCAAGCCAGAATCTTCAACACCTGTTTCCAAGTCAGTTGCGTCTGATCTGGTAAACAAAGCTGCGGCATCGGCTTCCCCGTCAAGAGTTGAGGCTGCCAAGACGACCAAAGAAGTCTCCTTGGCAAAGACCGCATTTATCCCTCCGAGGCCTAGCATGATCTCCAAGACTGCATTGTCATCACAGCACTGGGAGATGCTTCGTGAGGCTTATCACATTCACCAAGATGCAATCGAGGATATCTACCCCACCACGCCCCTACAGGAAGGCTTAGTCGCTTTGACGGCGACTGATGGTTCCAGCTATGTCTTGCGAGACATATATGAGCTGCCTCACAATGTCGACACTGCCAAATTCCAGAGGGCTTGGAATGCTGTCGCTCGTAGAGATAGTATTTTGCGGACGAGAGTTGTTTTCCTTGAGGGCCTTGGCTCTTGTCAAGTTGTCATGAACGAAGATCTTCAATGGCAATCGGCAAGGAACATGGAGACCTACCTGGAACAGGACAGATCTGAGGCAATGGGCTACGGCACTCCCCTGGCTCGTTATGCAATTATTGACAATGGAAAGAACAGAAAGTTCGTTTGGACTGTGCAGTAAGTTTAGCCCTCTCCTAGTTGTCCCCTCTTTTCTTGAGGAGTTATCGCTGACAAGAATATCAGTCACGCTTTGTACGATGGCTTTTCCATGGGCCTCACCTTCGCTGGAGTCGATGCGGCTTACAACAATCATGCTGCTCCTCACTCGCGGCCTTTCCGCGACTTCATTGAATTTCTGCAGAACATTGAGCCCAACACTTCCAACGCGTTTTGGGAAGGCCAGCTCAAAGATTTGGAGACTGCACCATTCCCGCAAGCGCCTACAGGTCATCACTGCCAGGCGGATAACACAGTATCGTACGCCGTTCCTTTTACCGTGGAACGCAAGGCTGGAGTCACCATCGCGACACTGCTCAAGGCCGCTTGGTCAATTGCAGTCTCTAGACTGTCAGACTCGGCTGACGTCGTCTTTGGTGTCACACAATTCGGTCGCGATCTGGATCTAGAAGACATCGATACCATGAATGGCCCCACAATCACGACTGTGCCGATACGCATCAGCGTTGACCCTCAGACCACTGTCAAGGAATTCCTTGTCGGCGTCCAGAATCAGGGCATTGATATGATTCCGTTCTCGCACGCTGGTTTGCAAAACATCAAGAAGATAAGCGACGCAACCCGTGCTAGCTGCGACTTTCAAAATTTGCTTGTCATCCAGCCTGCTGAGGAGGAGGAGGACTCAATTCTTTTCAAGAAGCATGAGAACGCTACTACCTCCAGTTACCTGAGTGGTTTTGGTCTCGTCGTTGAGTGTGCGCTGGGCGCTGGTGAAGTCGTTTTCTCGGCGCACCATGACTCTGCCGTTATCACAGCGCCGCAAGTGGAGCGGCTGCTTCACCAATTTGAGCACCTTCTCAACCAGCTTCAGGTACAAACTGGAAAGATCAGCGATGTCGACATGTTTTCCGCAGCCGATCGTGCAGATATCACCGCTTGGAACAGTAACTACCCCAAGGTCATCCAAAAGACAATGTCCGATATCATTATGCAGCAAGCAGCAACTACACCGTCGGCGCCTGCAATTGCCTCCAGGGCAGTCAACCTAACCTACAAGGAGATGGATGAGCTGACCAATCATCTCGCGCACCAGCTTCAGTCTCTTGGAGTGGGCCCTGAGAAGATTGTCCCAATCTGTCTTGAGAGAAGCCCCGAGGCAATCTTGTCAATGATTGCGATTCAGAAAGCTGGAGGAGCTTTCGTCCCTCTCAACCCGACCGATCCGACCGACCGACTACTAGACTTGATCGATCAGGTCGAAGCCAATGTTGTTGTCTTCTCTGAACAAACCCGTCACCTGGCGACCAACTTGGCCGGCAGTGGAATCTCGCCGGTTGTTCTCCCTGAGCACATCACCGGATGGGGTCCTCTGAGATCCAGTCCTGTCTTGTCTGGTGCCAATTCATCCAATCTCGCGTACGCTTTGTTTACATCTGGCTCTACCGGTCGACCCAAAGCAGTCATGATTCACCATCAGTCAGTCACATCAAGTACTTACGGCCACGGTGTCGAGATGGGTTTCGCCGACTACCCCCGCCGGACTCTTCAATTTGCAACTTACACCTTTGATGCGTGTATTGCGGAGATTTTTACGGCACTTCACTTTGGTGGCTGCATCTGCATCCCCACTGAGCATGAGCGGATGAACAACCTTGCCAAGTTTATTCGGGACTTCCGATGCGACTGGGCCTTCTTTACACCATCATTCGTTAGGCTCCTGAAGCCGGAAGAAATCCCGTGCCTCAAGACTGTTGTCCTCGGAGGCGAGGCCTTGAACCAAGAGTGTGTCGAGGTCTGGGGAGATGCGGCTCATCTGATGAACGGTTATGGTCCCACAGAGACGTGCGTCTTCACGGTTACGCGTACAGTTCCAGGTCCGAAGAGCTCACAGAAGGCTTACCCAGCGGCGACAATCGGTCACCCCGTCAGTTCAATTGGCTGGGTTGTGGATCCCAACAACTACAACTCGCTCACGCCAGTCGGTTGTCCCGGTGAGCTGCTGATTCAGGGACCCAACGTTGCAAGAGGCTACCTCAAGAACCCTGAAAAGACTGCTGAGTCATTTGTCTCGAGCCCGAAGTGGCTGAGGGCTTTTGGTCACACCAAGTCCGAGCTGCTGTACCGAACTGGTGATCTCGTCAGACAAGACGTCGAGACCGGCATGTTGACATACCTGGGAAGAATCGATGGCCAGGTCAAGATCAATGGTCAAAGACTGGAACTTGGTGAGATTGAGACTCGGCTGAAGGCGCAGGGAGCCAATGTCGAGTCGTCTGTTGTGCTTGCTGGCAAGACCAAGGCCGACAAGAAGCAGACGCTGGCCGCCTTCGTTAAATTCACCGATGCTCCTGGAAAAGCGCAGAGTATCATGATGGAGATGAACGAGTCCATGCGGGCAAGGATGAGAGAGCTCGAGAGTGCCATGCACGCCTCCATGCCCAAATACATGGTCCCCTCTCTCTGGATTCCAGTCAACCACATGCCAATCATGGCCGCTAGTGGCAAGACTGATCGCAAGACTCTGACTTCACTCTTCAAGAACATGGACTACGACCAGGTTTCCATGTACAATCTCGAAGCTGATGGGGAGACTGGCGAGGTCCGCGAAGCCTCGACTGATATGGAGAAGACTATCCTGGAACTTGTGGCTCGTACACTCGGTCGCGATCCATTCACCATACATGCCAATGACAGCTTCCTCCGAGTCGGCGGTGACAGTATCTCTGCTATCTCTCTGGTGTCCAACGCCCGTGCCCTTGGCATTTCACTCTCTACCGAGCAGATTTTCCGTCAACCTCGTCTCTGTGACATGGCGGCCAATGCTGTGAAGGAGAGTGAAATGACTTCGGAGAGTACAAGAGTCATTGAGCCCTTCTCCCTTCTTCCGGAGGGGAAGAAGCCAGAGCTCCTAGCTCTCATCAAGCAAGAGTACGGTATCAAAGAACATACCATTGCAGATATCATGCCAACTACGCCACTTCAAGAAGGCCTCATCACACTTACCATCAAGGACAAGGAAGCATATGTTCTCCGGGAGATCTACCGTTTGCCATCCAAATTGGACATTCCTCGATTCAAAGCTGCCTGGGAAGCAGTCGTTCGGGATGCTGCGGCTCTTCGGACACGACTCGTCAACCTCGCTGACCACGGATCTTTCCAAGTGGTTATGGAGCAGTCGATCGAATGGAACACACCTCAGCGTGTCCAAGACTATATCAACTCTGACAAGGAGGAACCTTTTGGCTACGGTGTGCCGCTTGCCAGATTTGCCCTCATCGAAACCGACTACACCGGATGCTACTTTGTGTGGTCTATCCACCACGCTCTTTACGATGGCTGGAGCAAAGGCATTATAATGAGACAGGTAGAGGAGGCATACCGCAGCTCCTCGCCCCAACCGACAGCGACTAAGACTCCTCCTTTCAACCGCTTCATTGATTTCCTCCAAAAGACCGACCCATCCGAAACCAAAGACTTCTGGAAAGCCCAGTTTGCTGGTATGGAAGCCCAATCTTACCCGCGATTGCCGTCCGCATCCTTCAACCCAGTCCTTGACAGCACATTGACCATCAATCTTCCCCTGGCGCGGAAGATCGGATCCTCTTTCACGACTGGCACAATCCTTAAGGCTGCCTGGGGAATGGTGCTGGGTCGGTACACTGGAGCAGCCGATGCTCTCTATGGCTGCATTCAAGCTGGTCGAAACGTACCCATCGATGGTATCTCTGACATCATCGGACCTACCATCACCACTGTGCCTCTCCGAATCAAGCTTGATGGTGAGCTTAGTGTCGCCAAGTTTTTGCAGGCTGTTCAGGATCAATCAACCGATATGATCAAGTATGAGCACAGTGGCCTGCAGAACATTGCCAAGATGAGTACCGAGTGTCGTGAGGCCTGTGCTTTCACCAACATCATGGTCATTCAGCCAGGCAACCAAAATGAGGCAGACTTTGTCGGTGCACAGAGAATCGAAGACCAGGACAAGGGCTTCCTTCGCTTCGGCATGGGTCTGGAATGTACCCTGAGATCAAACTTGATCGAGATTACCGGTGGGTACGACCAACGACTCATGTCGGAAGCCCAGATGCGAAGGCTCCTTAACCAGTTCAAGGCCGCGATATGTCAACTCAACGATGAACCCGAGCAGATCATCAATGAGGTCAGCTTGGTCAGTTCTGAGGACACGGCTGAGATGGCTAGCATGAACGAAATCGTGCCAGACGACATTCATGAATGCACGCACGACGTGATTCATCAAACAGCTTTGGCACGCTCCGATGCGATGGCTGTCAATGCTTGGGATGTTGACTTCAAGTATTCCGAGTTGGATCAGTTGTCCACCAAGCTGGCGAACCACCTTCGTTCATATGGTGTTGGTCCCGAAAATATCGTCCCGCTCTGCTTTGAAAAGAGCGGATGGGCTGTGGTGGCTATGCTGGGTGTCATGAAAGCTGGCGCTGCTTTTGTCTTCTTGGACCCTGCCTACCCCATGGCCCGCTTGGACGAGATCGTGTCGCAGGTCGAGGCCAAGATTGTCCTCACGTCGCTCGATCAGGCACCTATCTGGAAGACATCCAAGATTCCGGTGGATGTCGTTGACAACGTCTCGATTGAGTCGCTGCCTTCTGTGCCATACCGTGCCGACACTGGAGTCAGCCCTTCGAACGCGTTGTATCTCATCTTCACTTCTGGTAGCACAGGAAAGCCGAAGGGATGCGTGATCGAGCATCATTCATTCCTCACCTGTGCCAGGGCCCAAGCATCGCGTTCAAAGATGACACCAGCGAGCAGAATCCTGCAAGGCGCTTCTTACAGTTTCGATGTGTCCATCATGGAGATGCTTACCGCCTTGACGGTCGGTGCTTGTGTCTGCGTGCCGAACGAGCGCATTAAGAAGCGAAGTGTCGTGGATGTGATCAATGATTTCCGGATCACCTGGGCGTTCTTGACACCTTCTGTGGTCAAGTTCATCAAGCCTTCCGACATCCCCCACCTCAAGACGCTCATTCTGGGAGGTGAAGCACTGACGACGCAGAACATTCAAACATGGGCTGGGCATGTCAACTTGAACAACGGCTACGGACCGACAGAGTGCACAATCGCGGCCACAGCCAATACTATCACTGACCCCAACGAGGACCCAGCGAACATTGGCAAAGCGTTGGGCGGTATCTGCTGGATCACGGATGCCGACGACCACAACAAGCTCGCTCCTTTGGGCACAATAGGAGAGGTAAGTCCTTGGTCTACATATTCAAGTCCAATTTGGGGTGCTTGAATGCTAACATTGCACAGCTTCTTATCGAGGGCAACATTGTGGCCCGTGGTTACCTGAACAACCCCGAGAAGACCAACGAAGTCTTCATCGAGAACCCGACATGGGCTCATTCTCCCAGCGACAAGCTCAGAAGATTCTACAAAACTGGCGATCTTGCCTACTTCAACACGGACGGATCCATCATGTTCATGGGTCGCAAAGATACACAAGTCAAGGTCCGCGGCCAGCGCATGGAGCTTGGTGAGATCGAGACGCACCTCACGCTCAACAAGAACATTCAGCACGCCATGGTCATGTATCCCAAGACCGGTCCCTGCAAGCGCCAACTTGTAGGTCTCGTGTCTATTGCCAAGCTTGGCGCTACGACCAACTCCAACGCGGCTGTCGAACTCATCAGCTCCGACGACACGGCCACTGCATCGGCAGAGCTAGGCGATATCAGCAGGAAGCTTTCGGCTCTCGTCCCGACCTACATGGTTCCATCAGTATGGATCATTGTGCAGAGCTTCCCTCTTCTGGTTTCGGGCAAGCTCAACCGGAAGAAGGTTGAGCAATGGTTGACGACGATGGATCAAGCCACTCACCAGAGAATCTGTGGTATTGGCGAGACTATCCGAGTCCAGGCACCCTCAAACGAAGTTGAGGAACAGATTCATCAAGTATGGGTTGCGGTGCTGAAGCTACCTGCCGAGGAAATCGGCGTCATGCAGGACTTTGCTACTCTTGGTGGCGACAGTATTCTCGGAATGCAAATCGTCTCCAAGCTCCGGGCGCTGGGTTATCAAATTACGATGACGGACGTTGCCAATGGTCGTACCATTACCCAATTGGCTGCACGCATTGCCAGAGGAGGAAAGGTTGCCGTTGTTCCCGCTGCCCCAGTCGTTGATGTTGAGAACGAACTCTTTGACTTGACCCCGATTCAGCAATACTACGCAAACTTCACTCTCAAGGATGACTACCTCTCCAAGCAGACCAACATGAGATTCAACCACACCTTCCGCATGGGAATCAAGACGCCTATCAAGGGAGCCTCAGTCAAGGCTTCCCTGGAAGCGCTGGTCAAACGGCACTCTATGCTTCGTGCTCGCTTCCAGAAGGACAGTTCTGCCGCTTGTGGCTGGAGACAATACATCTCCTCTGAAGTTGAGACTTCCTACCAGTTTACTGCTTGGGATGACGCTAGCGTGGAGGAAGTCATCCCCATCATCGAACAGAATCGCACGGGACTCGACATTGAGAAGGGACCGCTCGTGGCTGTTGACTTTGTGACAAACGGCAAGGAGCAGCTGTTCTACATTGTGGCTCACCACTTGGTGGTCGATCTGGTCTCTTGGAACAACATTCTGCGTGATCTAGAGGACCACATGCGCACTGGTCAGTTTGTTGCCGAGAGGCCTTACCCATTCATGGCTTGGGCCAAGCAGGAGAAGGAGTACGCACTCAAGAACTTCTCTCCTGAGAAAGCGCTTCCGCTTCGCATTCCCAAAGCCGACTTTAGCTACTGGGATATGCAAGATCGCGTCAACATCATTCGTGATGTCGCTCGCCATGAGATTATCCTAACAGAGCGCGACACGGCATCACTCTTGACGAACTGTCCCAAGGCCTACGGTGCCGAGCCCATGGATTTCCTCTGCTCGGCCCTCTCGCATTCGTTCAACTATACTTTCCGCGATCGTGCGGCGCCAGCTATCTTCCGGTACAGCCACGGTCGCGAGCAGATCGGCAACGCGGACCCAAGCGGCACTGTCGGGTGGTTTACCACGCTCTCGCCTGTCCACATTCCCATCAACAACAAGGACGACAGTGTTTCCGTGCTGCGGCGAACGGTGGAAGCACGTAAGAAGATCCCAATGAACGGTCTCGGCTACTTTGCATCGCGCTATTACCACCCGGCGGGCGCAAAGGCCTTCGCCGGACAGCTCGAGGATATGGAAGTGTCGATCAACTACCTCGGTCTAACGGACAACCAACAGCGAAGTGACTCGACCTCCATCTTTGATATGGAGGGCTCGATCGAGAATGGCTTGGGTGCGGAAGGACAGGAGGTCAAGGGCTTCAGCTTGTTCGCACTCAACGCCGAGGTCAAGAGCGGAAAGCTGCACATCTACTGTGCCTGGAACAAGAACATGCGTGGCCAGGATGCAATCCTGCAGTGGTTCAAGACGTATGAGCGGGCACTCAAGGACGTCGCGTACAGAGCCAAGAAGAGCACATCATCGACAAGAAGGCACAGCAAGCAGGGCAACTCGGGCAGCTCTCACACCCACCTGCGCCCGGTTGCGCCAAACCAAAAGACGCCCAGCCGCCGCCCGCGTTCGAGGAGGTTCAACTCGCTGGAGCGGAGGCTCTCGATTCCCAGACTGGTCTAGATCGATATCTAATAAGGCTTCGATGGCTAGTCGCGGTAACGCGGCTGTGGCGTGATTATTGTGTATTGGTCTTTCTTCTGCTCTCTTTCCTGTTGGGTTCTGGCTTTTAGCGCAGCATGGCGTTGGGGATTTTTGAAAATACCCGGTGTTGGGGCAACAGCATATAGACAACTTGCCTTCATCAAGGCACATTTCCTTACTTCATGTAGATAATTTCAACTTGTTCAAATCATGAGACCTTTTAATCCAGTATGTGTGATTATCGATGAATAGTGCGTGGCAGCCAATTGAAGCCATTGCCTTCCTACCTGCGAAGAAGTCATGCAAACGTGTTATAGCTCATGTCGCGATTCAATTAGCGGGCATTTGTTCTCGAAGTGCGAGGTACGGTTATCAGAACGGCCTCCGTATGCGGCTGAAGCTATCTTCTATACTACAGAAGGACCCGTCGGTAGGGGTTTTATTTCATTTCGTGTCTTGTCTATTGGACGTCAAATTTTTCAGCCTCTTTCCCCTCAAACTATCCTTTTTTGCCCGCGGAAGCGGCTGAACGGCGCTTCCTTTCGGGGTGGGAACGGTACTTCTCAAGCTAGCATTCCGTCGCTATCTGGGTACGCTGCTAGCGACACTATACTGGAGATGGACCGCAACTCGATTGCTGAGTACGGGATGGATCGCGCCTGAGCATTGACGGGTGCCTTGGCGAACAGACGTTGATCAGAGCCAGGGAATAAGAACAAGGACGTTTTGGTCTCGCAAGTGCCGAAGACCATAAGCTGGACAAAATAACCCCGGAGATGGTGGACTGACTACAGCGTTCGGTTATTTCTTGTCTGTGCTTGCGCTAAAAGCTTACCTGTGTCTCCCAAACTACCTCGTACTTGGTTGACGGAGTACTTTGTCTGACTACCGCTGCCACTACCTCTTGCTGACGGGAAATACCGTACGGAGCACTTGCTTCGACATATTGTCTCGACACGTTCTGCTTACGTATATGTCAATCGAACCTGTAGACATAATGTTGGCTACCGCATGGAAACTCACTGATAGATGACCGAACACAGGGGTTGTGCTCCCCCGTAAATGCTAATATTCCTAGCCTGAGATTTCCACCATCACCATAACCTTTTCCATACCTAATAAGCATCCGATGCCATCATCACCGCCATCCATTCATTGCTCCCAGATGCTTGTCGAGCTCGGACCAGTGATCCGACTGTATGGTTACGGACAGCCGGGGTATTTTCTTCCAATGACCAATTGTGCGACGTGCAATCCACAAGGCAGTCGATAGATCGTACTGATCACTAATTCTGATCCATGTCACCGCTAGTATCTTAGATCTCTGGGTTTGTCGGCAAATTTATTGTGCAATATGGAGACAAGATCGGCGGGTTGGGTGGATATTTTCTACTCTTGCCGAGCCTGTCCGCCCATTTGGGTCTGCAGATCAGATCTCGGTGAGGAAGGTCAAGGGAGGAGAGACTGAGAGAGAGGGTACTTCACTGTCACACTTGTGCCTGTGCCTCTCGACGCTGTCTCCAAGCTGTCTTGCTTGATGATGCCTGTGCCTACCTACCAACACTATTGTTTTCTTCCAAGGTGTCACCTTCACCTGACCGGGTCCCTGCGAGGTGCACGTCCGGGCTACTGTGCTCGTGTGCTACCCAGCCCTTGACGTTCCTATTTGCTCATCGCGCTGAGAGGGATCTTCAGGAGTGACAGCTTTGACAGCAGCCAAATCGGACTGGGATCAATCAGAAGCATTGATGCACTCCCCGGTCACTCACTCACCGGTTACCCGGTAGCTGGGACGAGGGACGTGCAGTGTTGCTCTCGTCTCAGAGGAAAAGTTATGTCTTAGTGTGAACTTTATCAAGACTGATGCCACCTACCTCATGGGCGTCCTGATGTTTGTAGTCCCACCTTCGTGAGAAGTCGTGCCAGCGCGACAGGGCTGAACTTCTCAAACAAGCCACCCGTCACATTGCTGTCTCGGGGAGACTTCCATTGTTGGCTTATCATGTCGCAGTTCATCTTACCGTTTGTTCTACGGCTTACGCTGGTCAGCGTAGTAGGTGTATAGTCGCCAGGCAAGTGAATAACGGTACCCGTACTTTCGAGAGCTTGGGGCCTTGGGCTTGGTGCCGAACTAGTCGTGAGCAACTAGGACGTTTCGTCGGATTGTTTCTCAGTCACTACTCCAGATTCAGAATCCCGGACGGCCCACCCAGGCGACCGGACGACATCTGCCATGGCACTAGCCGGCGCACACGAACACCAAGAGGTCTTTGCTCTCGTCAATAGCAGCGCGATCGACCCTGTCCCTTGCCCTCCTTGGTAACAGAGTGCTGGCATCGTCATGGAGCCGAATCTCAAACCTCGCAAGCTGCTGGCTGATGCTGGGGCCATCCCGGGTCGAGCACTCCCGTCATAGTGATACCCACCTGTCCCAGGTAGATCATAGATGTCCGTGTCGAATGTCCATGCTGATTCTTTCCAACCTATCAGGCTTTTAAAGAAAAGCCATGAACATCCGCCAGTCTTGAGAACTTCTAGGGGCTTCTTCTGTTTCTTTGCCTCGCCGTCTCTTGTGTCCGGTCCAACTCACTCTTTACAGCAAAAGGTTCATCCATCATTAAATCATCATGGACCTGTACTCGTTCCCGACGCTGCCGCCCAAATGGGACGCAATCGGGCGCTTCTATATCGCCTTCGGAGCGACGTGGACGCTGCTCGTCGTCGCCGGCATGGGGTTTCTCGTGGCGAACCGGCGGAACCCCATCATCCGGGTCCGTGGCATCGGCCTGTCGCTCTCTTCCATCTGTTTCTTGCACTGCTACTGGATCCTCGCCCAGGTCGTCTACCCGATCGGCCAGTCGGTGCCCGTCATCCTGGCCTACGACATCCAGTATTTCTTCATGGGCGTGTGGTTCCCATTGGGCATCGCCCTCTTCCACGCCTCCAACACCCGCTTCCTGCACGTAGCCGAGATGCAGAAGCAGTTCACCCTCGCCCGCTACCAGAGGCGCTACCACGGCTGCAACGGCGCCTCGACCTCGTGGCTCTGCCGCCTGCGGTGCATGGAGTACCAGACGCGGATCCTCGTCTACATCTTTCTCGGCATGATCGTCCAGGTTCTCCTCACCGTGGGCATGTGGTTCGCCTGCAAGAAGTACCACCCTACGTTTGGTATCCCCGGGACGGAGCTGCACGGCAGCAACATCATGGAGCAGCTGGTCGACCTGGGCCGTGGCTGGGAATGGTGGCCATCGGTGTTATGGCAGTTTATTTGGACATGGATGGTATGTTTGTCTTCGGAATTCGAGTATCGACTGCCCAAGGGCTTGCTCCGAGTCGTTGCTGTCGATATATGCCCCTGTGCGCCGTGGCTGACACTATTTGCAGGTGGCTCCCTACCTCATCTGGAAGGCCTGGGGAATTCGTGATACTCTGGGCTGGAGAATGCAGACCATTGGATGCTGCCTGTCAAAGTAAGGATTCCTTCCGACTGGGCGGGCCCAGAACTGTGCCACGCGGGGTTTCCCCTGCGCATCTTATACTGGTTGGCTGACCTTTTACTGTTCTAGCCTCCATGCCACGCCTCTATTTTTAGCCGCATCCTACGCCCCTGCGTTCGCCCCTGTCAACAAGTACTTTGCGCCCAGTGAATGGTGAGTTTTACGATTGTGCTTCAGCTTCGCTTGCGCCCGCATATATGGGCGTTCTTCATGTACTGCGTGTGTTGGTTGTGTGTGTGTGTGGCGTTTGGTTCTGTGCGTGACAATAGCTATTAGGCTGCTGACACGGGGATCTTGTTCATCTAGGATTCACCTGTCGATCATGTTCTTCGAGATCTTCACCGTCTTCGTCCCGTGCTACCTCGTCGTACGCCAGAACATCCAGATCAAGAGGGCCGTCGCCGCCAACACCAAGTGGGAGAACTCGTCGCAGATGACGCAGACGACGCTCGTGGGCTCGCCGTCGCTGAGCATCCCGGCCGACTGGAAAAAGGCCATGTCGGACTCGGACCTGGAGAAGGGCGACTCCAACGAGACGCTCGCCTACAACGGCCACAGCAATCGGGACAGCAGCGGCGACTGCCTCCTCACCATGCAGGCCCTCAACCGCGTGCTCAGCGACAACCCCATCGCGCTGCAGGAGTTCTCAGCCCTGCGCGACTTCTCGGGCGAGAACATTGCCTTTTTGACCAGGCTCGCCAGCTGGAAGGAGTCGTGGCCCCAGCAGCACGCCGCTGCTTGCTCCGAGGACGAGCTCCGCGACGCTTTTGCCGGCGCCCTCGCCATCTATACGGATCTCATCAGCCCCCGCGACGCCGAGTTCCCCATCAACCTGTCGTCGCAGGAGCTCCGGGACCTCGAGGCCATCTTCGAGGGGCCCGCCCGCATCATCTGCGGCGAGGCCCGCGTCAACACGGCGCTGCCGTTCGAGCGGGCGTCGTCCAACAAGGGCCCGTCGTCCTCGTCCGGGGCGTCCTCGTCGTCGCCGGACCGGGGCCTGAGCAGCCGGGACAGCAACGACACGTCGTCGGGGTCGTCGCGGATCGAATTCGGCGACGTGGTCGACCGGGTGCGGTACATGGGCGACATCTCCGAGGGCTTCACGCCGCGCGTCTTCGACGCGGCCGAGCGCAACGTCAAGTACCTGGTGCTGACCAACACGTGGCCCAAGTTCGTGCACGAGACGCAGCGGCGGCAGTCGTTCGAGAGCGAGCGGTCCGACGCCACCGACGCCTCCGAGTCGTCCATCGTCACCCGCGTCGCCAGCGTCATGCGGTCTTTCCTATGATCGCTGGATTGAGAAAAAAAGGAGGAGGGTTCTTCTCATTCTTTAATACAACGCCAGTCGATGGCCTTCTTCTGACTACAATCATTAACCTTGATTCTCTTCTTCATGATACCCACACGCTACAGATAGCTCTTCAATATATTTTCTTCTACCCTCCTCTAGATATGTATACTTGACTTGTTTAATCATCCTCTGACAGCGTGAAGCCTGGTATGATAAACTGAAAAACAAAATTCCAAGCGCTGAGGACTCTTCGTGATGAACGACGACCATGAGTGCCGCACTGAATGCAAACCAAGAAATCCCACCGCCTACTCCATACAATGCGCGACATACTCTAGTCCCGCCTTCACGGCAGCCTCGAAACTCTCTCTATCCGGCATCTTCTCATCTTTACCACCCCCCAATGAACGGTCTTCGTCATTGAGCAGCAACCCCGACTCTCGAAGGACCTGCTCCGGCAAAACCGTCTCGCGACCAGCCTTGAACACAAACCGCGTCACCAGTACGGCATATACACTCCTCCTGAGCCCATCATCGGCGCCCTTGGCAAACAAGGCCTGCGGCCCACCCCTCCCCTCGACCGCAAACGGCACCCGGGCGCCAGGCTTCAGAAAATACGTCACCACGTAGAACGACCTGTCGGTCCAGGCCAGCACGCGCGACGACACGTCGTACGCGGCGTAGGGCCGGACCTCGCGCAGGAAGCGGGCCTGGGCGCCGGCGAGGATGAAGTTGGCGGGGCCGAGCGCGGCGAGCCCGCCGCTCAGCAGGGACGCCAGCAGCCGCGTGCGGTTCACGTCAGCGTCGGCGAAGAAGGTGCTGTTGGACTTGTGCATGTTGATGTCGAGGTCGGCGGCGACGGCGCGCTGGGAGTGGGTGACGTGGTGTTGGAACAGACGCGGGGAGGCGGACAGGGAGGACGGCGCCGGGACGAATGGGGAGGAAGAAGCGGCTCTGCGTTTGGCGGCCTTGTTCCACGGCGGGAGTCTGGGCTTGAGCAGCCGCAGGACGGCGGGCAGGATTCGCAGGGTCGATACCAGCGGGAGGGCTTTGTAGTTTGCTGCGGCGATGCCGAAGAGCAGGCCCAGGCCGAGGAGAGAGCCGTAGGAGAGGGCTTGGAAGCTCTCGATAAGTTGATTGAACATGGTTTCCTTCAGGCCAGTACGCCAAGCTGAATTATTGAATGTCTGTGGAATTTGCGTCGAAGAGAGAATAGTTTCTCACGGTCGGTGTGTCGTGAAGTGTCTACCAGAATTGACCAAAATAGTGACGAAAAGCAAGGAGAATCAGGTAGAAGAAATCTAGACTGCCTGCTGAATTATTAAAAAGTACCTGAGAAGATATACCGGGAAGAAAGAATATAGAAGAGTAAAATAAATTAATGGCCGTCAGCGTTCTTTTCGTATAGATCCAAATGCCGAGTAATGGATGGGTATGATCTTGGCAATATCGCCTACTTTTCCGAGGCGGCTGCAGACAATCAAGCCTTTATTCCTTCGGCGGGCAAATTCAGTCGTACGGACAATACCAACGTCCAGGGAAACAGAACGGTTGTGCATTGTGGGTTGATGCGATCTTAAAATGCATGTACACACGAAATCCCAAAATAGATTCCTCTACAGAAAGTGCATGGGCAAGTAAGCACTCTATCAGCTTCTGTACATGGAGCGACTGATCTGCAGCACTGTCCCGGTAGTCGGGTAACCACAAGTCATACAGTAAAAGAGCCCATGATCAGCCAGATGACGAGAGCAAAAAACAGCTTCGATCACTGGTATATCGAAGATTTCAAGCTGTGTTATGCTTGATACTGTCAGAAAGAAACTAAATCTGTTTGCAGCTTAGTGGATGAAAAGTAGACTGGGTAGTTTTCTCTCAACAGTAAGCTCAGCTGGGGTCATGGGTGGATAGTGAGGCGGCCGAACTAGAGCAGAGCCCCCCGACAAAACTTTAGTGGGTAACGTGCCCCAAATAGGAAATCGTTATAGAACACAATTGGCTATTAGGTGGCCAATACCACTTCCAGTCATAATAATATCACTATTGCCACGAGGGGCCAGTAACAGGGGTTGATAGTACGCACGTGGCTTGGTAGGCGTCTTGACGTAGACTTACTGACTTCAGGTTGTTTGCCCCATACTCTGGTGCTGTGGATGAACTTCTATACCGAACGCGTCTCCGGAAAGATGTCCCTTGGTCCCCTAGTCGGTCATCATCGCAGCTGAAGTTGCAAGCAATTGCATAGTCTATGTCTTTTTGCTGTAAGCATTGTCTGTGCTCGTTTGCCTCACTTTTTCCATCGTGGTTACCAAGTCGCGCGGCTTTGCTAGCATCGCCAGACAGTAAGCATGGTTGTCTTTGAGCGTGTTTTTGCGCTCTGCAGAACCGGTCGTGGCAAAAGCTGTTCTGCTTTGAGAACGTGCTGATCATGGCCTGGCGTGCTTGGTTCTAGAATGGGGTTAGAGATGTTGCGCGTTCAAGAATTGGGTCTCGCCAGAATTACTAGCATTGTCGACTGGAGACTGGGCTGAATCGCAGCGTTGCGGTCGACAAAAAGAGGACGTTGCCGTCTCTTCCACTTGAAACTTCTCGTCTATCCTCTGCAGTCACCAAAGCATCTCTGCACCATAGAGTCCCAGTGTATAGCGGAAGCATCCCCACCTGGTATCCTTTCCTTTCCTTTTCGTCACCATGTGGCCCATGTCCAATGCCCTCTACCCGGGCCTCAAAGATCCCGCAGAGCAGCAGCGTCCAGGCACATCAGACACCAACCAGAGCTGGTTCACCTACGGCACTCGTCGATACAGCGCCTCCAACTACTCTCGAAAAGCCTGGTCCACTCGACGGAGTGCACGCACCGGTCGAACGGGCGAGACAGAGGGAGGAGAAGATCTGCGGGATCTGCTAAGACAGAGTCAGAAGGCACACGCGATCCTCCGCGACAACGAAGAGGAGGACATTGGTAGACAAGGATTCCCCGACGCAGACTCGGACGTGATCCCCTTTGATGAACCATCATGGAAGAAGCCTCTATGGCGGAGTCTGTCCAAGAGGACCAACGCCACCGGCGCGACCAGCGTCAGCGTCGTGACCGGAGAGTCCTCGCAGGCACACAATGCTGAGCCGGCGGTCGCGAGCTCGTCTGACGACTACCGCGGACGGCGATCATCCTCGAGACATCCACCACCTGTACGCACAGTCCGTAGCAAGCGCATCCCCAGCGTGGCCTCGCGTATGGACCCTGATGACCCCGAGCCTGATCCGGTCCCTGCCTATCAGGAAGTCGAGGTCGGTCGGGCAATGCCGCCGCCGCCTCCTCTGGCAGTCAAGGGCCATGCTCCGACACAGAGGTACAGCGGCTTGAGAAACGACTTTGAGTCCAGTCTGTCGCGGCTGGACCTGATCTCGAGCCCTTCGATCAGCACTATGAGTTTCACCGGCATGGGCAACAACGATGCGGGCATCAGCTTCGCCAAGGTCGATTACGACGCCCAGGATCAGACAGCCCACCATGCACAGGACAGCCAGAGCCCTCAAGCTGTCACCTTTGCCAACAATCCGTTCTCCAACAACCCGTTCCATGCCCGAGCCGCTGAGCGAGAGCCAGTCAGCCCACTCAGCCCAAACAGAAACTCGGTCTTGAGACAGTCGTACAGGAACTCGGGAATGTTTGGACAGCCGAGGAACGTGACATTCTCCAGCTTCGACGAGGTGGCCATCACCAGCAACACGGACTCCCAGTCCATGACGGCCCCTACGGTCGACACCTGGGACCGGCTCGAGGGCATCTCCGAGAAGCCCGCCCCGCCTCCCGCGGAAGACGAGCTGCCTCCGCCGCCCGCCAATGCCTACCTCTACGGACTACCTCTGGCCGCCGTCATCTTCGCCCTGTCCCTCGCCGTCTTCCTGGTCGCCATGGACGTCAACGTCATTGCCACCGCGGTCCCCCACATCACGGCCGAGTTCTCGAGCCTCGACGACGTGGGCTGGTACGGCAGTGCGTTCCTTATGACGGCCTGCGCGTTCCAGATCCTGTTCGGCCGCATATACACCATCTTTCCCGCCAAGCTGACGTTTCTGGGCGCCATCGGCATCTTCATGGGCGGCTCCGTCGTCGCCGCGGTCGCGCCCAACTCGACCGTCTTCATCGTGGGCCGGGCCATCCAGGGCATGGGCACCAGCGGCATCCTGTCGGGCGGCCTGATCATCATCTCCCAGGTCGTGCCCCTGCAGATGCGGTCCGTCCTGGGCGGCGTCATCGGGGCCATGGAGGGCGTCGCCATGATATCGGCCCCCATCATCGGCGGCACGCTGACCGACAAGCTCAACTGGCGGTGGTGCTTCTACATCAACCTGCCCATCGGCGGGTTCGTCCTCGTCGCCGTCTTCTTCTTTCTGCGCATCCCTGATCACATGCGCCCTCAGAAGGCCGTCAAGCGGACTTGGCTACAGACCGCCCGTGATCTCGATCTCATCGGTGCGGCGTTGATCATACCGCCTATTGTCTGCATCCTGCTGGCCCTCCAGTACGGTGGTGAGTTTTTCTTCAAAAGTCCTCCAGTAACTTATCATAACTAATCGTGTCCAGGCTCAAAATATGCCTGGGATGACATGGGAGTCATCTTGCTCTTTGTCCTGGGGTTCACCTTGTTCCTCGTTTTTGCCTACTCCCAGCACGTCAACGCCGACGTGGCCATGGTTCCCTTCCGCATCATCAGGAAGCGTTCGATCCTTGCAGGTTTCTGGTACATTCTGTGCACCGCATCAGCCCTCGTCGTCATGACCTATTTCGTAAGTTCAGTTACTCATTCGCGATGAGCAGAGCGCTGACTACATGTAGCTCCCTCTCTGGTTCCAGTTGGTTCTTAACGCGACCTCTACGCAGTCCGGCCTGCGCTTGCTACCGGTGCTCATCGGCGTTATTGTGTCTGTGCTCCTCAGCGGTGCACTCGTTTCTGGTCTCGGCTACTACACTCCCTTCATGATCATCGGGTCCATCCTCATGTCTGTCGGCATTGGCATGATGTCCACGATAGGCCCCGACACGTCCAACACTCTTCTTCTCATCTTTCCTGCCATTTTCGGAGCGGGTGTAGGTATAGGATTTCAGCAGCCCCTCATTGGAGCCCAAGCTGTCCTTTCCAAAGAGTAAGCATACCCATTCCATCACATGTCAGTTGCCAAATGCACATATCACTAATCCATGCCTGCCAATAGGGACATCCCCACGGGAACGTCAATCATCGTGTTCGGGCAGACCATCGGTGCGGCCATCGTGCTATCAGCGGGCGAGTCCGTGTTCCAGAACCAGCTGAAGAACAACATCGAGTCGTACCTGGGCATCGTGGTGGCGGACGCGCACAGCCTCATGACCGAGGGCACGGCGCAGCTCGAGGCGACGCTGACGCCGGCGCAGCTGCCGGTGCTGCGTGACGCCGTGAGCAAGTCGCTGACGCAGACCTTCTACGTCGCCCTCGCCATGGCCGGCCTGTCCATGCTCGGCTCCCTCGCCATGGAGTGGAAGTCGGTCAAGAAGATCGCCAAGGAGCAGGAGGCCGAGGCCGAGGCCGAGGGCCGGGCGGCGGCTTCCCAGGGCGACAAGGCGGTTTAGATTAGGGCAAAGCGACGATGAGGATGAATGAGAGATGAGCGAGGGATATTTCATAATGTATTGCTGGTTTGGGATTGGGAGGAAACTGGTGCTTTATTCTTCGTCATCTTGTATAACTTTTACTTTATTCTTCTTTTTCGTTTACACGGGGACGGAGGAGCAGTCCGAGGACCAAAAATATAATGTTCATTTGTTTGCTGCAATTCCCCTTTCGTTTGAATCCGTTCGATAGACTTGGAGGAGAAATGACGAGAGATGATAAAGGTGAGAGGGGTGCCAAGAACCACCGACTTTGAACCTTTTCCATCACCATAAACAAAACCTTGGAATGTACGGTGTATTTCGGTTAGGTGCCACTGACGAACTGAACCCCCACCAATCGCCGTTGGGAATCCCCTGACGCCGTTCGCTTAAGGTTATATTAAGCCACTGGGAACCCCTGAAAGTCGAGTCAAGTCTGGGGCCAAGACCAACAAGACCCCTGAATGATACCTACGTCACAGTTCCAAGATCTTGAATTCTGGCATCAGTCCGAGAAATGGCTGCACGATCAAAACATGTGCTTCAAAAGGACCGAAGGTATAAAGAAGCTTTTAAATACCTATTATCATATTATACACACCAAGATTCCCAGAAAAAATTGCAATAATTCCCGTCATCATAACAGTACAAGTTCATCTTATCTTGCCGTTACCAATTGGCTACTGCGCTGTACCTGGAGCCACTATTATACACCCCAGCCCTAGCGGAGAAGAAAACACAGAAACAATGTTCGTCACAACTTTAATAAGAGCCTTCCCGGTCCTTCTCCTCGCCTCAGTCGCATCTTCATCGGCGACATTACAGGCGCGGACGACCATCGTGGTGACGGTGGGCCCGACGATTCCCACCGACGCGCCCGAATTCGTGTCCGAGGACGCCTTCACGTCGGCGGTGCTCAACAGCACCAACGTCTACCGGGCCGAGCATAACGCGTCGGACGTGACCTGGAACGCGACGCTCGAGACCTACGCGTCGGACTACCTCGACTCGTCCGACTGCGCGTTCGCCCACAGCGGCGGGCCCTACGGCGAGAACCTGGCCATCGGCTGCTCCAACGCCACGTCGTGCGTCGAGGCCTGGGGCGACGAGCGCAAGGACTACGACTTCTCCGATCCCCAGTTCTCCGAGGAGACGGGCCACTTCACCCAGCTGGTGTGGAAGAACACCACCGACGTCGGCTGCAGCCGCAAGCTGTGCGGCGACTCGGGCTGGTACCTGGCCTGCGAGTACTGGCCGCGCGGCAACGTCGGGGACGAGTACGCCGAGGAGGTCGGGGCCGAGGAGGGCAGCGATGCTGTGAGGTATGGACCGCATTTGGCGGCTATGCTTGCCGTCGCGCTTGCGTTCATCTGCATGTTTTAGACGATAGAAGGAGCAGGATTGTTCGTTTTTGAGTGTAAGCGGCGTTTCTAGATATCATTTGCGGACTTCATCTTACGATATACGACGAAGTGTATGAACATCATATATCATGAATTATATTACTAAAACAAACATTATTCGTTTCCCGTCACGTTATACGTGTCCCGTTTTACACCACGAATGTGCTCTCGAACATCTTGTGCCTCTTGGCCGGCGACGACGAGGACGACTGCGTCACGTTGCCCACAACGGTGCCGTTCTCGTTCTCGTACTCGGCCCACGCGCTGGCGACGGACCAGACGGCGACGCTGACCTCGGCGCCGGCGGGCAGGTCGCGGGCGGCCACGGTCGCCGTGGTCAGGGGTTGCGCCGGGAAGAAGAGGACGGTGCCGGCGTGCACGCCGCCGTCGACGAAGAACTCGGCGATGCTGCGGTCGACGAGCACCTGCACGCCCCAGCTGGCCAGGGTCTCGCCCGTGCCGTCGCTGTACACGTCGGCGGCGGAGAACTTGTCCGTGAAGAAGACGTTGTCGAAGCCGCGCACCAGGCCGCGGTCGACGAAGAAGGGCGTGTCGCCGCCGAAGAAGAAGCCGGCGCGCAGTGCCTCGCCCGACGCCGGCGACAAGAACGTCAGGTTGAGCGTCGAGTACGACGTCAGCAGCGTCGTGTTGAGGCCCGTCACGTTGGCCTCGACGTAGACGGCGTTGGAGGCCACGGACGTATAGTCGACGGCCACGGTGCCGTTGCCCATGGTCGTCTCGTTTAGGGCGGATTCCAGCACTGGGCTCGGGTCGTACAGCTCGTTGACGACGACCCAGCCGATGCGCGTCGCGTTAGTCAGGTAGTTGGCACGCGGCGCCGTCATGGCGCTGCGCCAGCCCTCGAGGTTGCCCGTCGGCACCGTCTGCGCGTACTGCCAGTTGGACGCCCAGCCGAGGTTGACGGCGTTCTGGTCCTCGGGCACGCCGTAGAAGTACTGCGCGGCGTAGTTGTCCTTGGCGAAGTCGGTCAGGCGCGTGGCGTCGTCGAGGGTGGCAAAGTGCGTGCCGTTGAAGTTGCCGGGGAAGTACTCGGTGATGGAGCCGCCCAGGGGCGCGCCGGGCTGCACGGAGATCGCCATGACGTACTTGGAGTCCACAATGTTGTACTCGTCGTCGCGGACTGGCATCTTGACGAGGTTGGGGCACTCGTACTGGGCGCCCAGCAGGCCGTGGTGCGAAAAGTTGGACGCGTGCGTCCACTCCTTGAGGTCCGGGCTCGTGAAGATGCCCACGACGAACTCCTGCGACCACGCAACGACGGCTACCCAGTGGTCCTCGTACCAGATGACCTTGGGGTCGCGGAACTGGCTGCTCGTGCTGTTGATGACCGGGTTTCCGTCGTAGTACTCAAAAGTGTAACCGCCATCGTGAGAATACGCAATGGCCTGAGTTTGGGGCCCGGCAGAACCGTCTTCGTAGTAACGGGCCAGTGTAAAGATGGCGACCACACCGTTGTCTTGGTCCGGGAAGAATCCAGAGGTATTGTTGACATCGACTACCGCAGAGCCGGAGAACACATAGACAGTCTCCTCTGGCGGGAACAATGCAATGGGCTGGTTGACCCAATGGTACAGGTCGTCCGAGGTCGCATGACCCCAGTGTTGGTTGCCGGCGACGTCACCTGTTGGGTTGTATTGGTAGTATATGTGCCAGGTCCCGTTGGCGTCGACAAACATGCCATTGGGGTCGTTCATGAAATGTTGCGGCGGCGAGAAGTGAACTTGGGGTCGAAGACCGCCAGTATAGTTACCCGGAATCGGTACACCCGTCGGAACGGCAGGGTTGACATAGGTTGCGACATTCTGGCAGCTCACTCCCGCGAGGAGGGCTGCGTAAGCCAGTGACTTCAACATGGTGGCTGACTTGTCTATTGGCAACTCGACTTCCCAGGTTACCCCAAAAATTGGTAGACTATAAAAGTGCAGCTACAGGAAAACCATCATCTCTGGGAGAGGTGCAACTTGAGCTTTATATACTCCAAAGCCCGTGAACTCCGTCATGGGACAGGCACAACACGATGGAGCTTTGATCTCATCATGGTGGACTCTGACGAGGCCCAGCCTGCTGGACCTCAGGCATGCCCAGGCTCTTCTCGTGACGAAAGCGCCGAGTATTCTCGCGACCGCTCAAAACTCTATTCGCCAGTTCTGCATTCTCGGGCCACCCGAAGACCAGGATCAAGGCTAGATGAGGAGAGCTGGCTCAGCTCAAGCCATCTCGTCCCGTTCTAGCGATTACAAGGGCACGTTCCTTGAACCATAATATAGCAGGAGACAGGAAAAGGTGCGTGGGCAAGCAACCATACGGCGTTAGTACCGAAAAAAGTCGCACCGGTCGTGCTCGTCTGCCTGTCACAGACTGTGTACAAATCAAAGGATAAGCCCAGCCCCGGAATGGATACCCCATATTGAATTCAGACCCTCGTCTGGGGCGAGCGACCCCGGTTTTGGGCTCGTAATGTCGTTGACCTCGGAGCGAGGTCGAACATGATCCACTGCGGCTACGGCACTCGTCGTACAAGAATGGCAGCAGAAAGCCCGAAGAGAGGGAAAACGGGCAAGGGAGGAGAGACGACAAGACGACAAACATCACTTTTTGCGGGGAAATAGCGCGGGGCTAGAGTTTAGCTTCAGCCATTCCCCGGGATTGTCCGCCAACTCGTGCTGTCGCAATTGGGGCTATCTGCAAAAGACGGGCCGATTATAATGACTCGAGGCTTGGGCGTGGTATGATTTCTTATTGAGGCCTTTTTTCTTGTCCATTATTTCTTACCAAGACGGTTTACTTGGTTAATACTAATATTTTTGTCATGGATCTTGGCGGATTTTACGTCATGTTACGGTGAACTGCCAGCTGAGTTGACAATAAGGTGAATCATGGAAAATGCAATGCTGCCACTATACTAAGACAACATGGATTACATGCCAAACGGGATATGTCTGATGTGTTTGTACGCTGTAAAATGCTTATAATTATAATTGTAACAGAATGTAACGTCAAAGTCTGAAAACAAAACCTGATCCGTTTTGGTTAACTAGGCATCTAAGAGAGCTTAAACCCAACGCTTTCGGCAAGTATATGCGCTGATTACTGCCGTAGAATTAAGCAGACGCCCGGCTTAAAAAACTTTGATGCCTCAAGCATGCCAATCCGGAGTCTGAGGAGGTGGAAAACTGCGGAAATCAAATGTGGATTTCTGTTTCTGGGCAGCAGGGATCGCAGAGGTAGGCTACCTCGCGGAGCAAGTCTAGCTTTGGCACGGTTTGTTTGAATTTTGAGCTCGCAAGGCGGCATGGACTTCTCGAAAGACAACGCTTTGGTAAAATTATTACGTTCGATGTATTGAAGTCTCTCGGATTCAAAGATCCTCCATACAACATCAACAGACCGCCACACCGTTCCATAACGTCCCACGCGACTCGCAACTATGAAGTCAAAGCTTGCTGGCCGGCCGGTACGTCGAACGGGCCGTTCTCAGCCAGCGGGAAATTAGGCGTCCCGTCCTCGTTCCAGGTGAACTTCTGGATCCGCGTCGTCCGGTACAGATCCCCGGCCGGGTTCGGCGTCGTCTGCGCGTGGTAGACGATGTAGTCCTCGGCGCCGTCGGGCGACGTGGTGAAGCTGGCGTGCCCGGTGCCGTAGACGCCGGCCTTGGTGTTCTGGTGGAAGACGCAGCCGTCCGTGTGCTTCTTCCACGACTGGTACTCCATCGGGTCGTTGCCCACCAGCTCCAGCATTCCCAGGCAGTAAAAGGGCGTGTTGACCCGCGCCGCCGAGTAGATCACAAAGTTCTGCCCCGTCTTGTGGTTGGTGAGCTGCTGCGGGCCTTCGTTGGTCGCGAGTCGGCCTGGGTGTCCGTATGGCACCTGCTCCCACGGCTGGTTGGGTACGCTGATCTATAGTCAATGCGTCAGTCTCTTCTGTTCAGTGTATGTGCTTGGATTTGTGAGTTTTACTCACCATTCGTCGGTCGCTGAAATTCGACGACACGGTCCATGGATCAGACAGTGTCGTGATGCACAGATTTGCGGGCCAGGCAGAATACGCATTCTCCCAGCAGGAGTAGATGTGATACAGTTTCCCATCAAACGAAAAATAAGTCCCGTCAATGGCGAATTGATCGTACGTGTTGAGCATGCTCTTCAGGGTGAAGTCGGCTGTCCACGGATCTGATCCGCTGCCCTCTAACACGAACATTCGGTGGTTCACAGCCGGGCAGTTAAATTGGCACAAGGCATCTTGCAATGGCGGTGGGTTGTCTGCATCAGGCGTTGCGGTGAATATTCTGCAGCACGACTGTCAGCTCAAAACACAGCACAGCCTTTTAGTACAGTATCTACTCGCATGTACCAAGTCCCAGAGATATTGTGAATTTCCGGTGCCCAGAGCGACGTCGACCACGGCTGTCCCTTGTCCTCAACGGGATCCGGCGTAAAGACGGCTCTGGTCTCTATCTCGTCCCAGTTGTCGGTAAGGTACCGACTACGCCGCAACGTGACGTTGTCGTTTGTGGTGTATGTGAACAGGTACCAGTCTCCGTCGTCGGCCGTATACCTGGTGATGAAGGGATCGCCAACGTTGACGGTCATGACGGGGTTCGAATAGGTCGCGTTCGTGGTCTTGTTGGTGCCCACGCTGGCGGGATCCCACGAGACTCCCGAATTTCCCAGATTCGGGTCAAACTGCTGAGCGCTTGCGACCTGGTTCAAACCCAGGCTGCAAACCAGAGCGATGCATGTTCCAAATCCTCTCGTTCCGAACATCATGATGACTTGTCAATGCGAAAAGGTACCGGATATACAGACACGAACAGAACTTATAATCCATTTTGGGCGGCAGATCTACACTTTATACCATTCTTCCTACTGTTTCTCACATTACCTCGCATATGTACATCATTGCTTGGCCATGTATAATGACGCCCCGAGAGAAGTGGCAGAACCGCAAGGAACCACAAGTTCGGTGTAAAGTTCCAAGATCGGGTCAGTCGCATAGAACGACAGTGAGCACTACGGCAGCTTTACCCCGCGAAACCCCACATATTCCACAATGATGCAGCTGGGGAACCTGATCTCCCCTAGTCCTCCGGCAGGTAGTTCATTGGTTTCTCGACGGGATTATAAGTCGATCATGTCCTTGGATCGGCCGCCTTTTGTGATGGGTCAGTACGTATGCAGGTTCATCCAGTCTGATAATTAAGTGGCTGGGGACTTTTGAGTTGGGGTCGTTGGAGATGGTTCGTCTACACAGTAATGTTTGCCAAGAAACTCCAAGGCACTGCTTTTCTATTGAGTTTGTGAAGACGTGAAACGAGTAAGTGTCGTACCTTGGACTTCCGTACTCATTTGGTCGCGGTTTGAATCTCCCAATGTCTTGTCTGGAATGCACTTTACATTGTAGGCTTGACTTTCACCGTGTATACCTATCAACTCATGGGTAGCCGTTTCGTTCTGCATACAGGACGCATGATCTCAAGCCTACAATACAGTTGCAGTATATATAGTCTTCTTGCTTGCGGTATGCGGCCCGGTTCGGGCCGGGGTATTATATCATCCTCACGAGCTTTCTGGATGGCTGGACGTACCCTTTTCAGATAGACTAGGTTTAGGACGAACTCGATGTAGCATAATGTAGAAGGTGAGCACTTGCCAACACGGAAGATATTATGTGCACAAATGTACCAAGCTCTAAAGAATTTCGGAAATTTATTCATTTCATCTCATTACTCCTACACAAACGAAGCACCATTGGCACCGATAATCTGGCCCGATATCCAAGCACTCTCGGGACTAGCGACAAAAGCCACGACGTTGGCAATCTCGGCGGGATCGCCAAGGCGGTTGAAGGGGCTGGCGGCCTTGATCCCGTTGATCATGGCCTCGGGCTTGCCCTCCATGAACAAGTCGGTCGCCGTGGGGCCGGGCGCGACAGCGTTGACCGTGATGCCCTTGGGGCCGAGCTCCTTGGCCAGGGTGCGCGTCATCTGCTCGACGGCGCCCTTGGACATGGCGTAGACGGGCGGCACGGCGCTGCTGCGCGTGATGCCCGTCGAGACGAAGACGATGCGGCCCCCCTCGCGCATGTGCGGCGCCGCCTTCTGCGCCAGGAACAGCGGCCCCTTGACGTTGAGGTCGAACACGCGCGTGTAGGTGGCCTCGGTCACGGCGGCCAGGGGCTGCAGCGGCATGATGCCCGCGTTGGGCACGAGCACGTCGATGCGGCCGAACTTGGCGACGGCCGCCTCGACCAGCTTCTCGATCTCGGCCACCTGGGACACGTCGGCCTGCACGGCCAGGGCGCGGTCGGCGCCGATCTCCTTGACCAGCTCGTCGGCCGGACTGCTGTCCCGCGAGTAGTTGATGACGACCTTGGCGCCCTGGCTGGCTGCCTTTTGCGCGATGGCCCGTCCGATGCCCTTGGAGCCGCCGGTGACGAGCACGACCTTGTCTTGCAGTGACATGTTTGAGGACGTTGTTGTAGAAGAGACAGCGGCGGTGGAATATGTGTCTGTGGATGTAGAAGAGTGGGTGAGGTTCTTGACGTGTGAGACGCTAGTATTCATTGATTATATTGAAGAAACTCTGGGGGTATGTGCAGATATACAGTCGTTGGAATGATCAAATGTCTTTTGAAATGGGAAATAACGAGCTGCCGCTCCATGTGGTATTTATCCTCATTGCATGTCGACCAGGTCACTCACAGTTGTATCCTACACGGAGTAAACTCAGGCTCAAAACCAGACCACCGCAACGTTCAAAGCCATAGATTGCATAGTTCAAAGCCGTTACTAAGCTCCCTCTGCATATGCGCTCGGTTATAGAGCTCGAAATGAGTCTTTGTATGTCCGATGGATGGGTGTGAAGAAGACCCAGTGGACTGGAATATGGCCTAGCTTTCGGGACCGAATGCAGCTAAATCCTATACTGGATTTAGCGGGTATCAATAAGGTGGAGATCAGTATTCAAAGCCGATGTCTGGTTCTCAATGCCACAGTCATGATCGAAACATTCCATGAGACGAGTGGTGAAGCCGCTGCTTCAGAAGGGGAAATTAGCGCAGTTATACTCAATTCATCTCTAATAATACTTCATACAAGATATTCCTTGTGTTTGTCCAATCTACAATGGCAAAGCGGAAGTCATTAAAAACCGACCGTAAGCCCAAAGGTGTACGTGGCACTACGTTTTCGACCACGCGACTTCAACCAAAAATATTGTTAAAAAGCCCAGAATTTGGATTATCTTAAAGAGAATTGCAAGAATTGATGCCTGTCGTATTTCTTTCTTCTTAAAATCGATATTTGCGGTGTTGAGCCGGTTGATTGCAAGTCGTTGAATCCGGTGCAATACGTGAACGGTCGGTTTTTAATGACTTCCGCCCGAATGAACACACTAAAATGCTGCTCGCCGAAACTACCAGCTACCTTCCCGAAGCTCAGACTGTCGTCAGTGGCGTTTTAGTGGAGAGCGGGGCCAACTTCTTGTTTGTTCACCCTCTTGTGCGTTTAAATCCGGGCGCTGTCAGCGCTTGTCTTCCACTCGGCTTTGGAACAGGTCCCAATGCCCAAACTCCGACGCCCAGCCCAGCCCCAAATCGGAAAAACTCCTTTGCATCTTATGCCGGACATGCTTATATTCTCTGCCTATAATACGGCAATTCTGGAACCAATCTTGCGGGCCGACCATCGTGACAGCTTTTGCCCTGTGACATTTCCGATATCAAATGAATACATGACCCAACCTGCAGGTTGAGTGTCCCATCTTGCCGGACGAGTTCACCCATTAAATCAAGCCATGGACGACACGATTGAACGAACTCAAGGAGACAGACTTGATTCTCATCATAGATAACCCATCGGGAGACGGACAGTAATCATTAACGATAGCTAAAGCAAGTGTTCTATAGCACAAACAAGCAATCATATTTCCCATTTCGTTTGGCCAGTCAATACAGTTTCGCATCTCGACTTGCATCTATCCATGGCGATGAGCGCCCGGCGAAACCTCGATGGCCGTGGCAGCAGACTTCTCCGCGTCCTCGGCCATGGCGCGCTTCTCCTCGTCGCTGACGCCAAAGAGGTGGTCCATTTGTTCGAGAGCGACACCTGCACAGTCATGTTAGTCAATTGTCTTTTCCAAAATCCGCTTTGATGAAAATTTGTGAAACGCACCTTTCGTCTCGGGAATTAGGAACCACACGAAAAAGAACATGATGACGCCAAAGCTGCCAAAGATGAGATATGTTCCGTATCCGTTGGCGCCGACCGTGACAATCATGTTGGGAACCGCGCGGGCGACGACAAAGTTGAAGAGCCACTGGGTGGCAGCAGCCAGAGCGACGTTCTGTGATGCCGTTAGCATATTTCGTCACATCCAAATGAACAGTAAATGCTTACTAGAGGCCTGAGGCGCTGCGTCGGAATCTCAGAGACGTAGATCCAGCAGGCAGGTCCCCAGCCGAATTGGAAGAATGCCGCAAAGATGAAGATGCAGACCAGAGCGACGTATCCCTGGGGCGTAATGGGCGCATCCTTGGCAGGAGGTGAGATTCTGACGTAGAGACCAATATAAAACATGCAGATGGACTGGCCGACAGACGACACCAGCAGCGATCGCCGGCGTCCAAGGGAGTCGGCCATGAACAGAAGGAAGATCGTGCACGAGACCACCTTGACGATGCCGTAGATACCCGTGCTGAAGAGCTGGTTGGATGTACCGCTCACGCCCAGCTGCGAGAAAATGGTGGGAGCATATGTGTTGATGGCGTTTGTTCCGGTCATTTGCTGCCAGATCATGAGGAAGATGCTGAGTATCGCTCGCTTGCGGTTCGTGGGAATCGTGAACATCTCCTTGAGCAGAGTCCAGATGGTGGCATCACCGATGAGCTGTCTCTCGTAGTTCAATTGCTCCGAGATTTCCGTGATCTCTTCCTCGAGGTATGCGTGTCCTTCGGGCAGATTTCTCACTCTGGTCAGCACCCGTCTGGCTTCCTCCCACTTGTCTTTTCTTGCGAGGTAACGAGGCGATTCGTTGCTGATCATCATGAGAGAGAACAGCAGAACGGCTGGGATGGCCTGAACGGCGAGCGGGACAATGTACATGACCTTGCCCTTCTCGTTCAGACTGGCGCCATAATTGATCCAAAAGGCGAGCATACCACCGGTGACGATGAAGAGTTGATAGAGACCGGTCAACAAGCCACGAATAGCTCGAGGGGCGTTCTCGGACACGTAAATGGGGTTGACGACACTGGCACATCCGACACCGAAGCCTGCAGTCTTGGGTTAGCATATTGCCGGCGACTTTTCTTCAATTGGTCAAGACAGATTCCAATAACGCACCAGAGATGAGACGGCCAATGTACATGGCCTCGAGGTGGCCTGATGCAGCGGATTGCATCGCGACTCCGATCATGATCATGACCGACGACCAAATGAGAGACCACTTTCGACCGATTATATCCGGGATAGGAAATCCAGCCAAAGCACCGAAAAAGCAGCCGGCTTGGAGGACTGATACGATGTTGCCTTTGAGATTGGCGACGGAAACCGAGTCAACTTTGCCATTCGCGACAAAGCCATAGTCCCTGTACGTGAAAACATGGTTAGTTTCTTTGCGAGCTATTGGCAACAATTGTTGAATGGCTGCTTACTGCTGGAAGGGGGCCATTTCAATGACACCTCCAATCACACCGCTGTCCCATCCGAAAGACATTGCGCCGAAACATGCCTGATTCGTGATTATTAGTATCAGTTGGTCGCCATCGCCAGCAGTATCGGCGACATGAAAATTTACTCACCGATCCGGCCAACAAGTAGACTCTCCAGTTGTAGATCTCATGAGGGTCAGTTTCCATCGCCTCATTTTTTACGATGTGCTTAAGAAGGGAAGCCATGATGGGCGAACGGCGTGATGTTTGTCCCTCTCTGCGATTATTTTCTTTTTATCGCTGTCCTATGGTTTGGCGCCTGTAGTTTTGGTCCGTCTCCAGGTACGCTCGAGGAAGGGTTCTCCAAAAGACGCGCGCAAGAGGCGAAAAAGACCAAAGCAACGCGAAGCCGTGGAATGTCCTCGTTTTATGAAAGGGTCGTCCGATAGCCAGGACTCAACTCCGATCTGCAGGTGGAGGGTGCCCATGCCTGTCCTTCATGGGGTTGCAGCACATGGTCCCAATAAATTGGCGCAGCTAGGCGGCATTGTTACTTTGGGGGAGGGATTGGTCGGATGAGGGTGAAGTCGAACGGACGGTTGGATGGGTGAGCAGCCCCAAGTCTTTCTTGGCGAAATGGCAGTTCGAGAGAGGTGGAAAGCTGTGCGATCTGCGTTTCCCACCATTCAGGTGCCGGCTTGGTACTGTGTTAAAGAGGCTGGACCCTCCCCCGGATGAGCTTTGTATAGCCGTCTCAGAAGGGGCCCCTCGCTTCAGAAGACTTGCAGGGTCTTGTCCAGAGCTACGAAGTACAGCTCTCGATTGGGTCGTCCAGGGCCAAGGGAATCACCTCGGTCCATCTTCCCGCGTGGAGGATTCTCCCCCAAATACCGTTCTATTTTACCCCATGGGCAACGAGCTGACGCTAACATCTCGTTTTCCGGGGGCTAGCGCCAAGTCTACAGGCTCTAAACGAAGACTCCCCCAGCTTACGAGTCGACGAGGGATGCACAGTCATCATCTGTCATTGCCATGAGTGTCGACATGATCTGTTAGACCAAAAGCGGTGAGATCTTACGATCACATTCTCACGCGGTAGACATGATATGGAACTACGCGTCGAGCGAATAGAGTCGATTGCGAACAAGGCCCTGGACTGCTTCATCCTATCCCAGGCTGCTGCAATATGGTTGCCACACCCTGCACAATGCATGTGCGTGGACGACTTCAGCAGTGTACATCATGCGTTCGCTCAGTGCGCACATCATACCTAGAGCAAATATAGGACCAGACAATACGCGAACTAGAGACACGTCAAACATTCCCCCATGGACCTGTTCACTCCTGGACGGCAATATGAAATCTGATATTAGCCAAGAGCGAATGAGCTGTCCATGAATTCATAATCCCTCTCTCCGGCGGAGATTGTCTCTTTCTTTAGGCTCAATGCGGGGGATGGGGGAGAGGAGCAAGGGGGCCTTGCTCTCAATCCACCGGCGGTGGCCGCGTAGCATTTGGTCCAGAAGGCGAATCTGAGTTTGCACTTTGGAGAATTGGAGGCATGCATAAATCATGTACTGTAACAACCGAGCCTGATTGGCAAGAGAGAGACTTATATGAAGAGCCGGAGAATGACTTTTAGGCCCGATGGATGGACCGATTTCCATGGGAGATTCGTTGTCACACTCGAAACGGTGCCGTATAGAAGCTGTCATGTTCTTTTCTAGAACATCAATACATTACTTGTGCATATTGCAAGCCAACTCATGATGTGCCTGCGAACATGACAGGACAACAGGAACCCATATTACTTCGCCATTCATGCGCAAGTCACTTGAAAATGGGCACATATAATACGAACCACAAAACTTGAGCAAGACGAAAAGAATGGACATCACATCGTAAATGTACAAGCGGTCACAGCCAGTCGGATTATGCAACCGGGTATCATATTATCAGTTCTATCTACTCTCGTTCGCTCAGTCAACCATCTGTTTCCCCCCTTCTTTATATATATCATATTTGCGCCATCTATACCCATCGCCCACCACCCTTCCTGGATTCCCATTCATGAAGACAAGAAGATACCAACGCAGTGAGCAAGTAAACATGACAACAACGCAAACCGCAACAAGAACAGCATGACGACCGGTGGCCTCGACCGCGCCACGGGCGCCGCGCTGGGCGTCACAAACGTCGCGGCGCCCGTGCAGACAAACTTGAGGTACACGATGCTCTGCTGGCAGGGGAGCACCGCGCACGTCGGGCTGGTGCTGAAGCTGTTCCAGTACAGCTGGTTCGCGTCGCCGTACGCCGACTCGGAGCACATGCTCGGCATGTTCTGCCGCGCGAAGACCGCGGGCACGGCGTTGCTCGTCGGTTGTGCTGCTCCTGATTCCATGTACGACGATGACGATGACGAGGATGACGGTGGTGGGACTTGGTAGTATGTGTTTTGTTGTTGCTCTTCGCCCGAGTATGCGCCTGCGCCAGCGTATTGGCCTGTTGCGTCCGTGGATGAGCTTGCGTCTGCAGACTGGCTTGCGTAGGTAGGTTGGCTCATCTCCGTGGATTCCGTAGACGGAGCTGCATTCGCGTACCATCCTTCGTTCGTAGATTGACCTCCCTGCCCGCTGTTTCCTCCGTCCTGGTCGCCTCCGCCGCCCGAATCATCTCCGTCGTCGGGATAGCCGGCGCCCCCTACGTTGGTACCCGGGATGTTCTGATGTGTCTGGCAGGTGCCGGGCGCCGATGCAACCCACAGCACCGGCGGGGTCCCGTCCGGACACGCGGGAAGCTGTGCGACGTAGGCCGACCTCACAAGGCGGTTTGTTCTGTAGCATTGGCCGAGGCCGGGCATCTGGAAGTTGTTCGTCAGGGGCATCCCGCATCTCGCGTCCTCAAAGAGTAGAAATGACATGATATTACACCTGTTCTTGTTTTTTGCTCAGAGAGGCAGAAGAAAAGGAAAACAGCAAGTAAACTGTCTAGCAAGAAAATGAAGGAAACATCGAATTCTTCTATTTGAGATACCATCTTTTCGAAACTGGAAGATTATATAGACTTTTGGACATGCGTTTACGAAGAAGGCAATGCATGCTCTTGATTCACATGAAGAGATGTGGTTTCGAACGTTATGTATAACCGGAAAGCGCTGCAGGCTGTATCTGTTCAAAGCATACTCACGAGATGGAAGTTCATCAGTCCCATCGCTCATGGTATCAGGTTATTCAGAGTGGTAGTAAACAAAACTCGAATGCGGTCTAAAAGACATGTCGTTGGCCCAAAGGAGCGACTTTTCTGGCCTTGTCTCAGACACCACCAGGAGGGTCGAAACGGCTGAGAGACACTTCTCACCACTCACCACTGGCAACAGATGGAGAGTTCATGCAGCTTGTGAGTCTACAATGCTCGGCATGGTACCTGCGCCGCAATATGACAAACACATTATCCGTCCAACCAAGCGAGTGAGTGCTTTTTGACAGGCCGGCCAAGGGAAACGAAGGGAAACGCCATAAGCAATTGATTGATCATTCAGCCAAGACCCAAGACGCAAAATCACTGCTTTTGCCACCAATGAACATCCAGCGGCATACGATCTATTGGAATCAACGCATACTTTCGCGTCATATCATTCAAGGCAGGCCTGGACGATTGATCACACGCGCTGCTATGATCTTTAGAATCAATACCATGGCAACGGTCCTGCATCCCACACAACGGCCGCAACCGTCAAGAGTGAGTCAATCACCACTTGTGTGGTTGTGTCTGAGGGACCGTCTCAAGCATCATCGAATGGACCAGTCCATGTCGATCAAATGGAAACCTTGCCTTGTTGACGAGAAAGAGATATTGGCGTTGTCATGGTGAACTTCGAGGGTCACGGTACTATCGCTCTTGAAAATCTATTTGATCAGATAATTATATGCCTTAGATGCGATTTTTATCATACAGTTCAGGGCCTCCCGATTCAAATGCCTGAAATACCAAGACCATATACCAACGCCAGAGCCTGTGAATGGCTGATGAATCTACCCTGTACTAACATATCCAAAGCCTCTCATGACGCCGTTTTTGTTTCCCCATTCGCAACTTTCACGTCCTTGCTCACGTCCTTGGTAACATCCTTGGAGACTGCAGGTTTCTCTGGCTTCTGCGAATTTTCCTGCTGTCCGATGCGCGAAGCAATGAAATCCGGCCATACATCGTTGACGGCTCCAGCTGTAACCAAGGCATTGAAGATGGGATATGCCAAGATCAAGATAACAAGGATGAGGTCGAAGATGTGCACGAACCACCACATGTACTGCTTTCCAAGCGCACAATTGACGAATTCGTACTTCCACTCCCATGCTTCCTCGTCGAACCAGGCACTAAGCAGTCCGGCGTTGCCGCCATAGCCACCCATCATGCTGCGCACAGTGACTTCTCGCAGACCGGGGTGGCCGTACTTTTCAGGAATGGCCTTTTCCTGGGCCTCGTTCCAAGGTACGACCTCCCAGTTTCGGTCGTCCATGTTCTCGCCGGCCGTCTGGTTGATAAAGTGGAAAGTGTCGCAGCCTTCGTGATCATGGCCATTGAGGATTATGCCACTTCGTCCCTTGCCGTTGCCTGGTGCATTGACGTCCCTGTGAATACCGTAGATACCCTCGAGGAAGCCCTTGGAAGCGTCCGCCGATAGTTGGTATTGCTCCTTCACACCGCCGCCCTCCTCAGAAGAGAAGAAATCGAAGAATGGCGCATCCACGCACACGCCTTCCGGTTTGAACATGGGAATATGCGTCAAGACCACAGTAAAGTGACCCTTGTATTCGACCGCAGCCGCGGTGTTGATCACATCGTTGACAAACGTGTATGTATGATCCTGAAGCTCTGGCGTGATCGCTGGGGTGTCCAGATTCATGTTGTTGATAACAACGATTCTGATCTCGGGAGGCAATCGGTTCGAATCGGGATTCTTCTCGGTGTCCAAAAGCGTCGCATTCACGGTCGCATTCGTGATGGGCAGCTCAAAGCGCAACTCGTAGGCTGCCTTGCCAAATGCCTTCTCGAATCGGTCGAGTCGTTCGACCGTCATGTCTCCTGCATATCCCACGTCATGGTTTCCGGCAATGTTGATGATTCGCTTCCGCCATACAGTCCCGTTTTTGCCTTCGTTGCCAAGATATCCAGTCAACTCATACTCCTCAGCGGGGTGGACAGCGACCTCGTCAGGAACGCGTTCACCCCCTGCGAATGATCTGTTCCAGTATCTCCAGCTTCGCTTCTCAAACTCTTCGTCGCCGATCCATTGACTGCCCAGAAGATCCCCTAGCACTGTAACGTGTGAGGGTTTGGTCCACCACTTGAGCGTCCTGTAGATGTGGGCGATGTAGAAGTCGTTACCGAACAGATCAATTCGTTTTCGTATCGATTCGAAGGCGTCAGGTATGTCCTCAAAGTACAAGTCCACCAAGTCATGCAGCGACTGCCGTATCCGTTCTCGAAGGGAGGTGTGTGACGTTTGGAAAGCAACGTTCAGAGCGAAGCTCTTCAAGTGGTTGAAAGGGACACGGTACGTGTCCGGTAGCGACGTGTCGCCCTCGAGCTGAGGGTCGCCCAGCGCGAGGAGACGAAACGGAGCAATGCTCAGGTCATCGTTTCCAAGGTGCTGTTGGACGGTGGACTGGAAAGCGGTCGGTGTCGTTTGCGAGTCGGGAAGTGGAAACGCGCAGCCCAGAAAGACCGGGTACAGGTACAGATAGGTCGTGATGATCACCGCAAAGGGGACGAGGAGGCGCAAAGCATTGCGAAGAAAGGCAGCGGGGGACATGTAGCTGACGGCATGTGGCCGGAGCCAGCAAAGATATTGCAAGAGGGACTGGAAGCGGTCGCGTAGAGGTTGCGAGACGCAAAAGTGAAGCAAGACTTAGGAGATCATCGTAGCTTTTTTCCGGGGGTGAGAGCCGTGCTTCGAGATCAAGATCAAGATAGGGAGGATTCGGCAAGCAGGATCCTTGGCGCACATCTGAGCTGGGCAGAGCTTTGGTCAGGGGCACACAGGGGCACGAGTTTAGGCGGCTTAACGCATCCGGCAGGGCCCGTCGTCCACCCTTGCCCGTCGCACCGGGACATGGTCACACTAAAAAGCCACTAAAGCAGGCCGCTATCAACTGACACATGCAAAAGTCTTTCTGTACAACATCACAATATCATGAGTCTGCGGACTTGGTGTAGTGGCTTCGATTGCAGGATGGCTTCAGATTGTCTGCAGGGAAACCAACTCATCATTATTCGTCCCAACTCCAGGCATTCGGAACTTAAATAAGGTCTCAAGGCGAACCATTCCATCCAATATTACGACTGAACATCTTCCCTCGCATGTTCCTGGTTTGATGTCCAGAGGAATTGGCGTATACAAACGCGCAATGATTTCATAATGAAGCACAAATACCCCCAGTCTTCCCTTGAGCATGGCAATTTCTCTGTCGGTGCTTAGGAGCGTTGACAGCGGGGAAGTCGTCTACTTTGTACCGCATCACGGGGGCTTACAAGCGGGAACTCTTGGGCAGGACCACAGTGAGTCGTTGCTCTGGAGGCTTATCCTCTTAACGATTCTCCCTGGCGTCGTTTACTTAAGCGCTCCTAGAAATTCAAGCCTTCTCCAGCGGCGTTGGCGAACTCGTCGGTGAGACAAGTCGTGATAGCTACGCTCATTCGCCAGCTCGGGATGGTATGCGGCCGCTTTTCCAGGCTTGGTGAACTACATCTAGCCCACCGCCTGCCTGGCGACTTCGACGAGCAACCCCTTGCACTTGGTGGTAATCATACATTGATGTGAATGGCACAATCTGGGGGCTGGAAATGGTCTTTCAATCGCCGGCGAGCCATGATCTTCCCGATCCGAGGCGATGGTACGACTTGGCAACGATATAATGTCCGCTTTCGTCTACCACCTCCTCCACGGTCCAGTCTGTAAGACAGAAAGAGCACCATCCGACCCGGCGCCCTACGCCTTGTCCCGGATACGTGGGGGACATGCAGATGCGGGATCCGAGCATGGTGTGCCAGCAGATACGATAGTTGCTGTGGCCAAGGTGCTTCATCTTCTCAATGATGGAAGCTCCGTCCAAACGAATCACAAGCTTGGCCTTGAGAAAGAGCTCATTCTCAACAATTTGGCCCGTCCATTGCTCGAGCCAGTAGAAACCCCGATCTCTTCGCTCTTCGTCCGAGCTTTCGGAAATTAGGTTGAGTGAGTCAAGTTGGATGCCACTATTATGTTTAATATTAGCATTGTCATGAAGCTGTAGAAAATACATGGGACGATGAAAGATAGTAGAGGGAGAATATGTGATGAAACAAGAAACAAACAATAGCGAGTACTAACTGTCCCGGGCCGTAGAAATGCTCGTTCATGATGAGGCGGACATGTCCATATTCCAGGCCTATTCGGGGCACAATGTCGGTAATTTGGCTGTCCTCTAGAATATTCCGGACAATATACGGGGGAATCAATGTATCGGATGGATTCACGCTTCTGCCCGTGACCCCGGATGGAGATATGTAGTCGGCAAAGAGCGTCTCAAGACGGCTTCTGTCCGATACTAGGGAATGCTGGAACCGCGAAAGCTGGGCCAAGTAATGAAGGTTTGGACTACCAGCAGTAGACGAAATCCCTTTTCTGATGTCTGCCTAAGGAGGTGGAGCTTCAGGCATTTGCTACAATAGTAATGGCCCTTTGTGTCCTTTTCCAGCAGCTGCAAGATGAGCTCCATCAGAAGCCTCTCGATCACCGGGAGGCTCTTTTGCTGTGAGATGACATGATACTCGTCCGATGTCATTATTGACTTGGCTATAATCAACTGCGCCACCGCCGCTGTCACATTTATTGAAGACTGCAACTCTTGCAGCTCATTCTGTGCGTCGCCATCCGCTGGGTTCTCGTCCTCGCAGACCTTGATCATGCGGTGGCCCTTGCCATCCAAGAGCCGCTTTCCCTTGATATCGACGGCATCAGATTCGCCTGGCTCGTCTTTGCTTGCTGTGTCAAAGTCATTATCGCTGGCAGTTTCTTCTTCGGGTTTGACGTGAGTCTTGTCCTCTTTATCCTCGGACTCCTTCTCCTAGTCGAGCCCGAGAGCCGCTGCGGCTCTGAGGCAGCTGCGGTGTTCTTGAGGTTGTTGCACCATCTACAACTCGGAGGTGGGAGCTTGACGTCTGCGAGGCTCTGTGGCCTCTTCAATCGACGAGGCAGAACAGTCGACATTGCTCATGGCCATTCGTCGGGCGAGAGCGTCGGCCGGACTGAGCAGGGCCAATTCGAACTCGGTGTTGCTCAGAGGGTTGGCAACGACCTGCTGGCGCATCATCCAAACCCTTTCGTTGTAGGACAGGTCGCCGCCCCGGTAGTGGCCGTGCTTATCGACATGCTCTCGCTGGATCCAGAAGAAGGCCCACTGGATATCAAGAAGTCACCAAAATTCGGTCAGCCAAAGAGCGTTTGCTGCCTGCCACTCTGGGCTTTTTTTATCCGCCGGATTACTGTTTTCGGATGAATGACGTGTGGTCAGGCTCAACTTAAAAACCCTGCCAACAACGTACTGGTCACAATCTCGAGCTCCTTATACAAGAGGAATCCATCCAATCCGCCGGAATCGTTTGATTTGGTCGTCTCTCCACGGCGACGAATAGGATGGCTCTCGTCGTCGTGAGTCTCTCTGGGACGATCAGCGTCCATCTTGTCGAGTTCAGCTCAATTGCTGCGAGCGGGGGCGAGTGCCGTAGTGATGCTGTGCTGTGCTGTACAGGTGGCCTTCCAGGTTCTAAGAAATGGGAGGGGTCCCTCTGTCGGGGCCAAGATGGAGGGTGGAAGATCTCTAGTCAAGGACCGGACGAGATGGTGGCAATAGAAAGAAAAACAATCAGACGTTCTGAAGGCAGGGACAGGATCAGACGACTTGGTGTCGGTAGCCACGCGATTTGATGGCAGACAGCTGGCGTTTCAAATAAAAGAATGCGCTCGCGGGAATGGAAACAACAATGCTGAGATTGTGGCAGTCGTGCAGGTCGTCCACGACCCGAGTGTAGTGAGCGACCGATGAATTCAAGCACAAGCTGCCTGGGCCGCTTTTGCCTTGAGAGGTAATGGAATAATCTTGGGATAATGGGATCAGATTCCGCCGAGCTTTTGCAGGTCGACCCAGCAACATTACAACTTGGGTGGTATCTTCTGGGCTCAGGCCTTCCATTGACATGATAAGACTGTCTGGCGTCGGCGCATAGCTTAGACGATGAGAGTTTTGGACGGCGATGATCAGATGGCGAGAGCGTTGAGCATAAATACTCCTGACGATCGTGGATCTATAGTGTGAGTTTGCACATGCGAAAGCAATAGATTTCATGAGGATCCAGGAAACGGCTGGTACTTGTAAAGGATTCTGAATCCAAACGCGTGAGCATCGCCATGCGACCATCTAATACAGATGAATCATATATCATCTAGTTTATTTACAACTTTCAGAGCGTTCTGACGCAGCACCGGGGTATCATGTTTCGTGCGCATGCTTGCAGTCAGGGTGAGTCAGGACCTGAACACTATGAGCCATCGACATCATACTTGTGTCTGAACAGCGAGCTCCGCTGATGGTAGTTTCGAGAGCTCGGCGGAAGCAAAGGGAGAACTTCATCGAAAGCTCGCTCCCCGAGGTCTTCGCGTACTCGCCCCTGGCACGATGATGTAAAAGCTGACGGGCATCGAAAATTGACGTTGTAATCCAAGCTGGCGAATTTAGGCCTACTCGCCCATCTCCTCCTCCTCCTCCTCCTCATCGTAAGTAGGGAAAGCAACCTGGAAGGCGTCCTCGTCAATGTCCTCATCATCCTCGTCGCGGAAAGCAAACGCGACGATCTGGTTGTCCTTCAGGCCCTTGGACAAGAGCTTGTCGTCGGCTGCTGCGCGGAGGGGAGTCCATCCTTGGCTGGGATCGCTGGGCACCGCGAGAACGGCGAACTCGACTCTCGATGAGTCCTCCGGTACGGCTGCGGGCGGAGTGTCCTTGTCCGCGTTCATGCCGTTGGGGAAGCGCTCCTGTGTGACCTGGAGAAGCTCCGAGGCGACATCTGCGAACGTCGAGTTGGGATCCACGAAGAGGAAGATGGTGTGGATTCCGTACTTGAATCTGATCGACAGATCTGTGTCGTCAACCTGGTCTCGCTGAACCTGTGGCTGCTGTAAGTGTCTTGCTTTGAAAGCGCAAATGCCATTTTGGTGCTTTGAAGACGACCTACCATTTTGTACTGATTCTTCTCTTAATGTTGGCGGTCTGTCAGCTTGTACGCTTCGTCGCTTGAGATCCTCTGATATTTGCTCAGTAGGAATGATTTGTGAATGAGTCTGAGACAATAGAGACGTCGCTGTCGACTGTGTGGGAATTGACGTTCTGGATAAACAGGTCAAGCACGTGAGGACCAGTGAGGTCGGGAGGGCGGATTCAGTGGATGTGGGGCAGGATCAGTGGGCGGGAAGGCACCTAAAAATGAAAGATGCAGCTGAGCTAACAAGGCAGTCAGCGTTGTGTTGCCTTTACGTCCATGATATTCTTCCACCAATTTGGAATGTTAGAATCAAATCGCTGGAGAAATATGAGTATTGGACACCCTAAATCAATATATATAAGACAAATGGCGGACTGGTCACAAAGCATTTTAAGTAGTCAAATGCGGATATTTATACCAAGGATCCCTGGTGGAGTTTCGAAGTTGCACAAAAGTTTGAGCGGAGAACTTTATACCTCTTGATTTACTCCCACAACAATAAGATTAAGTAATGCGAGGTAGTATTCTGTTATGGTTTATTTGTATATGTATTGTTTGCTACCGCTTGTTTAGCTATATGACAGAAGCATCTTCCTTGTCAACCATACACCTGCTGGCCAGCCAGCAAGAGCAGCCACGATGATTCACGCCGCAACACCAGTGCGCAATGCTTGACTACACCAACTTTCCGCTACAGTATCCTGCAAAGTCGTATGTGTAATAGGTAGCGTTGGACGAGTTTGTCGTGACCGATGGTACCGAGCCGCCGACCATGGGGGGTTGTGAGGAAGTGACCGCCGAGAGTATTGCGTTTCTGATGCCGACAAAATAAATCTCAGCTGAGCAAGCCGAGTTCGCATGCCCGTCCCAGTTTTCACTGGTGTAGCCACCCGCAGGGTTGCGGTTGGTCTCGATGCTCGCAATGGTCATCAGTGCTAGCGAGCCGAGGAAAAAGCAGTATGTATAAGTCCGGTACAACGGTGACGATATGCACGGAATGATGGTGGTTGTTGTTTTCCCTCGAATGAAGTAGTATGCGAACAAGGCGACGGTAATCGTCAGGAAGACCAGGTAATAGATGGCCACGAAGAACATCGTCGTAGTCATATATCTTCCGTATGCGGAAATTGCCGAAAGAGGTGTGACGTACAGGGCACAAACTGCCCAGAATAACAGTAGGAGGAGGAAGTACCCGGTACGAAATACTCGAGATGGCCAGTATGACGTTGGCCTAAACCGTTGAATGACCTCAAAAGATGGTACTGGCTGGGGAGACATGAGATGCTGTGTGCTGTCGTTCTCACTGTCGACTGCTCGAAGCGCTTTCATCGGTATATCGCTTCTCATGGTGTATATGTAATCTTCCGTAAGCCACCTTGCAGCAAAGAGCCGCATCATTCCAAACACTGCCACGGGAGTGAAAATACTGTCGACTCCAAACGAACTGACGTAGCTATTGCTGTTTTCGATATTCACCAAATGCCCCACGAGCGGCCAGAAAGCGGAAAAGCCTTGTGCTGTCGCGATCACGGTCTTGATCATAGTAACAGACACAAGGTCTGCGTGAGGGTGTTCAGGCAGGTGGCAGCAGTACGGGGCAGCAGTTGTGACCACTACACAAGTTTGGGTCAGTAAATGACAATGCTCGAGATGATCCGAAGCAACTAGAATGTAGCACTGGGAATTCACCTACTGTGTTCACGGCCATCCCAGCCCGCGGGCGTCCAGAATATCGCATTGCTGGCAGCCATCTCGGAATTGGTCCAGTACAGAGCCCTGATCCGGCGATCGGTTATAGCAACGTAGCGCCACAAGATGGACGTCGGATTATAATGGCACACATAGTCGTACCAGCGGGCTCTTTCTGGTGCCAAGCAAGACACGGATGTTGCACCCGAAGCGATATGAACGATAAGAGGTGCAAGGCACATGGTCAAGAGACCCATCCACTCCGAAAAGGGTATGCATTTGCTGTTGAAGGAGACGTCGTATATCACGAAACGAGTGTATCCGGCCATGGCGGGCAGAAAAGAAGCTGAGTAACAGAGAACATGACGACCAACTTTCGAGGTCGAAATTTGAGGATATAAAGATTTTCTATGTCAGCATTAATTGTCTGGCATCGTCCTTGCAGATCTGAATGGTCTGGAGCCTGAAGGATCAAACTCGTGCGGCGCAGGCCGTAAGTACCTTGGCAAGCGGATACACACGGGGCTCAGCACCCATATTAATGCTTCTCAGCTGCCAGGAAGCAAGTGAGTCTAGTGTTCCATTTGCTCAATGAGGAAGTGCTATTCGACCTTTGACGCCGTTGCAGATTGGTGATGTGTGCTCTGTAGTCCAATCGTTTGTTGGCAACCGAGTTCGAATTCGAGAACAGTCATCATCAACTCCGCCAAACCCCTGATACTTTGTAGTGATGAGAACATATCTTGCAATATTGGTGCCTTGGAGAGATAAGGCTCCAAAAAAATAAGCATCTTGCACCAGTCAACTGGACCGAATTTTGTTGAAGTATCTCAATCCACAGAACATGGAGAGTTGCATCGTTCAGATGGCGGCTGAAAATAGCAACAAAATGATGTGATGCGTTGGTGCCCCATAATTTCTTTCTCGGCATTTTGGGACACCTGGGATATGACCCATTACAATTCGGCCAGGCTGGAGCTTCAAATCTACAGGCGCATATCGATAAGCAACAGCTGGAATCACTTTGACGAACATCGCACGATTCTACCGTCGCATGAGCATCTCTAGCAACGACTGGGCATTGTTACCTGGATACAACACTTCGCGCCATTATACGAACGACAGAGAAAAGGCCTGCCAGACAGCCTAGGACGCGCCGAAGCCGAGAATGTCACAGACCCAAGAGTACGAGAAGGTGATCAAGCAGATCAGGGAGCGAAGATACGAAGGCGCAGACTCACAGCGACGAGATGGGAGGATAAAACCGACGCGCGAAGAGTACGAGAGGCTGTGGCAAGAATCGCGACTGTCGCTGCCCCCCATGGTCCGGATACCAGGAGCCGCGCTCGCAGCGTTCGGCATGGGCATGACGCTGGGCCTCGCACATGGGAGTCAGATGGCCGGTCTACGATTTCGAGCCGAGCACGCACACAAGCTCCCCACAACCACGACTGGATGGTACCTGTACCACAAGAGCAAGAACTACCACCTCATGTTCGGCGGTCTCAAAGAGGGTTTCAGAAATGGCTTTCGATTGAGTCTGATCACGTCTGCCATGTTCTGCACCGAAAACCTGTTCGACGTGTATCGTGGCTCCAAGGACATGTTCAATACCATTGCCGCGAGTTTGGCCGTGGCGGGCGGTTTCAGTTTGATAAGTGAGTCTTGGCCGACTGCTTGCAGGTGCTTGCATCATGGCTAACCCGAATTCACCTGCAGACCGATTTTCAGCGGCCGAAGGTGCGAGAACGGCACGCAAGGGGCTCATTGTTGGTTTCGTGTATGGTGGCGTTCAGGATCTCCTCTCGCTCGCCAAAGGTCGGCCCGTTGGCTACATCGAATTCATCCGGAGACATGTCGGCAGCAGTGCAGAAGCACAAGAGGAACATATCATGTAATACTCTCCATCATCATGCCATTGCAATGGAGATGACGAGTGGTGAATGATCCACAGTATTCCCACTCGGTTATTCATGGAAAACCAAACAGTCGCCAGCTTTGCGCAACGACCTCTGGGCAATAGTACTTGTCCTGCTCCGTACAAAGGACACCGATGTGTCTAGAGAGCCCACTTTATCCTGGGGATATCATTATAGCTGACCGATGCACAATCAAACATTGGCAGAAAGCTACACTAGGACGCGTGCCCGGCTAGAGTCGCTCGTTGACTTTGTATGCACAATGCACCTCCTTCACTTTGCGGTCAGGGTGGGTCAACGTCGTTGGGCTGCAGCAGGCCGTCGCAGTGCGCAATCCATCAGTCAGTCGGATACAACAACCCAAGAGGGTTATCGGTGATTGACAATGAGACGTCAACCACTCGGCAATCTGGTCCAGCGTACAGTAGGCGATCCCGGCTGTCTGCCCTGCACCCCCACGAGCCGCTCGACGGTCTAGGGCTGCAGAAGTCACATGAAGCAGCAGAAGATGCTCAGCAATTCTGCTTGGCAGCAACAGAAAGGCCCAGGCAGAGAAACAAAGCTCCCTTTTCCCCACAAAGAAGCAAAGATAAAAAGCACTGAAAGCAATAGCCAGCTCCACTCTGAGCCGAGCACCTTGATTTGGAGCCGAGCACGCTTGAGCGGTGGCGCGAAAGCACTGACACGGCAGACGGGAATCTCTGCCATCTCAACCTTCACCAGGGTCGGGGGACCAGAGAGCTATCCTCTAAATAGAGTTGGACCCCTCCTGTTGCGCTTACTGTCCCTAGCCAGCACGCGGCGGCCAGCTACGGTAACGCTCGTGATTGGTCAATCCAGCTTTATCGCACCCGGTTATAGGCGGCTTTCCTGACCAGCACGCTCCCCACCCACGTGACGCTACGTGATAAGACAACTGCTGGGAAAGCGTCCTTCATCGACGATAGTATTGATTTCATACGGGCCAAGGCGCGGCTGGCCAGGGACGAGAGCAGGGTCAAGCTGCTTCGCATTACACGGCATTCGCCAATCTTACGTGCCTCGTTTCTACGCCTGTCTTGCTCGTTGCGATTATCGGAGGCACGAGCTGCCCGGTATCAGCTTAGCCACCGTCGTCAGGGTGTCTCCCCAAAGGTAGATTTATAGACGTTTCCCGTTTCTCCTTTGTCTGCAGGTGATTCTAAAGTTTAAGCTTCGACCTTGACCTCATATATGTCGCTCGACCTGTGATTGCCTTGCTTGTCTTGCCTACTTAGCTCTTGAATATATTCCCCCCCATTTCCTCACAACTGAGAGCATCACCACAGCCATCCATTGGCGCGACAAAGGATTATCCCACTTGGAATAAACGAAAACACCGACAATGCTGCAATCCCCCTTGGTGGGAAGGCCCATGGCCATCCCTTCGTCTTTGAGGGTCGTCAAGCATCAGTCCTATGTCTTCCTCGTCGCCCGCCCTTTTGCAACAACGCGGCCTGCCATGGAAGCCACCGAGCCCACCAAGCGCCACCTTCACTCGACCTCAAAGACTGCACAGGACATTTCTGCTATTGACACCAAGTCCATCTCCCAACTCAAGTCGCAATTCGCCGAGGAAGCAAAGATGGCGTCCAAGAAGAAGATCGTGCCTCTTTCCGTCCTTCCGCTACCCACGGTTCTTCGTACGCTTGCCACGACCACCATTTCCTCCTCGCCTATCCTGCTCCCGCCTTCTTTGGCCGCCATGAACGTTCTTGCGCACACGGAGAACCCCATCCTCAACCCTGACAAGAATGCTTTGCTCGGCTGGTTCCTGAAGAAGACATTTTACGCCCAATTTTGCGCCGGTGAGAATGCTGGCGAGGTCCGCCAGACGGTTGATGGTTTGAGGAAGATGGGATTTACTGGTGTCATTCTTGGTTACGCTAAAGAGGTCGTTCTTTCCAAGTCGCAAACTGAGAACCTGACCGCCTGCGACCAGGGCGCCGAGAAGGACGACTGCGTTGAGAAGGAGATTGGGCCCTGGACTGCTGGTACCTTGGAGACCGTCCGACTGGCTCAGCCTGGCGACTTTGTTGCTCTCAAGTTTACTGGTGCTGGACGACAGGCCCTCTACGCCCTGAAGAACCGACTCCCGCCTCCCAAGGAGCTCCGCGCTGGTATCGACCAGGTTTGCGACTATGCCCGCGAGCGCAACATTCCCCTGCTGTTCGACGCCGAGCAGACTGCCCTGCAGGCCGGTATCGATGACTGGACTCTCGAGTACCAGCGCAAGTACAACACAATCCCCGGCCACGCTCTCATCTACGGTACCTACCAGGCATACCTGAAGGCTTGCCCTGCCGTCCTGGGCTCGCACCTTTTGGCGGCTGCCAAGGATGGCTTCACCCTCGGAATCAAGCTCGTCCGTGGTGCCTACCTCGGCGCCGACCCCCGTCACATCATCCACGACACCAAGGAGGACACGGACAGATACTACGACGCCATCACCGAGTCGTTGATTCGCCGCGAGTGGAACGACATCCTCAAGCAGGACGCCGACTACCCGCTCGTCTCGATCCTGCTGGGCTCGCACAACCTCGAGTCGGTGCGCCGCGCCCGCGCCGTGCGCGACTCCATCCCCATCCCGGCCCCCACGATCTTCCCGTCTCAGGGCCCCGCCGGCGAGCTGGCCATCGCCCAGCTGCAGGGCATGGCCGACGACGTCAGCTGCGAGCTCGTCTGCGTCAAGAAGCGCGACGACCGCGACAGCGCCGTCGAGGACAGCACCAAGGCCTACAAGTACATCGTCTGGGGCACCACGGGCGAGTGCATGAAGTATCTGCTGCGCCGCGCCAACGAGAACAAGGACGCCGTCCAGCGCACCCGCTCCGGCCGCGATGCCATGTGGGGTGAGCTCAAGAGGCGCTTCTGGGCATCCGTCGGCCGTGCTTAGGGACGTGACACGCCGCCACCACAACAAAGTCTAGCATCCATCTGGCGTTTCTGCTTTTTTCTTATTTTTACTCATGCATTTTGTTTGAGCGACACGGTGTTCATGGAGTTTGAGAGCGTTATTGGCGAGTCACGGCGTTCATTACATGACGACAAAAGAGAGAAAGAGCGATACCAAAGTCTGGGCGTTTTTGCCTGCAATAGAGGGGATGAAGATGGAAATGAAGATTCCTCATATTCGAGGACATGGTCTAATGAGTCTGACACGATATAATCATGGCTAGTATATGAATAGAAGAATGAGACTACTTTCTGGACGTTTGGCTGCATTTTGAAATAATACCAGTGACATGATACTATATAATTTCAATTGTACGGTGCTATATCTTGAACTTGAGCGTCAATATTGTATGCTGTAGAACGTATCAACAGTTATACGGACCCAACTTTTGTCCTTGACCAAGAACTTGCATCCATCGACTCGGGCCGCCTACAAGAGATGTCTTCGGCAGCACTCCCCACAGGCAATCTTGACATTTTCGATGTCCGTAACCGTTACCAAACACAATAACCCCGAGCAACTCGTCTCAAACACGACCTCATCCACAACAAGACCGAATCCGGAAGACTATAGCATCTCTCTCGGCTATCCGCGGACGAGCTAGTTGGTTGTGTTTCTATATTATCCACTCTTTTAGGTACTCCAAACCGAGCAATGGGTCTGGAGCGGAGATCTGAACGATAGGTGGGGACAAGAGAAGAGAAAAAAGGGAACCACAAAAAGTAGATAAAAAAAGTCATGATTGTTGGATTTGGCAGATTGTCTTGATATGTTGACAGTCATCATCGGCTTGTCGATTTCGCAGGAGCAACGGGTGAATTGGTAACTTGGCTTTTGATGCGTCTTTTTGCGGATCGATTCCTGGAACATCTCCGGTTGTACAATCTCTCTGATCAACATCTACATATCTGCCTACGAGTCACTAAAGCCGAAGAGGCATTGTCGCCGTACCCAATTGTTCTTTCGGAATTTTGTCTTTGTTAAAAAGAAGATTCGTCCATTTATTGCGCGGAATTTAATACCTATTTTCGGCTTCGCAAATCCGTTTTATGCAGCAATAGCGGCTGCTATGGAGTACGAAGTTACTCTGAACTTTGAGGGACGTGCGAGAGGACATGGAATATTGCCCATTTCGATAGCCTGCATGTGCGAACAGGCCCACGAAATATGCCTGGGTGCGCCCATACATTATCTTCCTCTTTTTATTATGCTCAATTAGCAAAACTAGAATATTTTGCATACATATCTGTACATACATACGTATCAGTAAGTCTACGCATTTTGTAGTTGCTTGTGTAACAGAATGAAGCTTGGACACCAAATAAAGTGGGCGCCCGCCAAAGTGGATTCAGCCGCGTTCCTCTCAACACAAAGACGCGTTTGTGCAAGACACGGGAAAGCTCCTACTCGATTAGCCAGGCTGCCAATCCTCAATCCGTTAGTCAAACCCAATCGGATATGGCGATATGAGATCATGACGGACAGCGGCTTCTTTTCCGATGTTTGTAAGTTCAAATGCAAGACCGAGGGATACCTACGACGGCTCCAGCGGATCTGATCACCCCCGGATGCAAAATAAAAGTGTACACACCGATCTGACCGGATATCCTTAGCGCGGCCCAGTCGCAAGCGGAGCGCCGGCGAGTCGGCAGATCAGCCGATATTGCTCGTCGACAGCGACGAGGAAGAGACTACCCAGCCGGCGCCTAAGCGGCAGAGGGCCGAGCAACCTCTTCCCGATTACATATCCCTGGGCGACTCTGACGAAGAGAATCTCTTTGGCGGCGTATCAAACTGGCGCCCAGGTCAACGGCGGCAGAATGAGAGCGACAACCACAAGCAAGGCGGGCTCGGTACTGCCCCCAAGCTATCAATCAGCGAAAGGGTTGAGGGCATGATCGCGGAATGGACCAAGGATTTGCCCCCGTATGCAAAGAAGTACTACGTCGCCCTCAAGGCCCGAGAGCCGGGCATCTTTGCAAAGTGGCCCGACTGTGAGGCACAGACAAAGGGCGTCGCAGGTTGGAATGGCAAGACCGTCTGTAAGTATTACCAAGAAGCGAGATGAGCTCAGCGTGGTGCAGTATCTTCTTTCTGTTTCTTGAGGCTGACAAATATCTCGTGCAGATAGGACTTGCCCCAGCTTGGGAGAAGCCAAAACCTTCGCGCGGCAAAATCTTCCGAATGTGCTTCAAGAGCAGGACATCAAGAAGCAACAAGTGAAGGACGAGCAAGATAAACGAAGACAGGATACGAACCAGCTCCCAAGAAGCGGACTGTCGGCGCCAAATCCAATGAGAACAACTTCGAATGGGCAAGGCGATTCGAAGCAACATAAGCACGATAATAACGGCCGAGTTTATGTACAGAATGGCGGGGCCGATACTACGCAAACGATTCCTCTAGGTGGCCTTTCGGCACCACACCATGAAGTCATCAAGATGCGTCCTGATGGCAATAACACGGACGATGCCGACGGGTATATCGATTTCGATGTCGCCGATACGGAACCCGAGCTTTGCAAAGAGCAGCAGGAGGCCGTCGACTACGCGCTAAGCGGCCGCAACGTCTTCATGACCGGCTCCGGAGGTTGCGGCAAGAGCGTCGTAGTCCGCCACCTGCTGAAGAAATTCCGCGCCGAGGACAAGAACGTCTCAATTGTAGCACCCACCGGCATCGCCGCCTTCCAGGTCTCGGGCACTACAACCTGTACGTTCATGGGCTGGACACCGGAGTCCTGCAAGGAGCCTTTTAAGGACGTAAAAGGTAAACTCTGGAAGGAAAAAACGAAAAAGCGACTCGAGAGTACCGACGTGCTCATCATTGACGAGATCAGCATGGTCAGCAGCTTTCACTTTGACCGAATGAGCCGTGCCTTTGCTGAGATCAAGGATTACCACAACCACGCGTCCTTGGAACCATTTGGAGGATGCCAGGTCATTGCTGTTGGTGACTTCTGTCAACTGCCGCCCATCAATGGCCTCGAACACTGTAATGAGTGTGGCAAGAAGATGAAGCGAGTCTTGGGCAGGGAAACCACCTACACATGTCCCAGCTGTCCTCGGCCAATTACGTATCACGAACAGGACAAATGGGCCTTCAAAAGTGAGGCCTGGGCAGATTGCAAATTCGCCAACGTTCATCTGACCAAGATTCATCGTCAGAACGATGAGACATTTGTCAAAGTCCTCCAAAAGGGCCGCCTTGGCCAGAAGCTCGCGCAGACCGAAATCGACCTGCTCTTGAATCATCCATGCAACATTGATAATGCGGTATGGTTGTCTTCTAGAAGAAAGGAAGTCAACGACCGAAACGATTCAGAGTTTGCCAAGCTCAAGTCCGAGCAGTTCAACTACTGGTGCATTGACAAGTTTGACTGCGCACACGAGGACCTCCGAGGCACCGTCAAGCCTGTTTATTGGGGCGGACCGCCGCAGGAAAGAAGGCCTCTGGATAAATTATCAGAACATCGCTACATCAATTGCTTGTCCCTCAAGGTCGGCATGCCTGTGATTCTTCTCAAGAATGTCGATGTCCAGGCAGGTCTATGCAACGGTAGTCAAGGGATTATCGTCGGTTTCGAGGATTACAAGAAGGCCTCTACTCCGCTCCCACCCAACGAAGACAACTATCGTGACGATCCTGAAGGCTATCGGCGCGCCAGCCGAAGATGGACTGAGAGCAACGGATTTATGACTCACCCAGGACTTGATCAACAGGTATTGCCGGTGGTCCAGTTTAACTCTGGTGTGCGTCACATGGTCCAAGCCGACTGCACGATATCTCAGCTGAGCGCAGCTGAGGGCCGATTTAGCCTGCTCATCCGCACGCAGATCCCACTCGCCCCAGGATGGGCTCTCACGATTCACAAGAGTCAAGGAATGACTCTGGAGCGCCTAGTTGTCAACCTGGCAAGCGTCTTTGAACATGGACAGGCCTACGTTGCCCTCTCTCGGGCAACCGCACTGGAAGGACTCAAGATTGAGGGCGGTAATGCAGCACTCACTTGTCTTCGAACCAAACTTGGCCCACCGCCGGAAGTCATGAACTTTCTTCGCGAGAAGTTTCCTCACATGTTCCAAGGTTGAGTGGCCCATCTGTGGACACAAAGCGAGAAGGTAAATCAATATGAGAGCAAGTGAACGCGAAAAATGGGTATCAATGTCTATCATCTATCCGTCATACTCGGCCAAGAGTCCCTTTGCCGCTGATGGTGACTTACAATCCCCGAAGAGCCATGGCGGAGACTACGAGCAACTCGAGCTCCTTCCTCCTGACCTCTGCGTCCTTGATACCCTCGACGTAGTTTACGCCGTTGAGTTTGTGATACTTGCGCAGTTTAGGCCAATCTGTCGACTTTGCGAGCTCCTCGTCGCTAAACGGCACGCTTTCTCCGTGGACGTTCTCTGCCAGATGTTTTTGGACGTCTTCTGCTGTCAAGACACGCGGGCTGTCATCCTTCGAAATAAGGACCTTGACCACCACGATGTCTTTGGTCGAGGGCTGGATACCAAACCTCCTGTATGCCTCGGAGATCTGTATAGCGATGATTAGCAGACTTCCAGTGATGGGAAGTAGAAGAAGCACGCTTGGTGCTCCCCCAGTACATAGTGCATAATGATGATAACGGAATGAATACGAGCAGCAAGCATAGTCTATAAAAATAAGTTAATAATTCTTCGCCACGCACATTGTTATTCGAGCTGAGCGAGCACACAATCTCAGAGTGCACGTTGGGCGTCTTCATATTGCCCGCGGCCTCTATGCTGACGGCCTTGTAGACGGCGGACAGCAGGTGGAACCGCGAGGCCACGGTCGTGGCGTCGATGAAGGCGTATTCAAAGTCCGGGTTCCGGCCCAGCAGCTGCGACTGCAGGAACTCGGCGTTGGCGACGTTGCGGAACAGCGCCGCGTGCACCGTGTGCGAGCTGGGGATGTGCTCGAGGGGGATCGTTTCGAGCATTGTGATGGATGCTGGTAAGATGTATCGAAGTATATGCGATGCTCTGTCAAGTGAAGTGGAAGTTATAGTGACCGTTCAATGGAATGCGATATCTTTTTTGGCGACCTGAGTCAACGTCGGCTTTCTCTCAGGTACCTACGCACCAAGATCGATGGCGGGGTCAAATTTTTGGAGGGGCAGTAATAGGTTACACAAGTACGCCATGTACCTACACACCTTTACACGATTGTAAGTTGGACTCGTTCGCCTGTTCAGACTGGATTGTTCGGTATGGAATTGATGAATTCTCGTCTCATAAAAAATTGATATGCCTGTATCTTCGACGTCGTACAACGACACACTCGGCTTGCCAGAACTCAGATGCGACAGGAGACCCGCAAACAACAGCTGGGCGTCTCCACTGGCGCTCCACCGCAACCAAAGATTTTCTCCGGGAAAGATCCGCAGCATAGCAATTATAGCCTGCTTTAGAACCACAAGCAACAACAACAAACCAATCATTAAGATTGCCCCATGGCGCAATTGGTTAGCGCGTCAGACTGTTATTCCTACCTAGGAATTGATATCTGGAGGCTCTGAGTTCGACCCTCAGTGGGGCAGCATCTTTTTGGCTTTTCTCTTCGTTTTTTTCTATTATGGTTTGAACTTTTTCAGCTGTTTGAAGAGTCAATTTTTTTTTTCTCGTTGCGGCCATAGCTTGTCGGCCGTCTGTTTATGCGCAATGTATATATAGTTTTTAAACTATTGCATTTTTGCAGCATTTGCTATTTTTCTCATCTGAGTTTGCTCTTGAAGTTCGCGTGCGCGTCTGATTATGTGGATCGCTATCTGGCGCTCTTCTAAGTTCTATAATCACCGATGAATAACACGAGAGGCCTTCGCCAGTATCCCGCAGCAGATTTCTTGTTTATCGTATTTGGGACGACCATAGTACTGCCGCAAATTGTTTGCAAGTCCAGCAGACGACCATAAAACGGAGTCCTTCCAGTTCATCTTTGGCCGATTTCGGGGCTCAGCTTCTGTTGTTTTTGAGACATAAAATTGCCCGTGATTCTTTCAGCGGGCCACGTAGAAAAATGTACGTTATGATAATGCCAACATCAAGAACGAAGCGTCTCATCGAAATAACCTTGGCCGTATCGAACAATTCTGAAAGCTGATTAATCCGTGTGCAAATCCTATGCTCTGTGTTGTCTTGAAGGAGCTGACAGAGGGGCCACTCAGCCCAGCCACAATCTCACCCACCTACGTTCGGCGACGTGCAATCACGCCATAGCTGACACGACTTGCCTCAAATATTCGCTGCGCGCGACCTTGGATATCCGATGAGGTCTTCACTGTCAATGTGCTCGGATGTGACGGTTTCGCGCGCAGCTATTTGCTTGTACCTGCGCTGTTCATGATCAATATGGAGTCATGCGGTACCACTATTGCGAAGCGGCGCCGTGTCGAAGACTACGATGTGGATCAGCGATACAGCGATGAGAGTATGCACGCCGACGGGCTGGGTGGCAACACATCACGGCCGCACAAGAGAAATCGCAGTAGCATTGGCAACTTTGGCACCTACATGATCGAAAAGGAAGACGTGGACGACGTAATGATGGACATTTATGAGCCACTATCACCACCGCTTTCAGAACCCGAGACGTTGCCATTGCCCATCGCCAGGCCATCGGACGAGTCTGCCAGTATATCGGTCTCAAGGCCAGCGCGCCAGCTTTCACCGGAAGAATCATGCAACGGGACAGAGTCGCCATCGAGCATATTGGAATATCCCGCCATGGTCTCCAATATACTTCATCCTGGACAGCAAATCAGCGCACTCCCGGGAACAGCTTACAGAAATGTCAAGCTTATAATCGGAGAAATCGCCAATCAAATCGAACTGAAAGGGTCTCGTGAGACCAAGAAGAATGGCCTGCTTGCATTGGGAGCCATCGCCTCGACTATTCTCCTGTTTGATCCGTCGTGGCAAGCGCTAGAAGTCAAGGCGCAATTCGAAAGAGATTGCTGCATACCTCTACTCATGCTGCAAATTATACAGAGTATGACACTGGAGGAACTCCGTTCTCTTGGTGAAGAGTCGATCTTCGGGGCCAACTTTTATTTACAATTGCAATCTTCGCACGAGAGGGCAGTCGAGGATTATGTGGCTGGGTTTTATGACTTTTCTCTTGTATTGGAAGCAATTTCCCAAAGCAGGAGCCAGAGATAATGTGTTATATAATGACCGAGCCAAGGTCATGACTTGAAGTTAGGTTAGTGCATTCAGCCTCTGAGCACAACAGCATGTATAATAAGAGGCATAAGCAAACAAATGGGGGGTATTCGTAGAAGCACACATCTACAATCAACTTCAAAGTCTAGTGAACAATGTACTGTACTGAGCTTGCAAGCACTATGCATTTAGTTGGGTCCAAATCCAAGGTATTTGCATATACTGAGTCACGCCTCTAGTTGGTGGTGTGCTTCTTTCAACAAACTTGTCCAAGCCATTCTGTTCGGATCATTGGAAGCCAACGAAGTCTCCGCGGCTTGAACGAGACGCCCCAAGATATGCGTGGCCCTCAGCACCTGGCCGTCGTCTAGGTATGCTTTAGCCAACCAATATTCCGTGCTCATCCGCACAAAGACTCCCGTCACCAATGTTCTTGTCTCAGTTTTCAATAAAAATTCGAACAATCTGATCGCCTCTCGTACCTGCCTATCAGCAAGATATGCCCTTGCGAGGTGATATACCGTCACTACTCGATACCGACTTTCCTTATTTGGTTCGGCTATCCTTTCCTGTACCTTCAAGATGGATTTCAAAAGCTTGATTGCCATTTGGATTTGACCGTCATTCAGATACGCCATGGCAAGCCACTGTTCGGACTTTAGTCGGCTGCGCTCTTCTTCTCCAAGTGTCCTCCTTTTGATCTTGACTACCGGCTCAAGTAGTTCGATTGCTTTGCCCGTAGCGCCTTGGTTGAAATATGCTCTAGCCAGCTCATTCTCCGATAGTAATCGCTGAGGATCATCCTCTTCAAGGATCTTCTTGTGGACCTCAATCACGGACTGGAAAAGCTCGATTGCCTTTTGCATTTGCCCATCTCTGCGATAAGCAGTAGCCAATAAGCTTTCCGATCCTGTCCGCTCAGGGCTTTCTTTATCGAGTGTCCGCTGTCTGATTTTCACGACAGATTCGCATAGCTTTATTGCCTCTTGGTTTCGGCCAGCCTCATAATATGCCATGGCTAGCTCGTGTTCCGCTCTTAATCGGCCAGGGTGTTCGATTTCAAGTATTCCTTTATGGGTCTCGATTGTAGATTCGAGTAGTTCGGTCGCCTCTTTCGTTCGCCCATCTTTGCGATATGCCGAAGCAAGATTGCGTTCGACATCCAATCTATCTGACATGGCTCGGTGCCGCGTTTCTCTCATGGCCTTGACAACCGGCTCCAGTATCTCGATGGCTAGTTGCGTACGGCCCATGGCGTTGTATACTGATGCAAGGTTGGATTTGTAATTGCATAGCAGTTCCATTTCCTCGTCAGAACTTCCCGAAACCCACTGGCATGCTTGTTCATGACACTTAGCCGATTCGAGCAACCGTCTGTCCGAAGAAAGGCACAGGCCGACCTTATCAAACAGCTCGTAGCGGGATTTTATCCTCTGAGTACTGCTTCCTTGAAGCATGCGAATCGCATGGGGTAGATATTCTCTCCATAAATACCGACTCGGCCAATTGTCGTCAGGGAAGATTTCTGCCAAATGGGATATCGCCAGCGCCATGGCTACTTCCCCCTTTCGCTGCTTGTATCTCCACGAACGAGTAGCTATGTGGACAAGGCTATGCATATCGAACATGTCTGTGTCTCCGCGTCGTGTGAGAAAAGAATACCCGCAAAGCAATGCAAGGGCTTCTTCTGTTTCGAGAGATTTTGAGTCGGGCAGTATTGACTGGGGAATGGCTTTGGGTTCGATGAAAGATAGGAAGTACAGGATACTTGTTGCACATTCATTGGAGTCCTGTATTCGGTCCAGGGAGACTAGCCATGTAGTACCGACTGCGTTGCGAGAGCCGTGATAACGTGTGGTGTCCCTGAACTCTCGACTTAGTAGGTTTATTGTGTCCTCCTCGGCACGTCGCAAGAGTTCCAGATACTTTTGAATGGGTATCCGTGTCCGATTAAGGTAAGCGGCCGCCTGCGCTATAGCCAGGGGGAGGTACTCCAGTTCATAGAGCAAGTCCTCCACCAGATCGCCGTCTTGAGGATCACCTTTTGCAATCAATAAACTGCAGAGCAGACTCCTCGAGTCCTCTCGAGGTAGTTCCAGAAGTTTAATGACATCAGGCTGCGCAAAGTCTGCTGCAACTTCGTTGGACCTAGTTGTCATCACGACGAGTCCTTCGCCGCTCTGGGGTAGGTAGTCGATGATGCCGACTTTCTGGGACGACCCGAAAACCAACTCTCGGTCATCTGCATTGTCCACAATGAGTAGCCACTTCCCGGCCATGGCTGAACTGAGATATTCGCAGACAGTCTTTTTGACATTGTCGTCGCTTTTTTGGTATAGTCCAAGTTTGCCAGCAATGTCGGCGTAAGACTGTTCAATTGTACTGTCGCTAACAAGAACGACCCAGAAGATGGAGTATTCCGGATGCCGTTCCTGAACACGGTACGCAAAGTGTAGGGCCACCTGGGTCTTGCCTACTCCACCAAGCCCTACTATTGCCATTGTCGAGCATTCCTTTCCGACGCACATCTTTTGTTCGAGATCATCTAAGATATCTGTTCGTCCAGTGAAACGAGGATTTCGGGACAAAGGAATGTGATGTTGCGCTTTAGACTTGGGTCCTGCGCTCTTGTCAATAACTGGCTATATGACTGCTTGTTCATGCACGACTCACTTTGTGAGGGTTCAGGACCCGCTTCCTTGGCCTCTTCTGGCGCAACTGGAACGCCTTTTACACGCACGGCCTTTTTGTGCGACGAAACGGGATCGGCCAGAGGCGGGATCTGGTCGAGGACTGCTTTGGCGTACGCCGCCGCCATAGCGGCGGCGTATGGTTGCCACTCCTTGTTCTTCTGGCAATCGCCATAATCACACACTCCTCGGATAACGCCGACAGGAATACGATTCATTGCCCCAGCTGCCTCCATCTCAAGACCAATGACTCCATATTTATCCCTGAGTTCATTGCGCTTCTGCGCATCCTTCAAGAGCTTGTCACCAGATCCTATGGGCCCGTACCAGATTCGAGTCCGCGTCGATGGTGGTCGAGGGATCCTTTCGATCGGCTGCGCTGCATCAACCGAATCGTCATACAGCACATCACGATGCTGGCCCGGATCGTCGAAGTTACCGGTAGTGTGCTGTTTATCTCGAAAAGTCTCGTAGAAAGGCGAAAGCACGAGCGCATCATTCGGAGCTTCCATCTTGATATTTCCTATGGCTGACCTAATGATGGATTCCGTGGTCGCCAGCACATGCCCATAACGAAGGGCTTGAAACCCCTGCTGAGTCTCTTTGCCGAGATCATACGCGACCAGTCCAGCACTGTCACCCTCTGTAAGGCCTACCATCACATCGCCAAGTCGGATGTGGCGAGGCGAATTCCGAGACAGATCTGGTAGTCCTGCAGCAACACCAACTAATAGTCCAATCCATAGGTTAGGGAAGAATTTCTTAAGCTGGCTAGCCAGAGCAGCAGCCGAGCCCGTCCCGTATTCTTGACCTGCCGGCAAGGTTGCGATGACCACTTTGTGCCCACATATCTCGCCTGCCCGGTAGACGTAATCATCTCCGCGGCTGACGGGAAATCTTCCCTGGTGACGTGCGTCTAGCATGTGCAGGGCAGCCTGGACTTCTATCTCGAGTGGAGCGATCCATGCTACCGTGTACTCCTTGGGATCAAGGACAGAGGCGGGACTTGAACTCATGGTCGCGGCGCCGACTCATGACGACGAGGGGATATCGAAAGCTGGTAAAATGAGCTATGGTATTTCTCGCATAGGAAACAAGCAATCCAGTTGACAAGTTCGACGTCTACTCGTTTCAGAATGATAGAATTGTATGACGGGCGTCGAAGTGTAGAGAGCAGATAAATCAGAGATAGCTAGACGTAAGCCAAAGCCTTGCGAGTGTTGAAATCGCAATCCAAAGAACCCCGCTCAAGCCTGGCGTTGAGACCCAACCATGACATGTTGTCTCTCGGGCTGCAGATATCATGTGACTTTGGTTCTTTGGGATGAGAATCTACCGAAAATACAAGAACACTGCATGCTCATTTGGTGCCGATCGTCACAGCCTTACAATATGTGTGACTTACGCTGCTTTTCTTGGAATTGATGCTACCCACCGTCTGACCGATCGGCAATATTGTTAAGGCGCAGTGGCATTGCATGCTGCAGCCAAGCACTAAGGCATATTCTACCAAAACATGGAGATAATACAACATATCGTACTCCTCATTTTGTTTATCTCTCGTGTCATCTTTCATTCCTACTACCGCTGTATTACGGGACGACACTGAGGAAATCGTAACATCAAAATCGATATTGTCAATCACTCCATAGAAATGCAGACTGCCCATTCATCTCAACAAACCTCGGGACAAAGTTCCATTGATCTCCCACCCCCTAGGGGGGAGTGGCCCCGGGAGCCTCAGGATACTCGGAACGGCAGTCCTGAGACTGGAATTTTGACCGGATATCCCAATGACAACTGGTTGCCCCAGATGTCCAACCAACACCTTTTACTGCCTCAAAATGATCCCTTGAGCCCGGAAACAGCACTGGAAAGTGATGGGTGTCAAAATCCACGTTCTGTGGACTCAAAGACCAAATCAAAGCGCGCAAACCACGGCAATATCCAGGAGCGTCTTGAGGATTGGTGGTTGCTCGATCTACTGCTATTGATGGTGTCAGCCTGCGCTCTAATCGCCACAATTGTTTTGCCCAAATTCCACGACGGTAAAAAGCAGCCGGCGTGGAATTCCGTGTCTCTGAACTCCGTCGTGTCGTGGCTCAGCACACTGTCCAAAGGCTATCTCTTGATACCCGCTTCCAAAACCCTGAGCCAGCTGAACTGGGTGTGGTTTGGCAATCGTCCCCGGCACCTTTTGGACATTGGAGATTTCGACGCTGCCAGCAGGGGCTTTCTTGGGAGCGCTAGGCTCTTGTGGAAGCTCCGAGGAAGGTGAGCGCTCTTATGGAAATCATTCGGACACAAAGTTAGTTACGACAATATAGGAATTTTTCTGCACTCAGCTGCCTGGCTATAATGACAGCTTTGGCCTTCGACCCATTTATGCAAAATTTGATCCACTACTATCCGATGCAGGTAGTAGACAACTCGGTGGATGCATTTGTCGGGAGCTCATCCTCATATAATAAACTCGGCGTCCAGTTGATGAGTGGTTGGTATTCTGTCTGTCAAAGTCGTACCTCAGCTGATTCTTTTTGCAGGTCCCGACGTCGATCCCTCCTTGAAAGCGAACGTTTACAATTCAATCTTCAATCCTAGCCAAGAAGACTCCTGGGTCACACCCCAGTTCTCATGCCCAAGCGGTAATTGTTCGTGGGACCCGTTCGCAACGCTGGGGTTCAGATCGTATTGCTTCGACATCAGTTTCGATATTACGCGCACCTGCATCGACATCACGGAGACAGGTGGTCCAACTCGACAGACAGCCGTCTCGACTCGACGGAGTGCAATGCTACACTGTCAAGTGGCCGAGCACTGACGTTCCATGGACGTCGCGCTGGGTCTTCACAATTGACATCGCGGGCGTCTATTCCGATGCTCGTCACCGCCAGTGAGGAGCCGCTAATCTACAAGAACAAAACCATCGGTGCCATTCAATACATCATGACCATCAATGACTTGTGGAACAATTCTCGCAACCAGACTTCGGACGTTTTCTATGGCACACAGCTAGTAGCGAAAGAGTGCTCGATAGAACCATATGTGCGAAAGGTACAAGCTCAAGTGATAAGAGGCGTCTATCATGAAGAAACACTGGAATCTTGGGCCGGGACCCCTGAGAAGAATTTTAGCATGCTGGCATATATTCCACCGGCCTCTTTCACTGGCAAGCCAGAAAATGACACACACCCGGCTGTCTTCACGATTGGCGATCATGGAGGGTATCTCGAGGATCTAGATGTAACTCTTTATCCTCTTACTGCTTTTCAAACTACTGTTCAGTTTGTTTCCCAAATCTTTGACGGCTGGAAAACGTCCGGTGGCAACTCCTTTGGAATCTATACCAGCCGCACTTCGACTTTGCAAGCATATGTAGGTCCTGTCTACGCCGCGCAAGAAGTAACGACGGCCATATTCACGTGGAACCATGACTGCCCGCTCAATGAGCGCCCAGCCTGCATTGTGAGCAATGTCGCTGCGGCCATGTCGAAGACAGTGCGAGACGCACCATATGTTGCGGCCGGAAATGATACAGGCGCAGGTGTGTCTCGAGGCCGGGTCTGGATAACGGAAACGTACATCGCAGTACACTGGCAGTGGATAAGTCTGCCGGTTATGGTGTGGGTGCTGGCAGTCGTGTCCTGGGCGGGAACGCTGGTCATCTCGCGGAAAGCAGGGTTGGAGCTATGGAACAGGAGTCTCTTGCCGTATGTCTTCCTGTATCGGGAAGAGAATCGTGAGACGCAAGAGCTTGAAGAGACGTCGACTGGTACTTCGCTTGCTGCGTTTAGAAGTCAGGCTGAGGGGGTGATTGTGCAGCTGCGACATGATTCTGAAGGGGTGAAGTTGATGAGCTAGACGTGAGGGAAGAGTAGCAGTTGATTGTTGTTGGAATTATGGAAATGAACAAGTCGCCACTTTATTGTTGACGGAACACCGTCTCCTCTTTCTTGAAGGAAATTATCCGATCCAGCCGAGACTTTCTCAATACTTGTACTTGAATCGTGCACCGGAACCTGCTTTCCTGTTCTGCAAATAATAGTAAAAATGCATCCCGACGCATGACACAGCAACACAAAGCAAAAGAGCCGCGTTAACCCAATGGCCAGTGGGATAGCCTCTTTTCGCCTCGTCTGATTTGTAGATCCAAACACCGACAATCTGACCCGGAGCACCCATGGAGATGTTCAAGGCAATCGCCAGGCCTACTGCTGCCGTGGTGTGGAGATTCGAGGAGAGCCAGCCCAAGAGCGGTGGAATGCAGGCAAAAGCGCCAGACGCCGCGACGATGAGGCATCCGTACCGTTGCTGCGGCATGGAATCAGTATACACAGTCAAAAAAAAAAAAAGCGAGCGGATCGAAACTTACAGAGTATGCATCTGGAGGTAGAACGGCCGAGGCAAGGAAGCCTACGGCGCCGATGGTTGAGAACAGGGCCGAATGAAGACCGCGACTTTGAACAATATTAGCACAGAACACGTCTATTCTGAGATATGGTACCTACGCGTTGAAATGATCTGCCGACCATGATGCTGCCAGTGTAACGACATATGCTACAGCATACGGGGGCACGGTCATAAGCTGTGCTTGTAAGTTCTCAAACTGGTCTCTGTCAGTAACATCCAATTTTATCAACAGCGCTGCAGAGCTCACCCCAAGTCCGGCAGTAATGGTCGGCGTAAAAAGCGATAAGCTCGAGAATGGCGTGGAAATTCCGAAGTAAATCTAGTTGTTGTGAACGTGTGATTAGCTGAGGAGATTCGAAGTGAATACTGCAAGCATACACCTACCATATAGTGAACCCACAATCTCCATTCAAAGATAGTCTCTTTGGCCTCACTCCAAGTTAGCGATTTTCCGGAACCATGCGAACCCTCAAAAGCCAACCGAGCTGATGCCAGGTCCTTTTCCTCTGACGATAACCACCGGGCTGTCTCGGGGTAATCTGGAAGGAAGAAGTAGACGAGAACAGAGGAAAGAATGGAAGGGATGCCTTCTAGGATGAAAAGCCATCTCCAGCCTGAGAGGCCTGCCGTTTGGTTCATATGTCCCACACCGTACGCGATGGCGCCACCAAACGCTCCGGCCAGAGTTGCGGAAGCGAGAATAGCTGCCACGCGGATAGATCGTTCGTTTGTCCGGTACCAAAAAGTCAAGTAGTAGACCAGACCAGGAAAGAGGCCAGCTTCAAAGACCCCGAGCAGGAAACGCACGACCGTCACTGAAGCATAGCTCGTCGTGCCGCCGAGGCCCATGGTGATCGCTCCCCAGGAAAACATGAGGAACGAGATCCAGCGACTCGGTCTCATCTTTTTGAGAAAGTAATTTGACGGCACTTCAAAGAGTGCATAGGCGATCAGAAATACCATGAGGGCAATGGTAAACTGAAATGCAGTCATGTTGGTCTCGGTAAGGAGGTCATTATGAGTGCTTGAGTTGAGGACCTGGGCGCCGTGGTTTAGCCATGCGCGTATCGTTACCTATTATCACCAATTCCTACCTTGGCGTTTCCAATGTTCGACCTGTCTAGATAACATAACAGATAGATGCCCGCGGAGAGAGGAATAATTCGCAAATCCTGCTTCCATACTAGAGCCTTCTCAAGAGCAGGATCCACTTGAGCATTGGCTGCATCGGGACTCAAGGAGACATCTGATATTTCCTTTCGACGACGTTAGCATATTGTGTCAATTTCACAAAGCAGAAGCATGGCGACCAACCTCCTTGCTCGCCTCAAGATCGGTCTCCTTGAAATCGGTCATGCTGATCGATTTGTTGCTTGTCGGTGTATTGAGTATTCGCAAGCTAGAATGACCAGTGTGGTCAATCACAGGAAATCGTTCAATCGACGGAGTTCAAAGGTAATAGACAGCAGAAGTCACCGTCAGAGCGAAAACACTCACCTTGGGAAATAACATGACCATCGGCGCTCAGTGTGCCGATGGCCTCGGAAGGCAACCGGCTGGCGGCCGATGACGCCGATGGCGGTGACAGCTAGGACTCAGGAGCCAGTTTGTGCTATACCAACTTTCGTTTAGGCCATGCCCATGTTTATACCCCATTGACTAGGTGCCCCAGTCTTGGATCCAATCACTAGCCCTGACTGGCCACTGACGAAGCACTTGATTCCAAGAGTTTCTGGAGTCCCCAGCATTTCACCCACATCGTGGCCTCCACACTGGAGAACAATGCGGAGAGAGACTGAGGGGTTACAGGGGGGCCAGGGGACTGGGAGCGAAGCGGAGAACTTTGCTAGGACAGGATCATACAGTACATAGAAAGGCACACCCACCCTTCGGCGGCCGACACCGATGGAGCGAGATTTCGCGCCGAAACACCAATTTCTGCACTCCAGTCTCCAGTCATGCAGGCCTGCGATCGATGCCACCGCAGGAAAACCAAATGCGACAAAGTCCATCCTAGTTGTGGACCCTGCGTCAAGGGAGAGACCAGCTGTGTGTACTCGGATAAATCTAAGCAGCTTTCCTACCCAAAGGGGCTCGTCGAGCGTCTCGAAAGGAAGAATCGTCAGTTGCAGTCAGCAAATCGTGCCTTGGTTGAACAACTGGCCACGCAGAGCTCGATAGGCCAGCGACGATTTACAGGAAGCGCATCGCCAGGCGAAGATGACGATGTACAGGCAAATGGCCAGGCCCCGGGATGCGACGATATAGTTAATGAGGTATCATTTCTTTCTACCTCTGCCGGAGGCGACAGGCAGTTTCTTGGATCGACTAGTGGTCTGCTATTTGCGAACATCGTGAGAGCTACCGTGGCCAATGCCAGCCCAGCCAGAGATGAACGCACAAGACCAAATTCATACAGCAGACATGAACATAGGGCGCCCGCCCAAGCAAGACCAGAATGGAGCGTTGACGAGAATAGCCTTCCGCCATTGGCACTTACCAGGCTGCTCATAGATGCATACCTGGCTCACGATCACTTGTGCTATCCGTGCCTAGATTCAGCCATTGTTCGGGAGGTGTTGGACGGAGTCTACAGCGACTCATCTTATTACAAGAGGAATGACTTTGAAGCATTCACCTTTGACATGCTTCTCGCGATTGGAACCCTGCAGGTGCACAAGTTCAATTGGCAAGCACTTCCGGACGCAGAAACGCATCACATCAAGGCAATGACCCGCCTCGATGCTGTCTTGAGCAGTGGAGGGCTCCAGGCGCTACAAGCAATGCTCCTCCTGTGCCAGTTTCGACTGAGCAGTTCAACCAAAGACACTTCAGGGAGTATGCTTCATATCCTTTTCAATCCGTTTCTAGTGGACTATAGCTGATGTCATCTTAGGTCTATGGCATCTTGTTGGAGTTGCTGCGCGCATGAGTCTGGAGATGGGCCTTCATAGAGAGTCTGTGTATTGTGTACAGCCAGGTGCCGACGTTGGTACGGACCACCGTCTTTTTGAGCAACAAGAAGTTCGTAGACGCTGCTTCTGGTGCGTCTTTGCGCTAGACAGGTACGTCAGTCTTTTGCTTTTTTCTTTTTCTTGACACATATGGCTGATACTTGTCAGAATTGTGTCCATCACTTTGGGAAGACCCCTAGCTATTTGTCTAGATGATATCGACGTCAAGCTTCCAGAGGTCGGTAATCGTCACTCCCTATTCTCAGAAGCCGCCATGGCCGGTGATGATCAAGCCCTGCTCCAAAGTGATCAGAATTCCAGGACAGCCATCTTTGTGCACATAGTACGGTATCGAGATCTCTGCGGGAGGTTTCTCACCTCCCTTCATCGAAGCAGTCGAAGTACAGCTCATCCAGGCTTTGAACTTCGCAAGACGCGGGACGAATTCGCACTCGAGCTCGAGGCATGGCACGCCGACACGAAATCGCTTCACCTCCCTGAGCTCGATCTCTCTTCGCTGATTGCAGAGGCACGGTCTAGCTTTCGTTCTAATGCTTGGTACGAGTTGCTTTATCACAACGCCATTCTACTTCTATATCGGCCTGCCCCGAGCGTTTCGCTGCTAGATGCGCTAGGCGATATACCTCGCCTTTTGTCATCGGCTGAGCAGTCCATCAAATTGTACTCGTATTTATTCCGATCCCGCAAGATCAACTTTTCTTGGGTCGTCCTGCACGCAGTCTTCATGGCTGGTCTGACGTATGTGTACGCCGTGAGTCGTCACATTCGCGAGAAGCAGAAGCGCAAGAACAGTCAGTATACTCCGATCCCGACAGTATTCCCACAAGATCCTACAGTTGTCGAGATAGCGAACACCTGTCGGGCCTGCTCACAGGTCTTGGTCGCTGCTTCTGAGCGCTGCAATGCCCAGAAGAATTGCTATGAAGTCTTCGACAGGCTCAGCGATGCCGTGCTGGCAGACGCAGTGGATCTCGTCGCTGGCAAATTTACATACCCGAGTCAAGATACTGAAGCTGGTAGCTATCGGAGTCTTCCGAATCTTGCCCGGAACAATTTCAGCGCCGGGGCACCGCCAACTCCGTCAACTTCATGCACCGCTGATGCTCAAGGTCCCAATGTCAACCATGGATCGGCTAGCAACAAGTCTCAACAAAACAGCAGCTATACGAGTGATGAGATGCAACAACCGTATACAGAGTCCACATTTGGTGTGCCACCTCTCGCGACGGACAATGCTCTTCGGGATTGTTTTCCAGGGCTTCGTCAGATCTACGACGCGCAATGGGGCGATGATGCTATATTGCATCTAAGCATGGATTGGCTGGGAGACATCGACCCGAACATGAGTTTTGATTGAGACATTAATAACATTTGAAGAACTTCGCAAAAGTTCTGGGCGTCAAATTAATGTATTATCTATGGAGGTTCTCCTTTTAGCCGCCGGCAATGGCACGGCGTCACAAACCCTCTGCAAAATTATGCTGCAGCGCTTTCAGACCTGAATTCTGTGCTCTGGAGCACCTGCATCCCCATTTCGCGTTTCGCGTTTTCGCCACCATAACTACTTCTACGTAGGCGCTCCTTAATGCTATCTGCCTGCGGCGGCGGCGCCGACGCCGAAGCGGAGAAGGACGCTATATTACCCCAGTGCGGAGATGGATGGACTTGACCGCGCGCCCCGCGCCACCAAGGGTTATGCTGGCAATGATCTCTGTGCAACGGTTCCCATATCCGGGATGGTGCTCGTCCTGAAAAATGCTACGAAATGCCTCAGGCCTGTAGTACCAGGAAACCAGCACGAAGGTTGGTCAGTAGGTATATATGATGGGTGTCAGGACCCGGTACATAGATTGGGGTAGGGCTGTTCTATAGACCACCTCGGCATGCACAGATTGCTTTGCCGCCGATGACCTTTCGTTTCCACAACTGCAGGTCAAGATGCTGAACGTAATCAGTAGCGTTCTGATGTTGGCAGCGTGCCATGCCACTTCTGCATTTGCACAAGTATTGAACGCGTCGGCCTGTGCTTGTCTCGAGGGTTTAGGGGCAAACATCGGCATTTCTGGAGATGTTCAGTACAGCGCTTCCACGGTCTCGGCACATGCTCTCAATCTTACAGGAGTCGAAGGGACAAATGATATTGAAATCTGCCGCATAGAGGGCTCAATCGCATATGGCACCGAGAAGAATAATACGCTCTATTTCGAAGTCTGGCTTCCCGAATCGTCAGCATACAATGGTCGCTACCTCTCAGTCGGTGAGTTGCACTCTTTGATTTTCCTGATCTTTGGGTCCTATAGCTAACAATTGTCAGGGAACGGTGGATTTGCAGGCGTGATTGACTACAGCGCCATGATTACAAACTTGAATTCCGGCTACGCTGTGGGAGGGCAAGTAGATCTCGCCCAGTCCTACGAAAATGCTCTCTGACACGATTACAGTGGCGACTCGGGACACAACACGTCTCAAAACGGCCCAACCAGGCCGGGCGGCTATGTCGACTTCATGAACAACGAGGACGAGACGCGCGCCTGGATCCAGAACTCGATCGCCATGTTTACCGATCCAGCAAAGAAATTGACCACGGCGTACTATCAGGAGCCGCCCAAGAAGATGTACTACGCAGGCTGTTCAACTGGGGGAGCGCAGGGCTTTGCGCTCGCGCAGTACCACCCCGAGATCTTTGATGGCATTTTTGCCGGCAGCCCGGGGAATTGGTACTCCCACTTGATCCTGTCATTCTTGTGGAATGGAATGAACTCAAATGTGAGTGCGCTACTTTTCGATCCCCAATCCGAGTCGCGAGGATGCAAATCTAACATGAAATCATAGAACACCGGCTCATTCATGGACCAACAAGCATTGGACTTCATCAAGAACGCTGTTTTAGCCGAGTGCGATGCCATGGATGGAGTCACAGACGGTCTCATTGAGAATCCAGAGAACTGCGACTTTGACATTTCTTCACTGCAGTGTTCCGGAGATCAGCAACCAGTCACGGATAACACGACCGTCTGCCTCACCTCGGCTCAAATCGAAAACGCCAAGCTCTTCTACGCCGGCCCGACGAACAACGACACCGGAGCCTCCATCTACCCCGGATTTGCGCTTGGGTCCGAAGCGGAATGGACGCCCCAAGAGTCAAGTCTCTGGATTGAATATGGCATCCCAATCCTGCAGAACCTGGTATTCAAGAATCTAAGCTACGACTACACGCAGTTCAACTGGGGTTCCGATGTCGACCTGGTGGACCGGGCGGCGTCGCCGCTGATCGACGAGATCTCGGCCAACCTGACCGGCTTCCAGCAGCGCGGCGGCAAGCTCATCGTCACGCAGGGCTGGGCCGACCCGTACAACGCGCCGACGTGGCCGATCGAGCACCGGGGCCAGATGCAGGACATCTTTGGGGACGAGCTGGACGACTTCTTTGGCTTGTTCATGGTCCCCGGCGGTGGCCACTGTAGCGGCGCCGAGAGCTATCCGCAGATGCCCGGGACGTGGCACGCGCTCGAGGCGCTGGTGTCGTGGGTCGAGCAGGATTCGTTCCCGGAGGCGATCTTGGCGAGCGATTCCGCGGACGGAAGTAATTCTACGCGGAAGCTTTGTCCGTATCCCCAGAATGCTGTGTATATTGGGGGAGGTGGGGGTAATTGGGAGTCATACACTTGCCAGTGATGGTAGACAATGCTATCCGTGCTCACAAAGTTCGAAAGATAATTAAATTGACCATGAGATCATGATGCGAAACCGGACGGATCACTCGTCGCCCCTTTAGATGGACTCGCCTTGTTCAGGACGGAAATCTTGCTCTGTTTTGTAAAGTTTATGCGAAAGTCCTTGAACTCATCGGCGGATAGCCACTCTGGGATCTCTATGGCTTGCTTCCGCTTCTCGTCGACGGTATTCATCGCGATCTGTATCTTGGCGGAAAGCCGCTGTGGACGCCGCGCTGATTCAACGGGGCCGCAGGAATGCCCCCGCCAGCTTGGCTGGCAAACATACTGTGGTGTTTCGTCGCAGTCTGGGTGGTAGCGGAACAAGCTTTCTTGATGGATGAATCAGCTGGGATGAAGCTGTTCTTGCGAGAAGTTTGTTGTTCCTAGCTGAGTGTGTTGTTGGAACCTGGCAAGGTAGGCAGTTTGAACGGTACTTTGGTGGGCAACGCATATGCGTACGACATTGGTGCATCACTTTTGAGAGCCTTTGCCTCTGGTTGCTTTCTGCTGGGCTCAAGTGGGATAGCCAGTCAGGGGAGTGTACTGACTAGTCCTTTCGGATGACTGCGCGGATAGTCGGACGACAGTCTTTAATTCTGTACTTGGAACGTCACACTCTGTAGTCACAGATATCAGTAGGTTCTCATTGCTCGGTGGTCAGGGTTTGCGATTTTATGAATGTCTTTATCATGTGTTTATTTTCATTCCGTCCTTTCTTCCTCAGCCTGCTTCAGTGTCTGCGTCTGCAGCTAAAGGAGAACCCTCGGTCTCGACAGAAGAAGAGAGAAGGACTGCCGCCGCGGATACCGTACAGAAGAAGAGAGTACCATCAGGCCTTCGGTACACTAGGATCGCAAATACTAGAAAAGCGTCCAGGACAGTGGGGGAATATATGAGACCCTGTATCAAAACCCTCCAATCAATCTCTTTCTCTTCATTTTCCATGTAATCTCAGTCGGTATGGAAGTTGGGAAGCAGGAATTCTGCAATCTCGGTCTCGTCGAACTCCTCGTTGCCTTCGGCATTGGCGTCACTGAAGAACTCATCCCACTTGTTGATCAGGGCTTCCGTGATTGCTCGACGAGCATCAGGAGCGTAGTCGTGGGCCGTACGTGCGGGCCAAGCATCCATATTGGCGTTGCTGTCAGAATGCAAGTCAGGAAGAGAGGCAACATAAGGGAAGAGGGTGGACTGACTAGTCCTTGCGGATTATTCCACGAACAGTTCGGCGGAAACTCTTCAGCTCATCGGCGGATAGCAACAGGGGGATGGTTGTGGCATTCTTTAGCTTCTTGTCGACAACCTTCATGCAGATCTCGATCTTCGCGTACAGCCGCTGTGGGCGTAGGGCTGGGTTCAGGGCGGGCGCGGCAGCGCTGCTGACAGCTTGATCTGTTTAGTCTGTGGGCATACTTTTGTGTGTCGTTGTTTTGTTGCGATCTCGAATGGTGTCGGTACGCACTTGCTTGTCAAAGGAACCAGCTAAGACGATATTGGGGGATAAATTTGTTAGTTCCTAGCTGCGTGTGAGGTTGGAATCTGGTAAGGTGGGCAGTTTGAACGGGGGACAATCGAACGGTACTTCGGTGGGCAACGCATATGCCTACGAATTTCGTGCATCATTTTTGAGAGCCTTTGCCTCTGGTTGCTGGGTTCAAGTGGAATAATCAAACGGGTGAAAGGCGAGGAATTAACTGACTGACTCCCAAATCGACTGCAACCACTGCGTACAGATGATCCGTGATTCCATTCATCAGATCAGGGAGTTTGTGAAAGTTAGTTGCGTAACTGTATGGTTTATTATATTGATGGCAGAATATCTATAGTAGACTAATAAAGTTATGCGAAGACTATCAGTGTGGTGCTCGTAGGTATTGGTCGATAATTGATAAACCCCTCGATGAAGTAGGGTGGACGGAATCGAACAAACGGACAAGAGGCTTAAAGTATAGTGGACAACGCGCCTTATTGCTTGGTCTATTCTTCATGCGTACACGGTTTGCGAGCTTCCGCGATTGTACGTCGAGCTTCGTGTCGTAAGAGATCGTACAAGTCTTCTTTATTGGTTCCTGTCTATAACATATAGTTTATTGCAGTCGTTCCGCAGTCATCTGAATTATTCGCCGTCTATGTCATGCTGCTTTCAGCCTCTCGTTCTTACTGTTATCTGAAGATCATGTGGAGACTCATTTGGTGTCTATCATGATGATCATATGGAAGCCATCGAGATGAAATATCTTTGCGCCCTAATGAATTCGCTCTTCTCGCCCACACTCACTTTAAATACCCTGAAAGCCGGAGGAGTTAGCCAATAGGAGTCAGCCAATTGGGGGACAGTCATTGGTGTGCGACAATCAGTGAGATGCAAGTTTGGGCAACGAACGTTGTTGTGGATTGTTTTTGTGGATTGTTTCTGTCGTGAGAAAGTGCTCACTGTTTCAATCCAGAATGAAGTCTCCGGCATCGTAGATCGGTCCGATTTCCTGAATTGAGACAAAAGTTGTTCAAGCAAGAGTTATTGATCACAGGCGCTGGGAGATCATGGCTCACAAACGAGTTATGCAGGATGCTGTTGGTGAATGGATGTAGGTGTAGGCCCAGTTGCGTTTTCTTGCTCAAAGACATGTAAACCTATTCCGATCCGTCGAGCTTTGCCGACAGGTAGGAGAACGGCACGGTATAGTTCTCATTTCCCCAGGTCTGCGATGACTTCCGCGGCATCGTATACAACGACTCCAACTGGGACGACCTGGGCCTGAAGGCCGTGAGCCTCAACGTGGGCCTCACGAATACAGGCATCGAGGAGGATCATCTCGGCTCGTTCAAGAACGCCGGGGACAAGATCGCCTCCTGCCACTCGGTCCGATCCGACCGTGCTGTCCGAGCTGCCCGAGTGGTATCGCAGCCTGCTGGACGAGAAGCACAATGCCATTGTGGCGCTCCAGAAATGGGTTGAGCAGGGCGAGGGCCACGAGGAATCAATCGGGATAACGCACGAAAACAGCGATGCGGGATTGCAATTGTATCGCAAAGAAGTAAGTTTGATCCAATTTGGAGATGAGGCTACCTGCTAATGTTTGTGACAGATCATTGTTTGTAGCCAAAGCAAAGCTTTTGGGACGGAAGGGAAAGACGACGGATGCATCAAGTTGGATTTGTATTTCAAAGTAATAGCGAAACAGAATACAACACAATGGCCCCGCGTAACAGCATCTGAAGACGGTCGATGATACATGATTCGTGAGATCGAATATCTTCAGGCTTGTCGCACAGAGTGAACCCAGCATCGTGCCGCGTGGGTTCATTTTCCCAAGTCCTCATCTAGACTTAATGTTGGATCCGGATCCTGGTCTTGTACTCCGTGGTAGTACGTGAATGTTTAGGGGAATTGGTTCCAGTGGATTGAGGCGCGGAGACAGGCCTAACATGTACCCAGGAACCGAAGTGACCCACCCAAAGCAAGCAGGCTTTAGCGAGCAGAGCTAGTGCTCAAGCACCTAAGTATAGAGTACAGTACCAGCCTACTTCAAGGCACCTAGGTAGAGCAAACATTGAACCTTGGCCAACAGTGATCATGGAAGGGAAAGAACTAGGGTGCCCCCATATTGTAAATGCAGTATAAGACGGGAGGCGCAAGCAACGATCACTTTGAACTCGATTCATTTCGATCCACGTATTTCCCTCCAAGTTCACCGTGGATTCAGCACTGGATCCGTTTTCAACATTGTGCCAACTCGCCCGGAAGCAAGCACACGTCCAAAAGCAATGGCAGCGACAGCTCCAGACTCGGCGGACTGGGAGACTCTACCGACGGAGATATCCCTCTCCATTCTCAAACAGCTCCCTGATCTCACAACTTTGTACAGTTACATCACCTCTTCACCCGCTGCAGCTCGCGTCTTTGATACCTATGCCGCCGAGATTGTCGAGTCGCATCTCGTCTCGGGTGCCGTCCACGCTTACACCGGCGCCATCATCCGCCTGGCCGCCTACGTGCGATCTGGCGTCCGCCCGCCCGGCGTCTCCGATTTCGACGACTTCAACAATCTGTACGTGCATGAGACCACGGAGCACCGCTATGAGCCTCCGCAATGGACAGAGGAGCCGCTGCGTTTGACACAGCAGCAGTCCGGTGCTAATGGAACCCAGGCGGGCATATCTGCCTCGGTCCTGCGCAGCGTCCTCGCTAGCCACCGCCGCAATGAGCGCCTGATGGCGGGCTGTCTGGCCATGTATCTGCCACGCTTCCGCGCCCTCCAACCCCAGTGGGTGGCGGATCGGGAATTCACCTTTGAGAGCGTTTACCACGGCCCGGACCATACCGATTTTGTAGGGGCGTGGCAGATGCAGCCTGCCACGGTGCCTGTTCCCAAGCGCGACCTGGGCCCACCGACGTGGTGTGAAGAGCAGCGCCTCCTCCGTGCGGCCTGGAGAATCCAGCTGTATGAGGACATGAAGACTGCAGCCATCGCGGGCCGTTTCTTGGACCACTGGCCGGAGAACGTTCTTAGGAAGCTGCGGCGCGACGATCCCACGCTGCTGATGTGGGTAGAGTTGGATTGCTTGATTGCTGTTCATGATTACGAGCTCGATATACATCATCAATTGATTGATGTGGAAGATGAGCTCATCAACACGGTTCTGGATTACATCGATTCCATGAAAGAAAAGATTGGCCCTTCTTTCTCCCTGGCAAACGATGCTTTGCTGCTGCACATTCCAGACAGGGACTGGCCAGTGCCGACTCCGTCGCCGAGAGATATACTTGAAGTTGAATGGTATACGTCGGCAATGAACTTGGAATTTCAGGCCGTACATGGCTCGGAAATGGATCATGTCACCGAGGACGCATGCACACCGTTGCAGCACGTGCCGTGGGACTTTTATCGCCGAAGGGGATTTGCCATTTGGTGCGAGAAGAGGCTGCTAGGCTATGGGCTAATACCGCCCGGGTCATGTTTCAAGATCGGTGAACATCCGGTAGCGGCAATTGCTCCAGACGAGAATTACAGCACAAGCATGTTGTTCATGGCCTGGAAGAGTGTGCTCGTAGAGCAGGAGCTGGCCGAGGTGGACCGAGTCAATCAGATAAGGCAAGAAGAGTGCATGCGCCCACCACCAGTAACTCTCACAGGAATAATTTCCTGTCTAGAGAGGAACGTCACGCCTGATATCTACCGGGTGGCCCCCAAAGATACAGAGTAGTTGAAAGAGCGTATGTAATAATAGCTTGAGGTTGCAATGTTTGACATAGAAGATATATTGAGGTCAAATAGCGGTTCATGCAAATCCAATTAAATAACGAGTCCGGCCCATCGATCTCCGGCTCAGACAGTTCCGACGATATACCAAGAAATTTCACTCAAGCCTGTCAAGACCTACAGCTATAAAAGCAAAAGCCGCACTCTCCAAATTTGGGATCACCAAAAGCTCAAATAGTCTTGGCCGCCACCAGCTCCGCACCGGCCAAGATACGGCGGAGGAGATCCCGTGTCGTTCTGCGCACTTGCTTCTTGATTGCTCCCTTGGTCCTCTTCAGCACGTCACGCTTCTTGGCGACGGAGCAGCCTGCGACACTCGTCGCGAGCCTATCGGTCTCGGTATGCATTGAGTCCTGGATGAAGAAAATAGATTGGTCAGCGCGGCGGCTCAAACGTCAAGTGCATAGATTATCTTCGGGAAGGACTCACAATCACATCGTCGTGGAGTACGGTGACCTGCTGGGCCTTGTAGTTGGCCAGAGACTGCTGCAATTGCGTCTTCTCGGCGGCGGTCCAAATGTCCGAGGTGACGCCGTTTTCCGTCTTCTGCGCGGCCAGGGTGGCGGCGAAGTCGAGCTCGTTGATGTCCGCCGCCTTGGTGCTGGTGAACGGGATGTTGAAGGGCTTGAGGGTGCGCTTCACGGCGGTGGCCCACTTTCCCGTATCCAGGTTCTTGTTTGCCCATTTCTTGAGGTTGTTGGCCATGTCGTTCTCGCGATCTGGGGTATGGGTTAGTTTCAAACTTTTTGCTCGTGATAGATAGAACGGCTCACCCTGAAGACGGACATTGTGTCTGGTGAGAAGTGCGAAAGTTAGCCGCTGCCCGGAACTCGGTTCAGGACTAAAGGATTAGGGATCGCACTTACGCAAATGTGTTGTAAGCCGCACCGTCGGTGACCAGAGCGCTCATGACGGTGTCCGTGTCCGTCAGAGCACTGCGAGCATCGTGCATTGTGTCCGAGACCTGCAGGATATGTAAGAGGCTTCGAGTTCCAATGACCATGTACTACAGTCGAGAGGATAGAATACACATACCGCATCCACACAGTCCGAAAAGGGTGTCACGACACCAGGGGCCGTGGACCACTTCCCGGGGTACATCTTGTCAAAGTCCTGCAGCAGAGTCTTCTTACCGCCAACCGTAGCGTAATTGACGACTAGACAAGAAATCAGCCAATCTGGCACGAGGAAGTACACGCAGGGAACGATTTATTACTCTTCGTTCGGAGCAGCTTGAAGTCGGGCCCTAATTGACTCTAGTTAGCAAACGGTTGGGCATAGCCAAAGTGGCTCCTGGATTTCGAGGAAGACAACTCACGCAAAGAATGTCCGATCTTATCATAGGCATAGGATGCCCAAGACGTATCACCAATGTACTTGGCAAACTCATCAAAGGCGCAGATACCCTCCATGCCAGCAGCTGTAGCCGCGGCCAGGAACGCGGTCTCATCAGTTCCTGCCGTCGAATCGGTCCAATGACTCTATACATTCACTCAGCACATGACGAACGCACTGACTTCATGACAGGCACAGCCTGGCACTGATCAACCCCTTCTTCCACGCCCTATACTCGGCCTTGTACGCAGCTGTTGCGAGGAGATCTAGTGTTAGTCCAACGCGCCTATACTAAGTACTCGAGATCGTGGGACAAGAACAAGACTCACTATAAGCCCACATGAGCTCGCCCGGCTGGGCAGTATTGAGGGCAATCGCCCCGGTGGCGGCGCATAGCCAAAGCAGACTCTCTGAGATACGCATTCTCACGTTCGGGCCTTTGCGTGCAACGAAGTAGGATGCGTGCAGTCGAGGATGAAGGGCAGGTCGCTTGACTACCTAGATCTTTGTCCACTGGGGAAACGGGTGCGAAAGCCTATAGAACAGTGAAGGCGCAGCTGGGCATCGGCCATACATAGGACGAGAATATGGTCAGACCTGCGAAGCAACTAGATTTACAAGGGATGTAAGCACAAAATGGGTACATCGACCCATCTTGCCCTGCAATCTCGCGTACAAGAAGCCATTTTGGATCATGTCGTCGTCGTCGTCGACGCCGCGGCCATGGGATTCGGGGGCTGACAAGTCTTGCAATATCCGAGGCCGACAACCAGGATCGCCGTCCTTCGAGCCATGAGCCCCACCGAGCAAGAGGAAAACACGAACAAGCTTCTAAACAAGCTTCAACACAAGCTTCGTGATAACGTTGCCTGTAGTTGCATGGCTAAAGAAATGTATGCCTGCGGCACGGGCAATATTGGACTTAAGCTCTCCACTTATTTATAGATTAGTCAGAAGAGTCGCATCCCAGGGACTATAGGCACCAAGTACTGGTACTTGCCTGATTTCATACCATGTCAAAGGACCCTGCATCCGCATTCCCCTGGACGTTGAACTTTTGTATCAGCCCTGGCGAAAATGCCGCCAATCACTTGGACGGCCTCGTCTGATAAAGAACCGAGGTCGTACGCGTATGGAGTACTACCTATTCATCTGATCTTACAACCCATGGTATAATCCTTGAAATGCCCGAGAACCGGGCTGACAGGGCTTTCTCACGGCCTTGTAGGCAGGGCCAGATATGGACATATCTTGTAAGGAAAATATTCAGCGTATCACAGGGCTCCGCGCCGTTGTCACATCGAGTTAGGTTGAGCCGTTGCTACCAAAAAAAAGCTTAATCGGGGACCCGTTAATCATACAACGGTGCTATACTGAGAGGCACAGCCGGAAAAGCTTCATGTTTTGTGCCTAGTGCCAAGAATGTCCGCCAATTATCATACAACGGCCGAATCCTTCAAGGAGGCCGACAACTATCGAATTGTGTCGTTGCGTCTCTCGTACGGGAGACTCCATTCTGAACCGGAATGTCCGCCGTCATCAATCACCCAGTCCAGGGGGCACAAGCATCACGAGTCTTCAGATCAATTCAGGACAGAAACCGACAGGATGGCTCTAGGACAGGGATTTAATCGAGACCCTTGCATCTCGTCCCTTGCAGAAAAATGGCACAGAGATAAGCTTTCTCGACACACTTGGCTATTCTTGGCGTAGCTCGGCGTTTTCCCCCTGGCCCTTTTAGCGAGGACACCCTTTTCGCGAAGTTTATCGAAAACAAAAATAGTACCAAAAGGTTCGCTTCAACAAGTGTGTGTTGGTGGGGGTCACTCGCGCAACTGGACGGGCTTTATCCGAACCACGATCCTTGAAGAGGTCTCTCTGTTTGGGCGCAAAGTCCGCCGCAAATGATGAATTGCCAGGCTGCAGTGATGTCTGCCCATGGAAAAGAGTGAATTGAAAGTACGTGCGACGTGGGTTTTGGACGGTTGCGGCAAGGCATCATCGGTAGCACCCGCTAAGAGGCCGATTCTCAGCACACTGAAGATTTGAGGTTCTAGAATTCAAATCAATTTGGGAATAGCTCCAGGAAATGAGAAAAATACATTGACTAAAAGATAATGGTCCAAGTTACATGCTATGAAATTCAGTGATATTTTGATCGTAGAGTACCAAAAATTAAAGAAATGATTATGCCCATATGAAAACGTTCAGACTTTGAGTGTTGAAACATTGCGACAAAGAAGATAGATCACTTCAAAGCCTCAAAATACTTCGCGACTAAACTAAAAGAAAAATTCCGAGTCTTCTTTCCGTCCACACCCTTACCTCCACACATCAGTAACGCTTTGGCTCGAGGGACACCCGTCGGACACGGTGAGGTTGTAGTACGGCTCCGCCGTCGTGATGTTGGTCCCGTTGGCGTACGAGAGCACGTACTGGTACTCGACGGCCTCGCTGGCGTTGAGCGCGACCGTCAGGTCCCAGACGGGGTTGTTGCGCGTGTAAAAGGCCGACGACAGGGCCAGGCCGTTGCTGGCGTTCCAGCTGCCCAGCTCGGCGATCGAGCCCACGAGGATGATGGACTCGCCGTCAAAGTCGCTGGATATGGTGTAGTCTATTGAAGGAAAAGTGAGAGGGTAATATTAGCTTGTTGTTTGTATCGATGCAAAGCTAGAAATTAAACACAGCTAGCTTGAGAGGCCACAGCTCAAAATCCAATTCCTCGGAAATAATATGCAACAAGCAAGACTATCGTGTATCTCAAGTACGTACCGATTTCGAACGTCACGGAAACAGTGGCGGCCGGGGTGGCACAGCTCGAGGCGGACGAGGTGGCAGCAGCGCCGGTGCTGGTGGCCGTGGTGCTGGCCGGGATGCCGGTGATGAGGCCGTCAAAGGCATTGACGCGGACCATGGTGCCGGTGGACGGTGCGGCCGTCGAGATGGCCGTCAGGTAGGCGGTCGAGTCGTACGAGGTCAGCTCGTAGACGCGGTTGGCCGGCATGTTGGATGTGCACGCCGCGTAGTAGAACGGCCGGTCCGGGTAGTCGGTGATGTACGGCGCGTACACGCTAAAGTCGCTGGGGCAGCAGGCGCCGTACGTCTCGTTCCACATGTTGGCCGTCCATCCGGTCGGGCAGACGAGGGTGCTGAATGCTGGGAGGGTGACCGAGTTGAGCTCAGCCTGGGAGAAGGACAGTTGGTAAGAGTTTGAAATCATAAGTAGATGGTAGATGTGGGCGCAAACTCACTATGACGCTGGAGTAGAATTGACTGGGGTAACAAGTTGTAATGGTCGAAGTTGGGACTGGGTTGATGGCGTTTTCCCACAGATTGGTTCCGTGGTAGGCCATCTGGGTGATGGAGCCTGTGCATTGCGGCGACTGAGTATACGTCGTGGTCAGGGCCATGTTGTACTTGGCAACATCGGTCTCAACTGACGTCCACGGAGTGCCGGTGGCCTGCGCAGAAGTGGTGGTGGCGGCGCTGGTCGAGGTACCTGTCTTGACAGTGGACGGGGATGTCGAAGTCGTGGTTGACGAAGTCGCAGTGCTACTGGCCGTGGCACTCGTCTTGGTACATTCGAAGCAACTCGCCTCATAGAATTGGTAAGGCGAGCCCGAGTTCGCCACGGCCGTCTGGTTGCCAGAATGCAGATTACAGTACACTCCCGAGTCAAAGTACAGGTTCGTACATCCAGTGGTTTGGAGGCTGAAGTAAGCGTCAGTGGACAAGTAAAAGTCTTCCTGGACGCAAAGACTTACCAAATTGCACTACATGCATCAATACTTTGTATGAATGTCCCGGATGTGTAAGAAATAATGGTTGTGCCTCCATTGCTGTATGCGAGTTCTTTGCAGATGGCATCTGTAGGAGCTGCATAGCCTGCTTGGCCACAGGTAGATGGGCAGATGAAACAGCTTGAATCATAGAAGTCATAAATGGACCCAGATGTAGCTACATGCGTCTCCAAGCCCGAATGAAGATTGCAGTATTGGCCTTCAGCAAAGTAGATGTTGGTGCAGCCGTCAGTGCTCAAACTGGATCATAATATTAGCACTGCAAGACCGCAGGAATATCAGACAGGCGCACGAATACTCACCAAATATTCTTGCAGTTCTCCACGCTCAAAATGTACGTTCCGGAAGAATAGGAGATAATGGTAGTTCCGCCATTGCTCACAGCTGCAATGCCGCACACAGCTCCAGAGGGTTGAGGAGAAGCCAGTCCTAGCACGTTGGTAGTGCAAGCAGTGGTGGATGCCGTTGCGGCCGTGGTTGTCTTGGTGGACGTTGAAGTCGTTCCCACGCCGATACCTACACATCCTCAGTCAGAACGAACATTTTGCAAGCACGAGTACTGGAAGTACGCACCCGAGAGAATCTGGCGCTCCGCCACGGAAGCAGTGCCAGCGACAAGACCGCACGAAGAAAGGCTTAGAGCCAAGACAGAAAGAGCTTTAGACATGATCATGATGGCAGTCTGTTAAACAAGACACGTCTCTGTGATGTTGGGAGCGAGTTTAAACAACACTCGATTGAATGTCGAAGTCCTTAATTCACACAAGACCTGTCATACAGCAGGTGGAAACAAAAGTGCAGCCAACTCTAGTGATCTAAGTCTCGCGGCCGCACTCGGACACCAGTCCTGATTTTCGACAGTCCTCTCGGAGATATGGACCTCGCTTGATTCCATGCGTTACCACGACCCGAAGCCCAGTCTGACCATGAACACGCAACCTCGGCTCCTAAAGATACGAAAAGAAGAACCAATAGAGCGAATTCCTACATGCTAACATGGCTATTGGTCAATATGGATGCCTATACACTCGCTGACTACCGCCCCTGTCGTACTTGGCCCCCAATTTTCAAGAAACCTGGAGAAGGATCTGATCCCCTGTCGTCTACGGACCCATGTCCCAAAGGCCTGGGCTCAAGTCACCTAACCCCTGAAGCATGGACCCTGCTTACAGCTGTGCCGCTCTGGCAGATCCGTGAATGCTACAGATCGAATCATGTTTCCATCTCTTGACTAAAATAAGCATACGTCAATCTCGGACGTGAACCTTCTTGGTGGTTGCGGACCGATAGTCAAAAGCTGTGCCTCTCAAACCCGGTCTTCTCTAACGATAACCGAGCTTGTCTTCTTCATGAACTATTGAAATCTGACACGCATGGTTTATATCACATAAGCAAGACTTGTTCATGTAAAGGTACATACTTGCTAGTATCCTTGTCAATCGAGGGTCTTGTTGTATAGTCCTCAAATTCACCATGCCAATGATCCAGAACCAGATCATGAAGACCGTAAGATGAATTGCGGCAATTCTCATCATTTGCCTCAAGCGATAGGATTCAGACCAGCATGGGGTTTGCTTGGGTCTGCTCATTCTCGGGGCTGACCTTTGGCCGATTAGCTCCACAGCAAGCCTAGTCGAGCTTAACGAGACGAAGGCTACCATATGGCAAGTCGCATAGAATCGCTTCGTCGATTGCTATATGTCTATCTGCTAAGCCCGCGTAGAGATAGATATTTCTTAGCATAGTCTTGAACATCACGCTCGTTTGTCACTCTCCTTATTCGCACTACGCTATTGGCGTAAACCCTATGAGCCATGGCGACACAATGGCTTCGTTTTCTTGCCTTGTTGGCCTTCTTCGGTTTTACTCTGGTCATGGCAGCCCCGTCCGCGGAACCTGCGACCTATCTACGCCACCAGCGGCGAGCGCTGGAGAAGCAACATGAACGACTTTACAGACGTTCCAATGTTACCGTCTCGGGCAATGGAACATCTGCCTCTGCTAATGTCTCTTCATCTGCCCTGGCAGATGCACAGAAGCTCATCGATGACATGGTAGCCCAACAGGGTGCATACAATGCCTATAGAGTCAAGAACCCAAGACGCAACAACTACTATGCAGATGACCTCCCCAAACCAGACTCTGTCCAGAAGAAGGTCCGCCGTCGCGACAATGAGCCTGCGCCTCCTACACTGAACAGCACAATTTCTGCTGCAGCGGCTTTGTTGGCCGAGCACCATGCCAACCAGCAAGCCTCGAATGGTACTCTCCACAAGATCTATAGTATGTCTATCATCTTGACGCATTTCTTTTTCACCCTACACCAGCTAACTTGTGTGCCAAATAGAGCAACCCACCACACTCAAAAGGGTTGACGACACAGCCGAGAAGCGCAAGAGAGCAACGGGTGATTACTGGCTGGGCGCGATCGAGCACACGGGGAAGGCCCCAATGGGTCAAGATGACTCATGGCAAGTCTATCGCGATGTTACCGATTTTGGTGCTGTCGGAGATGGTGTGACCGACGACACAGAGGCCATCAACAATGCCATCTCCCACGGAGGCAACTGCGGTGATGGATGCTTATCGTCTTCGATCAAGCCCACCTTGATCTACTTTCCACCCGGAACGTACCTCGTCTCCACGCCCATTCAAGCCATGTATTATTCTCAGCTTGTGGGCGACGCCAATGACCTCCCAGTCATCAAGACATCACCAAAGTTCATTGGCTTGGGTGCCATTGAGACTGGTAAGTATCCATTTACGACTGACTCTTCAAAGAGCTCCCAGCAGCAACTCTCTAACACACCTACCTCCAGACGTCTATGAGCCAAATGCCAATGGCGACGAGTGGTATATCAACCAGTCCAACTTCTACCGCCAGGTCCGAAACTTCATCATCGACGTCCAAGACACTACGACCGACTCAGTGGCTGGCCTGCATTGGCAGGTTGCACAAGCCACGTCGCTCACCAATGTCTACGTATACGCCTCAACGGACGACGACACTACTTCCATGGGCATGTTCACCGAGAACGGAAGCTCCGGTAAGCTAGTTACCTCCCAATACTGAAATCATTAGATCGCGGGCTAACATTTTTGCAGGATTCATGGGTGAATGTTTCTTCTATGGCGGCCAGTACGGTATCTATGGTGGTAACCAGCAGTACACCGTCCGTAGTTTCGAGTTCGAGCAGCAGACCACGGCGAGTATATGCCTGATCTGGGACTGGGGTTGGACCTGGAGCCAGCTGTACGTCGCCAGCTCGCCCATAGCAATCATGCTGATCAACCCCGACGACCCGACGGGGCAGCAAGCAGGGTCCATATACGTGATGGACTCTGGCTTCTACAACGTGGGCGCTGTCATCTTTGCCAACTCGGAACCGGCCGACATCCTCGGCTCCAGCATCATCACGCTCGATAATTTGGGTATTGAGGAGGTCACTTCCGTGGTGACCTTTGCGGACGGGTCCACACTGGCCATTCCTGCTGAGAACCTCAACTTCATCATCATCGGTAATGTTGAAGCTGATGGGTAAGTTTTCACTCATTTCCTAGGCCTACGGTATTGGATGCTCACACCTCGTCTAGTTCGGCCTATGGCATGTATGAAGTAGCCGTGAACGCGCCATCCGATCTTCTCACCACTTCAAAGGTCTCCTACTACCGCGACAGCTACTTTTTCAAGGCTCGCCCCCAGTATGAAGACCTCTCCGTGTCGGACATCATCAACGTCAAGGATTATGGCGCCACGGGAGACGGTGTCACGGATGACACCGCTGCCGTCAAATCAGCTCTAGCTGACGCGACTACGTCAAACCTGGTTTACTTCCCTGCAGGATCCTACATTATTACCAACGGTATCACCATTCAGCCGGGCACTCGTGAGTCTCTCTTGCTCCTTCTGATTTTTATCCCAAAGATTATATCAATAGTCTCCCAACTACAGCGTGCTAACGCTTGGACCCAATAGGCATGACTGGTGAAGTCTGGTCTCAGCTCGTCGCCTCGGGCGATGGAGGCAACTTCATGGACACGGCCTACCCGCAACCCCTGATCAGAATCGGAGAAGATGGCGCCGGCGATACCGGTGTCGTGGAGATCTCAGACATGCTCTTCACGTCCAAGGGCGCCCTGCCCGGTCTGATCCTGATGGAGTGGAACATCGCCGCCGACGACCAGGGATCTGCCGGTCTCTGGGACGCCCACTTCCGACTTGGCGGCGCCGCCGGAACGGAAATGCAGGTGGCTCAATGTCCCAAAGGTGCTACCGTTCAGGAGGGTTGCATTGCTGCCTCCATGATGCTGCACATTACAAGCGGCGCCAATGGTTACTTTGAGAATATGTGGGCTTGGGTTGCCGATCATGATCTGGATGACTCGGCCAACACTATGATTACCGTGGCCTGCGCTCGTGGTATCTTGGTTGAATCTGCAGGACCTACATGGTGAGTGATCTCCGCATCTTCCAGAAGGGTTCAACTTATGCGATCTGCAATGCTGACTGACACGACCCAGGATGTTGGGCACCGCATCGGAGCACTCTATTCTCTACCAGTACAACTTTTACGAAGCGACCAATGTCTGGGCCGGAATGATCCAGACCGAGTAAGTTACCCTATTTGCTGCGGACCTGCAGATACATGTGCTGACAATGAGCGAAACAGGTCGCCGTACTTCCAGTTCACCGAGAGCACTGAATCGCCCGGTGTATTCAGTGATTCTGTCGGACAGTTCGACAACGATCCAATCTTCCCCGATGACACTTGTGCCGCTGACGATCTGATGTGCAACTTTTCGTGGGCCGTTCAAATATACTCGACTACGAACCTGACCATTTCTGGTGCTGGTCTGTACTCTTGGTGAGTTCGACTTGTTCGCTCTGTGACATGAAATGGAGCACATATTGACTACCCCCTGTAGGTTTGACAACTACGACCAGAGCGTGTGTGTCGACGCGCAGAACTGCCAGCAACGCCTGGTGAATAATCAAGGTGCCAACAACCAGCTCTACATGTTCAACCTGATCACCATGTAAGTATATTGAAATGCCAATGCTGCTGTAAATTAGTCGCTGACACTCCTTCCCAAAGTGGTGCGGTGGAAATGTTGTCAGACACAGACGACGGAACCATCATCTACGCAGCCAACAACACTCAAGGTAGGTACCATATCAGACGAAGCACTCAATACAATCTGACTGACTCCATCTCCAGCCAACGCGCACCCGTTCTGGTCCGTATTGGGCGCCTATCTGGACGAATACTCGACCGAGCCCCATTTCTGTGCCGACGATGATACCACCCCAGCATGCTTCGTGGCTCCCAAGTGTGACTACTCCCTGTCCTATGCGACACTGGAAGATCTCGATGGCGCCAGTGGCTCGTGGCCTGCAGAGTGTTTGTCTTACTACATGCTGGGCACGCTGAACAACCTGCTCTCTGAGGCCTTGGACAACTATACTTCTGTCAACGACGGATACGACGTGAGCTCTTCTTGGTGTTTTGCCAAGCTTGGACTGCCGTGCTGACTACATTACAGAGTGTCTACAACTATTATGTCAAGGCGGTCAAGAACGAAATCCCTTCAGCCCTCTCAGTAAGTTGATAATCTACTGCACTCAACTCCTAGATGTAACCTGGAAGCTTATCTAGAAACGCAGACCTTTATGGATCCAGGCAGTTCCGACAACCCTGACGGCGGTGCCGGCAATCAATATTTCAAATGCGACTTTGTCGAGACGACTGGAGGAGGAAACGACAAGATTACATACAATCCCTGTCCTGTCCCATACAAGCAGATTGACTATGTTTACGCTTACACGATGACGGTATGCTTTTGAAGGCAAGGCACAAACACATGTTTCGTTCGCTGACACGTGATCTAGTACACCCTCGAGGATTCGGATGGATTCTATAACGCACTTCAGTCAACATACGGTATCGAGAAAGACTGGGTCACACTGAGTTCGTGCTTCCGCCCTGTCAATCTTGTAATCCTTCTCCCTCTCTGACTTTCTCTTTTTCCACCAGGCACCTGGAGTAACCCCAACAACGGCCCATGTAGCGGCGGCGTCGGAGGCGGCGGCGGCGGAAAGAACCTGGACAAGCGCTGCGACGAGATCAACATCTACTACTACAACTACCCGCAGGTGTCCGGGGACGTGACCGTGTCCAACCCCAAGGACGTGGTGACGGCGGCGCTGCCGTCCATTGGCAACCTGCAGACGACCATCCTGGCGCGCCAGATGGACCTGATGATGGGCCAGTGGACCGGCCCGACTGACGACCTGCTCCAGGTCATCTCCATGCCCGTGTTCCTCATGGTGCAGGCCGTCCAGTCGATGCAGTCGGCCAAGCAGCAGGCCGAGGAGGAGAAGAAGGAGGAGGACACTGCGCTGATCCTCGAGATCCTGGGTATCGTCTTTGCTTTTATCCCCTTCCTCGATGATATTACCCCTGCGATTGAGGGCTTGGTAAGTTTTTCTTCTGCGTCCTTCTTGTTTCAACGCCGTCTAACCAAATTATTTTCAAGGACGTGGCCATTGAAATCTTGAACGTGGCCGGGAACTCGGCCCTGGCCATTCAGGGCATCATCGCGGACCCCGAGTCGGCGCCCATGGAGATCCTCGGCGCGCTGGGCGGCGGCGTGGAGAAGAACGAGGACGACATCGCGACCCTGGCCGCCGCGCGCCGGAGCAAGGTCAGCGCCGACGACATCAAGAAGATCGGTGCCAAGTTCGAGGACCTGGACACCAAGATGCAGAGCATGATCAAGGGCAAGGCATGTTCCATTTAGAGGGGCGACCTAGCTTGGATGGACAACGAAATGTCCGTGGAGATGTATAGATTATAGAGGGACCCCCAAAGACATACTATTGAGTTCCCAAGTCAAACCTTGACCAAGGCACACAAATTCTTCTTTTTAATATATAAATTTATGACAAGAACACAGTGACTGCTTATTATCCTTGATACGTCGAAGGTTTCTTTTTGAATCTGAAGTTAGAAGATCGTACTTGCCGGCACCTTCCCAGCCTCTGGCGTCGGAGAATGTGTTTTCTTGTGCCTTACCAAGAGCAACTGCGCGCTGTACAGTTACGACGGCCCAGGAAACTGCGCCCTGTGGAACAGCTCATGGTACGTTCAGTCACTGTTGAGCTGGCGTGGTTTTGCAGAAAGAAATGGCTACCGGGTCTTATAGTTTACTCTTCGCTAGGAAGAAAAATTAATTGATTGATTGATCATCATACAACTTTCCACTTTGCAAGTTGTGACAGGAAGAAACGAAAAAAAGCCATTCGAGAATCGAGTCTTCTTTTCGAAAAGCTTTGTTTAAAGTTACTGTCCACCTACGAGTTAGTGGGGAAAAGGCCTGCACCCCACCTGAAGCCTGCCACTCCCAACCCACTAAAACACAAGTTCCCTGTCCATCATTAGCACGGGTGCCTGCTGAACTTTACGTCTGCATGCCTACCTAGTTCAACTTCCCTCATCGAAACAATAATACAGCACACTCGCCCTCAATAGATGACTCGCAATCGCCGGCTCAGAATTCCGGACTACGAGTTCTTGCTGCCCTGACCGGCAATGGAAAAGACACTCTTCGTGGGGTTCTCCCTCATGACGGCAGTGTGCACGAATTTGCCCCAGCCAATGCTGACGGGCGAGAATGACTCATCGGCCAGCATGTGTCCTCCATATGACCTGAGCCTGGCGGACCGCAATACTTTTCATGTTGAGGCTGTCGACGCGACGGACACGATCAAGCGCTTTCTAGTTTGCCAGACAGAGCTCCGGCCAGCGCCCTCCTATTCCCTTCCTGAGAGTGCGGACATCATTGTCAGACACGCTCGCGGAGGCGTATGGAAGATGCGGCGACTGTCGTCCCGTGTTTCTGATTCAGGATCCCATCAGACTTTTCGACACTTGGAAGGAGGCTGGGCAGACAGATGTGGACGGTCTGATCATCGTCTTCGATATCGCCCTTGGTCATATCCTTAAGGGACCCCCTCCCCACACTGTTTCGTGCCTTCTCTACGAGCGGTTCATTCGAAATCCCGAGAAAGGAATGGAGCATATCTGCGCGCATGGAACATGCCTTACTGGGTGGGCATGCTGGATAGTCAACGGCCGTCGGAGGCCCATGTGAACTCTCCTAGTCAAAGCATCAGGGACCTTGGCATTGCCGGCTTCGTCGACTTCCTGGCTACCACGAATCATTTCGGCGTGTCAAAGGTTGATGGCTTATTTCCTAGAGTTCTCGAGCACTTAGGGATCTCTCCAAGTGAGATGGCCTATGTCGGAGACAACGAATTGCGAGACATGAAGCCAGCGATGACCCATGGTGCTTTTTGTGTCCATCTTGCAAAGGCGGAGCACGTTGCACTCGATGCGTCGCCGCCCCGAATCAACACGCTGCGAAAGCTACAGTACATACTCTCAGGTAAGTGCTCATGATCAGATGTGGTATTTTACGACAATCCATTGGCCCGAACCTTCTACTCCATAGCGTTATGGTGAGTTTCTTTTTTTTTACACCCCAGTCCAGCCAACAAATGATGACAGTTCCGATAAGCTGCGCCTGTTACCCCATTTTTACTCCATGCAGGAGCAGGCAGTCAGCTGGAAAATTTCTACTTATGTCCATGTCACGAATACTTATAGCAATCACTACCAACCTCAACATTGCGAGCACACATTAGAACATTGCTACGATGCGTGTAATCAACACACGTACCCTTGAGCTCCACGAGTCTACTGACCGTCCATACGCGATTCTTTCGCACACCTGGGGTGAGGAGGAAGTGACCATTCAGCAATACCGTGAATGGCGCAGCGCCCATGCCGGGTATTTTGCCAAGAAAGTTGGAGCGGACACGGATGGAAGCGTCGAACCGGCGGAAATCACCATGCTCAAGCGCATCAAGCGCGGAGACAACCCGGCAGAGAGCGAGAGGGCGCAATACCAAGGCATGACCAAGATTCTCCGATGCGTAGAGGAAGCCTTGAGTGACGGCTACGAATATATATGGGTCGACACATGCTGCATCGACAAGACCAGCAGCGCAGAGCTACAAGAGGCCATCAACTCCATGTTCAAGTGGTACGAGAGAGCCAAAGTGTGCTACGCATACCTGTCGGATGTGGACAGCAGCACCCCTGGACTAGGGACTTGACCAGCTCCCGGTGGTTTTCTCGGGGCTGGACACTTCAAGAGCTCCTCGCACCCCGTGGAGTTCTCTTCTTTGACATGAACTGGAAGGAGCTGGGGCGTAAGGATGATTTCCTGGATGTTCTTACGAGAAGGACTGGCATTCATCGATACTTTTTGTACGGAGGAGCCGAACGACTAGAAGAGGCCAGCGTAGCTACCAGAATGTCGTGGGCAGCCGGTCGTGAGACAAAGCGGGTGGAAGACAGGGCATACTGCTTGCTAGGTCTCTTTGGCATCCATATGCCAATGCTCTACGGCGAAGGAGCTCTCGCTTTTGAAAGACTTCAACTCGAGATCATGAAAAGTTCCGACGATGCTTCCATATTGGCTTGGGACTACTCTGGGACGTGGATTCCTGTTTCGCATGATCGCAGCGCGAGATTCGAACGGACAGGAAGTAACAACTGGACGTATCATGGTGACTTGTTGGCGACATCCCCCGACCAGTACGCGAAATGCCACCAGATCCGCAACATAACGACCGTGGGATATGAGACGGACTTCTTTCTCCATGTCACAACATGGCCTAGAACTCGAGACTCCCATAGCCCAGGATCCATCGGTACCAAACCTCTTCTATGCGATTCTATCATGTGGGCTGAGTGACCATGATATACCTGGATATCATTACCTTGTGATCCCGCTCATAACTGCCAATCAGAAAGGGGTGGCCTACCCGCTTGAGGGTGTTGCGGCCGTTCGTGCAGCATGGATGACTCCGATGACGGTCACGGAAAGCTTCAAAGCCAAGAAAATTGTCTCAAAGATTCGGATCGTTGACAAAACCAAGTGGCACACCCAGGCTCGGCGAGGCCTCCAGTTCAATTGCCATCTCTTTGATCCGGAGTGGGAACTAGTGGGAATGTACCCTCCCGGACCCGATGTCTTGCGTATTTGTCCAAGAGATGGCCTTTACGAGGGTCACAGCGTGCCAATGGCGTACTTTCCATGGGAAGGACAGACGAGGCGGCTCTTCTGTTGGAAGAACAAGTTTGAAGACGTGAGAATTATCGCGTCCATCCATCTCGATGTCGCACAAAACTCTCGTTGCGCCGCACTCGATCACTCGAATCCTCGAAAGGGCTGGTGCTGGATTGCCAGGCTGGAAGAACCCTTCACTCTGGAGTGCGCACAGAGACTTTGTTCCGATACTCGACATGACATTCGCCAGCAGAAACGGCTGCAGCTTTTTGAGCTGAAGAGTTCCGATGGACGACCGGTACCCTACCATGAGATTTTGAGTCCTTTTCAAGTCCGTGACCTTGAGTTGCTCCTGGGCCACCTAAGCCCCAGGGCGGACCATGGCAATGAATCCGTGGATGTCAATCTGCTCATATAGAGCCATTTATATAAACACTACATCACCTATATAGCCGCTAATCTTCCAAGTTGAGTGGCGCTCTGGGCCATATCTCACGTCGACTATGTCCAAGTCCCGTTGGCCGGTCCGAAATATCCAACATCCGGCATCTGCAACCACGGCAGCCCCAGGCCATCCGCCGTGTTCTGCCACACTGTGTTTCCCCACCAGTCCGGGAACTGCGCGTTCGGGCCGTACGTCACGGCAAAGAAGATGACAATGCCGCTGATGGCCAGCCCAGTGTCCAGCGCGGCGGCGAGCACATAGTTATACTTGGTCCACCAGGCGTAGAAGCGGCGGTACAGGATCTTGTTGAAGACGAGGTTGACAATGTACCACGACGAGTAGTTGATGCCGGTCGCGGGCGGGACGTTGTACGTGCCGACAAAGATGAGGGGCCAGTTGATCTTGCGGACAAATTCGGACCCCGTCTTCTTCCAGAGGAAGTAGGTGATGGGCGGCAGGATCAGGCCGATCCAGAAAAAGTGCAGCAGCCCCGAGTAGATGGCGCCGACCGAGTAGAGGCGAGCAGGCCCGACGAGTCCCCAGATCACGCTCGAACTGAACACAGTGCGCCCGTTAGGACAACTGAAGCCGTTCTGCTGGCCCTCCTCGCAGATGTCCTCGACGTTGCCCAGCATCCAGAGGGTCACGCCCGTCTGCGTGAGGGCGCCGAGGACGGTGGCGACGCCCTGGGCGAAGAAGAGCGTCGTAGGCGCGATCTTGAGGTAGTGCCCGAGCTTGAGGTCGGACGCAAAGTAAAGCCCCTGGCCAACGACGTCGGTGCTCAGGATCTTGAAGAGGATGTTGGCGATCGGCTTGCCCTGAAACATGTACCCACCGATGAACTCGGACAGGACGTTGAGCTGGTTGGCGTCCACGTTAGTCACGCCCTGGATCATACCACAGGGGATCATGTAGACGGCCGGGATGATGTAGGCGAGGATGACGCCCCACCAGGGAAGACCCGTGTCGTAGCCGACGGCGGTGCCGATACTCATGCCCAGGACGACGAGAAGGATCGCGGCCCACCACCACCACTTGACGGCCTTGTATGACTGCATGAGACGAGCGTGGATGTCCAGCTTGAGTGTGCCGCGGAGGGCATGCTTGATCTCGTCCCAGTGGAAGAAGTACACGTGAGACAAGACACTAATCGGTTAGTAGTGAACTCGCTCAGCTTCATTGTTGGGTTTGGGACGTACCTAGTGATCGAGGCAAAAGACAGCCCATATACAAACGCAAAAGTCGCAGGAAGGTAAGGTGGCGAGTAGGCCGAGTACTTTTGCTGGTCGAACTCGTTGTTGGTCAAGACTTGAGACACGTCATACACGTCGCCAAACCGATCGTACACATCTGCCGTACAGAATGGCATGTACGCGGTGAACCAAGTGTTGGTATAATAGAGAGCGGGAGTAATGATCCAGAAGAAGAAAGCGAACCCGAAGAAGACGTTCAAGGCGGCCCAGTGCGGGCTGAGGAGCGGGTTCGTGTTGTAGGCGATCATGGACCAGTCAAACGTCAGCGGGAACAAGCCCATGCCGGTGACCATGCCGAACACCTGGTTGACGGCCAGGTTGTTAGGCGCGATCCAGCAGATCCAGGTAAAGTAGCTGAGGCCGGTCCAGATGAGGCCGGGGAACCAGTACCACACAAAGGCGGCGGCGCAGACGACCATGAAGAACTTGATGCGGGTGATGCGCCAGCCGTCGGCGACGGCGTTGGCGCGCGAGTGCAGCGACGACAGCAGCGCCACGTTGCTCAGCACGCCGGGCCAGATCATGCTGGCCGGCTTGACGAGCCAGGGGCTCGACAGGCCGGCGACGGCGTAGCCGCTCAGCTGGCAGCACAGCACGACGAGGACGGAGAAGCCCGGCGGGATGGTGAAGCCGTACAGCCGGGCGGCCTGGATGATGTTGGTCGCGTCGGCCGAGCCGAAGCCGAAGGACACATTGGCCATGATGGTCACCAGAGCGTGCTCCTTGATGTTGAAGTGGCGGTCCGGGTTGAGGCGGCCGATGGGCAGCGTGTTGGCGAGGCCGACGCCCAGGGGGAAGGCGAGGAGCTCGGCGACCAGCGACACGATACGGACTCCGGGGTAGCGGAGCGAGAAGAACTGATTCACTCCGGCGCCGAGGAAGACAAAGATCTGGAGGACAGTTCATTAGGTTGCTCACCTGTGCGAAAGCATCATATCAACTTACGATGCCGAGCAGCCAAGCCCGGAAGGTGTTGACAGGAATCGCCGTGTCGTCCGTCTCCGGAACCACGGCCCTGACCTGTGGAAACGGGGAGGTGTCGGCCTCGTAGTCGCCCTCCTCCTCGGCCTTGGACAAGACCCGCGACATGTCCACCTCGAGCTCGGCGAGGTGGCCGTTCTCGAGCTCGACATCTTGGCCAGCGTGGAGGTTGTGCGCCGTCTTGACCCCGGCCTTTTCGTAGGTGGTCTCGGGGAGCTTTTCCCCGTCGCCAAGGTCGGGCGGCGTGTGGCTGATGTCTGTTGCCATTATGATGCTCTAGTTGCAGCTATACAACTTGCAAGTTGAACCAGCAGGCTTGGGGACGGAGAGCCAAGAGAGGCGAGTCGCCCTCGGCGGCGCGGCATCGTCGCTCATTATCAACGAATCTCCTCGTTGATGGGTGTCGGCCGTCTGCGATACGGGACGCGCATGCGACGGAGCTGATCGAATGTCTTATCACTTGATCCCTTGCATATTGGGGGACATGGCCGGGCCAGGGCTCCGGGGGATTATACATTTCTAGACTGGTTTGTTTCTTTCACTCTGGTATGTACTAGCATGGCCGCGCTTTGTATAATAGGCCTGACGAGGTCTAGAATAGTACCATGTTCGTCCAAACTCAAAGCGACAAGACATATCTCTGTTTGCCGCCAGCCGACCAGATTACAAGAGATAGCAAGGAGCAAACAAGATACAGATATGACAAGATCTCCCCATAACGAATCGTAATGACTGAGATGAATTCGCCCCCGGGGAGGTGCGGGACCGGCCAATGAGCGTTGGCCGGGGGTCTCCTTATCTCTGGCTCGCGATTTGCGTTGGTGGGGAAGGGAAAGGGAAAGTCGAGCTTAAGAGACGAGACGAAGCCCGGTTCGGGAAGGCCCAGGAATCACCCCAGGGGAGGGCCTGTCTAGCGGCTTTCTGGGGGAGACGTCAACGAAAGCTGGTGTGCGGCTCGGATCCGGCATATCGGATCGACCCTCATCCAAAAAGTCGAGATTCTTTCGGAAGACTGCGAAATGGTCACACAAGTATTGCCGAGGTCCGGTTCTACGGTCGATTGGAATGGTGGGTTTGGTTGAGCTGTTGGCTTTGTGCGGAATATTATTGGATGGCGTTGGAAGCGCTAGTCTGCTTGGTATACTCTGCATCTACATAGTATGTCGTCTATATTTTCACGATAGACTCGATATGGAATGCTGGCGAGCGAGTGACGAAAAAAAGTGAGACTGCGCCTATACTTAAGTACGTAGTCAACACGATACTTTTTCGCACACTGGTCTTGATTGCGCAACAAAAAAGTTAATACTTTACTCTCGGTTGGATTTTGTACTTATTCCACAAATTCTTTTTATCTGAATATTATTCGTGATGATCGGATGATATACTGTGATAATATGTAAGCATTCCTTGTACTTATTCTTCAAATTTTATGTCAATATCATTCGTGACGATCGGATAATATGCTATAATATCATGTAAGCACACCTTGTAATTTTATTCTCACTTAGTTTCGCACCCGCTTGACTGTACATAGCATGTCCGTCTATACTATTGCGATAGATTCAATATGGAATGCCGAATTCATCTTCAACTTCTCTCAAACTTAACATGCAAATGGCCAGGAACCCGAGCCTGAAGTTGTGCCAGCAATACAAGCCTATGGATCGGATGAATATTTTCATGTTAATTTGCAACCTCATGGCTTGTCGCGCCCCAGTCCCTCCTTGTACACGGCCAGCGCCCGCTCTCTCGAGTCCTTGTGCACGACAATGGGTTTCGGGTAGCCCATCTTCTCGACCTTCCTGCCGGCGCCCCGTCCGTACGGGTCGTGGACCTCCTTCTCGGTGCAGCCCCGTAGCTCGGGAACCCACTTCTTGATGTACTCGCCGCGGGGGTCGAACTTCTCGCTCTGGAGGACGGGGTTGAAGATGCGGAAGTAGGGCTGCGGGTCGACGCCGACGCTGGCGCTGAAGCCCCAGCCGCCGTTGTTGGACGCGAAGTCGCCGTCGATCAGGTTCTCCATGAAGAAGCGCTCGCCCATGCGCCAGTCGAGCAGCAGGTCCTTGGCCAGGAACGACGCCACGATCATCCGGCACCGGTTGTGCATCCACGACATGGCCTGCACCTGGCGCATCGCCGCGTCGACGATGGGGAAGCCTGTATGTCCCGTCTTCCACGCGTCAAAATGCGCCGTGTTGTACGACCACGTGATGTTGGAGTATTCCGGCTTGAAGGGCTTGTTCATGCTGTTGGTTGTTAGCTTCATGTTACCGTCGAACGCGGACTTTCGGACTACGAACCAGATATACGGCCAATTCACGAGGACGTGTTTGTAAAAGTCGCGCCATGCCACTTCGCTGATCCAAACCTGGATTCCCTCCATGCCGGCATCCAGCTTCTTGGTCTTGTTCCTGTCGCGTGCATATCGGACCGCGGTTCGCGCACTCAGCGTCCCGGCCGCCAAATGCGCAGAAATATTCGAGGTGGTGGTACCTGCGGGCAAATTTCTCGCATTGTGATACTGTCCAATCTTTTCTTCGCAAAACTTCTCAAGCCTTGCCTTTGCTTCGTGTTCACCCGCCGGCCATATGGCGTGCAGCCGTTGTGCATCCTTTTCCGAGAGTCGCTTGCTCCCTGGAACGTCCGGGATCCCGCAGTCGAAGAGGGCCGCGACCTTCTCTCGGGCATTGGCCGGATTCTTCTCGGGAGGATCGAACAAGTCGAGCAGCTCGGGGTCGGCGTGGATCTTGGCGATCCAGGTCCGTTTCCACGGGCTGTACACGGAGTATTGCTTGCCGGTGCCGCTGGTGAGCAGCCCAGGCGGGACGACACAGGTGTCGTGGACTACCTGCATATCAATGCCCTTCTCGGCACACATTCTCACCATGTTCGCGTCACGGCGCAATTCATCGACCTCGTATTCCATGTTGGCAAACAAATGGCTTACACCCCATTCCTTCAGAAATTCGACAACGCGCTCGGGTATCTCTTTCCGCCTCTCTACGGTCTCGACGTACAGTGGAATGTCGAGCGCGGCCAGGTCCCTCTTGAGAACATGCAGCGTGCGGATCATAAAGTCGACGCGGACGGGCGCCGTCAAGTGCGCCTCAAAGTCCTCGGGGCTAATTATATACAAACCGATCAATGGTATTCCGGCCTCTTTGGCCTTTTGACTTGCTAACCAGAGGGCGCGATTGTCGCCTGTGCGCAGATCCATCTTGAACCAGTGCACCACTGCATCCTTGGCCTGTACGCTCTGTCGCGCCTGCGCCGTATCTTCTAATGCGCCGAGCAACGTATTGATGGGGCGCGGGATCTCATCGTTATTGTAGGCGAGCGCGCGGGCATTGCTCATCTCGTGCGGGTAGTACTTGCGCAGCACGATGCCGTGCTCTTCCGCCTCGGCGGCGAACGGGTGCGGTTCGCGCAAGTCCGAGGAGCCGTTGGCGAGCTTGAACTTTTTACTCGAGGCGGCGACGTCCTCGGGCTCAACGTCGGGGACCTTGCGCTTGGGCGGCCGTCCTCGCTTGAGAGGCATGGTTGCGGCAGAGATTTCTTCCGTAGCAGCAGGAGACTTGCTCTTTGGTGGTCGGCCTCGTTTCAGTGGCATGGTGGACATGGTCGCCAGTCGGAAGCGTGATGGCCAGGGTTGCGATGCTCTACAAGGAAACCGAGCGACGGTAGGATGCGACAAAGAGTTCAGGAACAAAGTGCGAGGGCGTGAGATCATTGGCGTGACCGAGGCCTGAGACTTCTCAGCTCGAGAGAATGCATTAAATTGGAACCTACATTTATTATTTCTCTGGACCTGTCTTGGTCCAGCTCTTTTCTGCGATGTCATGACGCAAAGGACAGGCCGGCGATCGAGCTTTAAGCTGTGCTTGGATGATCTGGCGGCTTGAGCTAGGGAAACTTAACCGTACTGGGGAAGACCCATATTGCTTGTTTGGGTTCCATCGACCAGCAACACGTCAGTTTTGCACCAATCGCGTGTCAGCGGCTTCTCTTTGAGGACATGGGAATGTTGCATATTATATCGGCGACTGAAAAGTTCGAGTCCAGGCATAGTAGGATCAAATATTTGTCTAACATATCTGTAGTCAGCTACCAAAGTCTGCTGATTTTGTAGTAGGTCACCTCATAACGCTTGCAATTTCGTCAGCAGAAACTCGGGATTCGTTTTCACAATGGAGCCACTGGTAAGTTGTGATGCAGAATCGTGTCCGATCGAAGAGCAATTCAAGGTTGAGCGAGGCGATACAATGGTGCTGAGCACATATGGAGAGTCGTGAAAAGATCAACGAAATAGAGCGACCGTTCACCCGAGGAAGTCGGCACATCGAAATCTGGTCGGAGTTCAAGCCCCATGAAGGAGACTTGGGCAGATTGGAGATGTATGGCCCGTATCTGTACCGTGATGGACAACTCTCGCATCACAATTTTTTCAAGGCCAGGAGTTCATCTTCGGCACGGAGGCTATCGAGGTAGCCCCAGACTCCTCGAGCACAGAGGCCACACAAAGGTGAGCAGCGAGGAGACTTTGCTAGCCGGTTCCAACACGCATTTCACCTAGAATGGGCCACATCGCGAAGGCGCAGATCGTACAGGGTCGTTCAGTATGGGTTGGCTTAGGAATCGATTTTTATTTTCCGTTCCCTCGTCAGGATGCTGGTGCGACCGACGTTTCTAATCGGCGAGATGCATATCAAAGCAGGTACCACGTGAAATCGTCCCTCCATCCTGCCGTAATTTCCCAATGATCCAGTCAACACCGAAAAACCTGACGATGCGCGTCAGCCGGGGCGTGGTCCTGATGAATCGTTCTCGTAGAAGGCTGTCGACGTACCACAGAAGAGATCCATCGCTTATCGCTGGGCGCTCCAGACGGACTTGACGAGACCGTCACGCTGGGCCAGGCGGTTGAAAGCATCGTCGCTCTCACCCATGGCGCGCACGAAACCGCAGAGGGCGTAGACGTGGTTCTCGCCCTGGACGGCACGGCCGTTCTCGTCAACCTTGGCGACGGAGATCTGGACGGAAGCGTGGTCCTTGGCCTTGATGATGCGGTTGGTGGCGCTGCACTTGCGGGGGACGTAGCTATTCAGACACACGAGTTAGCATCGCGACTCGTGACTCTCTTCTTTTTTTCGCATCCATCTCTGCTTCGGCTCGGAAAGGTTCGGTGGTGATTTTTTCTCCTCCTCCCCCATGTCCATCAACCGGGTCTCAATTGGGCACGTACAGGTCGACGATTTCTCCCTTGTCGTTCTCCATTTTGGCGACTGTGAATTTGTCTGGTGATGGTCCTTGAAAGGGTGTTGGGTGGGCAAGGATGTGCAGGTCGGTCGCAATTTGTCGTCACGAGTGAGAGAAGTCCAAGGTCGATTTGCTAACAAGTCTCAAATTATTGTTATCCAGCAAAATTCGGTGGAGGGGTTGTGGGCTGAGTCAGCGGTTGAAGTCCGGTCTTTAGTCCTGGAATAAGTGGGGGCGGCTGGCAAGCTCTGGTGGGACCTGCCAGGTAGAAGTGGAAGGCACAAACCACGTGCTCTCGCGGAGGCGTCGCGTAAGGCCTTTGAGGTTAGGACGCCAATGCCTGGCAGCTGGCCCCTCCATCGCGGCATCGTGTTGACATCAAGACTTTTGTCCTTACATTGTGTATACAAGTTGCCGCTCATCGTTGCGACTCTCTCCGTGCTGTCAAGGGAACCTCGGCAACCGCAACTAGAGGTCCCAGCCACCATGCATATTCTCTCTGCCAGGTCATGCTGAAAGCTCGAGATCAGTGGCTCCAAAACCATCTCCAATCTGCCTGCCTCCATTTTCCATGGATGCGCTGGTCGCATACCAGTCCGCCCGCGAATATACTTCAGTTTGTCTTTCACATCCACTGCCAACTTTATAATGTCTTCTCCCGCGAAAGGAACAAGGTATGATGCCTACGTTGTTCGGTCCTCGTCACCAGATCTCCCTAGTCTAGGTGAGATCTTCAAGAAAAGCCCAAGAAAGGCCCCGCCGCTGCGGAGCGGGAGCAATGCGACAACTATACCAGCCGCTGCGCGTACCACTTTCACAAGTGCAGCCGAGATCCTACGTGAGGCCCCCGAAATCGACATAGACACGGAGGAAATCACACATTCGCCGCCCCGGAAAGCGAAGCCGCCGAGGAAGCCCAGGGCGAAATCGCAAAAGGCAAAGGATGCTATTGTGGTGGAAGACGAGGCTGGCGTGATACTATCGCCAAAGCGATTCAAGAGTCAACCGAAGAGTCAACCCAAAAGTCGGACCAAGGCACCAACTACCCTTGATGATATCCCATCTGGGCAGACGGCAGCACCGAGGAATAGGGTCACAAAGGCGACAACTACCAATAAGAGTAAAGCGAAAAAGAAGAAGACTGAGGCCGTGTCTCGGCATTTTGCCAGCGTAGAAAAAGCCGATACGGAGAAAGATCCAATCAATGATGGCGAGCTCGAGAAACCTCCGCAGCCTCTGGAGCCTGCCTTGGCCAGGAGGATAGACTGGACACCGCCGCGTGCAATTAGTGCTCCTGTCGTACTAGACTCGGATGATCATAGGGAGCTTCTTTCTTCGGCCGAGAAGGCTGAAGCATCTAAGGATGTTTTCCAGAATCTGTTGGACGACTTTGGACACAAGGATAAGGATTCCAATGCAAGAGAGAATATGGAGCCATCGGAAAAGCCCGAAGGAAACTTGAAGAAGCGCAAGCGTCTTGAACTTGTGTCTACAACTGAGGACAAGGGAGAAGATCAGCCCAAACCAGCAAAGGAAGCTTCACCTACCAAAGCGCCAGCTATCAAGAAGAAACCCAGAACTCTTACTGAGCTAGCAACAGCACCGTATGCTCCTGCGGAGTATTCTGACGTCGATCTGCTAGCACCCGGTACCAAAGACTCCTTACTCCGCTATTTCGATACCGATGGTCATGTCACAGCCTTGGTCGAGAATCAATCCATCACCATGGATAGGAATAATACAAATCCCAAGAAGAAGCCAGCAAAACCGAGAAAGAAGAAGGGAGCCACGGTCGAGGACCCAATCCTTCTCTCTCCCAACTCAGCTTTAAAGCAGTCCACGGCACAAGACTTTGTCTTTGGCACATCCAGTCAACTCATGCTAGAAGAATCACCGAGAACACTGCGCAACCTGCAAGCGGCCATCAAAGCTTCAATGCAAGACGACCATTTTGCTAGTTCGCCGGTGGTTAAGGCTGCGAAACGAATGGGGCTATGGCACGCTGGAGCAAGAGACACGGATGGAGACTTGCTCGAAGCCGAAGCAATCGAACTCATTGGGGAGAAAGAAGAGGCTATTGTAACCCAGATGGCCTCAGCCACGGATTCCGCAGTACAACCAGACTTCCCTGATGTCAGCGATCTTTTGTCTAGCTCACCACAGGCTGCAAAAGCTCCAATCGATCCGAAGTCACATTTCTGGCAATCGCAAAAGAACATTGACCGCGCATCCGAAGACGCGGCCACCAGCGCATCAGAGCCTCCTCCGTCGTCTCAGCAGCCGTCCATGAACAAAGAGACTGCTGGTGTATCGTCGCCGCGTCCGAACTATGATCTGTTCACCGATGCTCAGTTGGCTAAGCAGATCAAGACATTTGGATTCAAGCCTGTCAAGAGACGAACGGCAATGGTCGCACTACTGGACCAATGCTGGTTGAGCAAACACCCCAATGCCCTGCCAGCATCATCAGCGGTGGGTGGATCTGCGTCAATGTCAACATCTGCTGTTCTCAAGAGCCCCAGAAAATTCGATTCCGCAGCCCCAGCAGTTGAGGTTGAAACCACGAAAAAACCGCGTGGTCGTCCAAAGAAGGACAAATCGGTGTTACCAGTGGAGCCTGAGGTTGTATCGCCAAAACGCGGACCAGGTCGTCCAAGGAAGACATCAATTGATAGTACTGATATGTCACCAAGACGAGGACCAGGTCGTCCAAGAAAAACGTCAATTGACAGTATTAATGTGTCGCCGAAAAGAGGACGCGGTCGCCCAAGAAAAACATCGGTTGACAGCGCTGATGCCGAAGGGGCGGAAAAGATGCCGCCGCCGAGACAGAGGAAGACCTCCAAGAAAGAAAAGGAGATTCAAGATTCTGAAGAGGATGATTCGCTTTCGCTTTCTCCTCAGTCGCGACCAGAATCTGTATTCTCATCGCCGCCGCCAATTGATCTTTCAACGTTGGAGGAAGGGGATACGACTCTAAACCTCGACCCGACAGAACAAGAGGCAGACATGTTTGTACACATAACAAAAGCTGTCATATCTGCTCCGCGATCAAACGATCCCAATGAACCGTCGTGGCACGAAAAGATGCTGCTGTATGACCCTGTGGTTCTGGAAGAACTGACGACGTGGTTGAATGAAGGGCAGCTCACGCGGGTCGGGTATGATGGAGAGGTCTCGACTACAGAGGTCAAGAAATGGTGCGAGTCTAAGAGTGTGATTTGTCTCTGGAAAGCCAACACTCGTGGCAAGGAGAGGAAACGATATTGATGATACCCTATATGATTTCCGTAGTTTCGCTGTGAGCATTGGTTGCTGGGCAACTTGCCCCAAGAGAATCCATTTTAATGATGAAATGCCTTCAGATGCCTCTGCTGCAGACCATATCTTGTTCTTGTACCTTTCATAAAATTGCTTGAATGATTATTGCCAATGTCGCGCGCTGAGCATATCTTTTATTCCCGTGGCGTTCGCCTACCTGGGGATGGGATCAGCAAGCGACAAGCGCAGCGTCAGTGTCCAAATCGCGGGGAGAGCCCCGACTCCGTGTTCAGACCTCGGCATCTCCAATTCGCGGCGCTCCCTGATTCGCATGACCATCCTAGATTCATTAAAAAGCCGGCTCCAAGTCCCCGAACCTTGAGTTCATAGCGAAAGGCAATGTCACAAATGCTACCAGGGCGCACTCTGCTCTTGTGCCGTTCTCATTGCGCCCAGAATCCTGTACAGTCGACAACGTGGATATTCTCATCGTTGACAGCTAGTGCACCTCAAAAAGTCATAAATTCGACCCGATCAGTGCCAGATCGCTCACAAAACACGTGGCATCGCCCACTCACACATTCTCGCAGACAAAAGGCAGCACCCATCATGACATCGAAAGTGGCTCACTACTCGGTGGCTGGCGTGTCCGCGGACAAGTCCAAAGGCAAGCCGCCCATGGAGCCGCGGCCCAGCTCCAGCATCATACTCCTGTCGCCGACCAATCAGGTGCTCTTGGTCCACCGGGTCAAGACGTCGTCCACTTTTGCCTCGGCGCACGTCTTTCCCGGCGGGAATCTGTCCGAGTTCCATGACGGCGCCGTCCCGCCGCCCGACGACCCGGCAAGGCATCAAGATGGTCGGCCGTACAGACTGGGAGCCGTCCGGGAGACGTTTGAGGAGACTGGCGTCTTGCTCGCTCGGGGTGGCGATGGCAACTTGTTGAGTCTGCCGGCTGCAGAGAGGGATGCGGCGCGGAAGAGGATATATGCCAACGAAGTTTCCTTCGAGGAGTGGCTAAAGTCTGTGGGAGGAGAGGCCGATCTGGGTGAGTATACACCATGCCAATGGTTCTTCTCTATTGACTACTGACCAAATTTCAGAAAATCTACATCCCTTCACACGCTGGATAACACCACCGGCCACACCGAGGAGGTTCACCACGCAGATGTACTTGTACATGCTGCCACTATCCAGCAGTCCAGAGTCCACCCCCAGCACGGCGGCCGACGTCGCCGCAGCAGCCAGCCAGTCGGAAGCCGTCCTGCCCACGCCGGACGGCACCGAGATCACGACATCCATCTTCGAGGACGCGTCGACCTGGCTGGCGCGCCAGAAGCGCGGCGAGGTCATCCTGTTCCCGCCGCAGGCCTTTCTGCTGACGCTCGTGGCGCAGCACTGCACGGGCGGTCCCCCTCCGTCGTCGTCATCCGAGGCGGCAGCGCACTACGCGTCGCAGCGCGAGGCGCTGCTCGCGTTTCTTCGCAAGACGCCCACGGCGACGCACCCCAAGGCCGTGAAGCAGGCGACGTCGCAAATCTCGTGGGCCGACAAGGTCATCAGCCCGGTGACGGCGCTGATGCGGGCCGACGGCCGGGCGGTCCTGAGCCTCGAGAGGCCCGGGCCGGAGCTCAAGGGCACCGGGCGGGGAGGGGACTGGGAGCGCGTCGTGCTGGTACGGTTCGCCAAGGGCACGGCTACCGAGGTCGAGGTAAGGGATCGGGAGGAGGTCTTTGCTGAGGAGCGGGAGCGGGCGGAGAGGGAGAAGGGGGAGGGGGCAAAGTTATAGCCGGCTGATAGGGAACATAGAATGCATCGCTGTCAATAGATGTATCATTCTCCCATTATCGAAAACTGATATAAACACATTGCTGTATACAATTATTTAAGATGTCGTTTTTGTCAATATCATGGCCAGTTGTTCATAGTCCCTCGAAAGGGTTTTGCTCAATATCAACCACAGCTACAGTACTTGATTGTATTCGGGAAACAGTGATGTTGTGTGAATTGACGTAAAACTGAGGATATTGATACAAGACAGCCACCTCCAAATAATGAGGATCATGTATCCCAAAAAGCGACAAAAGGTAGCGAACCAGACCCAATTGAACCTCCAAGCCCAATCTAACATTCATAAGTCCTACTTTGGCTGACTGGCTGGATTTCAACTGGGGATATACCTGCCACCATGCCGTCGCTCCATATAGTTCCTCTGTTTTGCACGTACTGAAAGCCAGTCACGCCTCATCTCATCTTGTTGGTTCTGTTCGAGTTGTACAAAAGTCAGCCATTGTTGCTCGACTTGCCCTACTCCTCTGACTCCCTCCCAAAGAGCTATTGGCTGTCAAGCGAAATTATTCATTGCGAGGTGGCCAGCACTGGCACATTTTCTAGGCACTCCGCTGCAAGGATTCAGATTAAGAACGACAGTTGATCCAGTAAAATGCTAATAACTGGATTTTCACAAAACATGAACTTCAGTACATGCACCAAACCACAAGCTCATTAGGTGTAATTATTTTGAGACGCCTCAAAGTTCCAAAATGTTATTCACCATGATAGCAGTCAGAAGAAATTTCATTAGTGCCAATACGGCGTCCAGAAGATGACTTGGCCGTAATTGGTGGCGAATGCTCATTTGAACACTTCATAGTAGTCATATTCATTCGTTCGTGTTTGTAGTCGTTACTTGATGCGTCGCCCTTCGCAACGTGTCCGTTCTCGGACTCAAGTCTTGCTAAGGAGGAACGAGGATTTACTCAACTAGATGCCTTGCACTTGCGAACTCGGTGATGATGAACCACTGACAGCTTGGCGAGGCATCTATCTGCAACAGTTCAGAAGATGACAGGTCCAACGAGGTCCCTGTAGTCTTCAACCCGTAGACTATGTATGGCGACGCCTCTTTGACAGCAAAAGGCGCTGAATAGTCGCATCGAGAAATCGATGTCACGGACGTTGTTCTCTTCCCTGACACCGTTTTGCGGTGAAGGCTAACGCCACCAGACACTTCGCTATCGAGTAATGCAGTTGACTAGCCATGTCGTGCGCCGTTGAACTTGGAGGGCGGGCATTTGGAGGGACTGAAAGCTGTTGCGACTGGTCGGATAAAGGAATTGTTCGTGGTATTATATCCCCTCGGGGTGCGGGCTTGAAAATAGCGCCCGATGCTAAGGCATTCAGATTCCGAGCTATTGCATCGCACGGCCTTGTCTGATCCCGACAGATCGGAATCGTCTGAGGGTCATTTTCCACCTAACTAATTCTTAGCACCTGAAGATGTGTTGATCCTGACGAGCAGCGGCTTCAATGTTCGGCTCTTGGCGGCCGGACACATTGGGCATGTTCTCATCGTCCACGATCATATTTCTTAACCAATCAGGACTCAGCTGTATGAGTATCAGCAAGTTTTGTCGCAATCTTGGAAGCTGCATGAAACTAGAAAACCATTGAAGCTTGTGCTACGAACGTTTCCAAAAGTCACCGCACGACATGTGCAGCGTGCTGAATAATTGATGCCGCAGCATGCGTTGAGGGTAGCACAAGGAGTATTGATTGAACAGGGGATTTTCAGGTACAAACAGCCTACTACCGGTGCGGCCGCAGGCCAAAAGCAAAAAAGGCACTGAACTCCCCACCTAGATCAAGCTGAGTAGAGGGCTAATATTGCCGATCCTGATTCTTCACTGACGATCTTTGGCGCTTATACAGAAGCTTGCATGGCAAAATGGGCGGAAGCTAGCCGTGCTGAGGAAAGCTTATCAATTCTCCCGTCGTGAGAGGCTCGTCTCCCCGAAGGCTGGTTCCACCCGGGACATTGGATACTCACGACACCTGCACTAAACACGACCTTTTCCATCGTCATCAGGGGTCCTTCTTCGATGTGTTCTGTGATCAATGCCACTTGGATCTCCCGGAAGACCATCGACGGCGCAAAAGCTTCCCGAGAGGAATGGGTCTGAACTAGAGGAAGGAAGAGCCGTTTGCTCCATCGACGAAGAGGACCCCCCGGCTTCTCATGATTCCCATGGCGTATATAGCAATGGGCCCGTCTCTTGGGTCGCCTGCCTCGCTGCCGGCTTTTTCTGCGTTGTCGAAAATGCTCTGCTAATTCAACGACCGTCCGCTCCTTACTTTATAGTATCTATTTATTACTATAATCTACACACAAGTTCGACCGACTTTCAAAAATGCGCACCCAATCCGTTATGCTGGGCCTTGCCTCCAGCGGTGCCGTTGCCGCCTTCTCCTTGTCGGCTTCCGTTGGCCTCAGTGTGGGCGCGTCCTCGTCAGCTCCCGCGGGTCACGAATGGCGGGCGGCGGGCCTAGGCGACAGTGAGTCTGCCGAAGTATAACACACAGCACCCGGCGCAGTCGACTGACATGACCTACGCAGGCCGCTCGCCGTGCCCGATGCTGAACTCCATGGCCAATCACGGCTGGCTCCCGCACGACGGCAAGAACATTGACCTTGCCACCATCCAGTCGGCTTTCCTGGCCGCCATGGGCTTCTCGACCGAGTCCTTCGTCAGCATCACGCAGTCGGCCCTGGCCGTGTCGACGACGGGCAACAGCTCGACCTTCAACCTGCAGGACCTGGCGCACCACAACGCCATCGAGCACGACGGGTCGCTGTCGAGGAACGACTTCTTCTTCGGCGACGACCTGCACTTCAACCCCCTGATCTGGTCCGCCACGGCCGCGCGCTACGGCATCCGCGTCCCTGGCACCGCGCCCGTCATCACCGTCGAGACGGCCGCCAGAGCCCGCGCCGCCCGGGTCAAGGACGCCCAGCTCGTCAACCCGGCCTTCAACCTGACGTCGCAGACGGGAAGCATCGGAGAGACGAGCGTCTTCCTGACGGCGTTCTGGAACGAGACTGCCGGTGGTGTGCCCAAGGACTACGCGCGAGTGCTTTTTGGTAAGTGTAGATGGTCATCCGGGTCGACCTGACGATGTGCCGGATATACTGACAATTTCCAACAGAGGAGGAGCGTATCCCGTACGCCGAGGGCTTCGTAAAGGGAAGTCATACTTTGGCAGACGTGGTCGCGATGATCACTGCCGTCTCTGCTGTCGCAGTATAAAAAAACCAATTCACTTTTTTAGACAAAATAATTATTAATTTCAAAGACAAACACCATTTCGCTTCTCATTCTCGTCTTGCAGTCTATATTGTCGAGATATAATTCGTCTAGGTTCCGTTCCGGTGGAAGGAGGACTCACTAATCTGTACAGCACATGGCACTGCACTAAAATCCGGACTCATGTTCTGTGGGGGGAATGAACTTTAGTGGCCCATTTGTGGGGACACCCTGCTGAGGGCTCACCTCTTCCGGCCGTTCCACCGGGACCTGTTCATCATTCCGAGTTTACTTGTTACAATTCCAGTCTGCCTGTCGGAAGAGCCGCCACGGCTCTCAGTTACCATCTGATCCATGCACTCGCCTCGGAGAAAAGTGCCCAGTGCGTGCCAGCGCTGCCGCTCCCAGAAGCTCAAGGTGAATAAGCCCCAGGCAGTTCCGTGTGCATATCTGCCGACACTTACCATGTAGTGCGATGTGGAGAGGCCATGCATTCTCTGCAATCGAGCTGGAGTCGACTGTGTAGATGCTCCATCTGGCCAGTCGGTATGGAGTACCCAGCCATCTGCCATTCTTGCCAGAAAACGTCAGTTCAAACGTATTCAGAGGCAGAGACAAAACGACCACAGCAACAATGCAGCTCCAGCTCAGGCTTCAGGGGGCAGACAAACATCATCCAATCTTCTTGAGAATGTGGAGTCGCTCGATGAGGCCGATATGCCGGCCGAGAGCCTGTGGAACATGAGCTCGACCGCGTTGTATACCCAGAAGGTTCACACTATCTTGTCGCCGACTGCTCGGGAGGTGGCTGATTATCGACCAGGCATTTGCATATCACGACCTGGGCTCGGAGACCAGTGCCGAGCCTTCAAATCTTGTGGGCAATGACATTGTGACGCCCTCTCGAAGCTCAAGGCCTGGTGAAATTTCATTCAATTCTTCTGCTCACAATATCGGTCTGGTGTCCACGGCGCCAGCTCGGCCGACTGCCACGAGCAACAGGATTTCCACCACCGCACATGCGCTCATTGCACTTCTCCCGGATATCGAATCAGCAACCCTCTTAGTCGATACCTACTTTGACCGAGTCCACTGGTTCATGCTCGTATTTTTCCAGAAGAGCTTTCGACGGCGATTCGAAGAATTGTACAGTGGCCAAAAGCGCCCCAGCAGCCACACTTCAGATGCCTTTCTAGCCCTTGTCTCGACGGTTATCGCAATCGCATCTCAGTACGTCGGATCACACCGTCGCCATTTATTAGAAGAACATGGCATCGACCCTGATGTACTGAGGCGCGAAATCTTTGCCATTTTGAAAAACAACACCCTTGATATTGTGTCGTCAGGCTCTTTGGAGGCAGCACAAACATGTGTTCTCATGGGCAGCTTCTACCTATACCAGGGCGAACGCGGCTTGGCCTGGCCTATATGCGGCTGCGCCCTTCGTGTGGCGCTGGCTCTAAATCTCCATCGTACGAGGACCGATCTTTCGCCCAATGCCAACGAGGCCAACGAGAACAAGAAACGATGCTGGTGGTCCATCTACGAAATCGAGACGTTTAGCTGCATGCTGTACGGGTACCCATCTAGCATATCAGATGACGAGTGCGACGTTGCTCGCTTGGATCCTCACTATCAAGTTGCACATATACAATCTTCACCTCAGGTTGGGGCAGATACAACCTTGCTCTCATACAAGTATTTCATGTCAGAGCTATCGACAATCACGCAGTCTACTCTCAGAGAACTCTACAACTCTCGGCCAAAGCAAAAAGGTGGCGGCAAGCCCAGCACAGAGGATCTGCAACGACAGATAGAACAAGTCGCCAAAATCGACTCCCGATTGCTAGAATGGAAGGCCAGTCTACCGTCTAAACTTCGCATGGAGAACCAGGCCACGCCGGCATATGGAACCGCTGAAGACTTGGACAAACATATACGGGCATCTGGTCCTCAGTTTGAGAATCACATATATCAGCTCCAGGCTCTTGCTCTGAAGCTGGCCTACGAGAATATGCGTATCCTAGTCCACAGACCTCTGCTTCTGTACCAAATGGTGGAACCACAAGCTGATGCGGCCAGCCTTATCGACTCGGGTTCGCTGCCCCCGCGATATGACCCATTCCAGTTCTCTCTACAAGTCTGTCGCGAAGCCGCGCTCGAAATATCAGAGATTGCAGACTCGCCCGTATTTCCTCGAGCGTCAGGTACCTATGCCGTCTCGTTTGTCAGCATGCATCTGTTCACTGCCGGAGTCACGTTGAGTATCATGGCCAGCCTGGATCCCTTGAGCCCGCAGTCGCACCGCGCAAAGACCGGACTACGCAAGGTCATGTGCATGCAAAGTCAGCTGAAAGGATCGTCAGCGGTGGCTGCCCAGGGCCTCGCACTGCTGCAACGACTGACGAAGCTTTACATGGAGAAGGAGCTGCGCTTTATGCTTTCTGCGCCCGCGAGCCAGGAAACACTCGCGGGCAGGGGCCAAGAAGGATCGAGATCGACGGCGTCGAAAGCTGGTGCAACGCAGATTCCGCCAGCTTCCGTTAACTCGGATCCTCAGATTGCGGGTGGCCCATCTACCAGTAGTATGCCTGAGGTTGTCCCTGAAGACCAATCCGCGATCACAGGGTGGGACTTTCGGCAGGACCCCATAATGGCCGAGGCCTTCATGAACTTTGAATCTAGTAGGTGAAATCCAGTTCATGGTGTTGTCATTACTTGCCCACTAATAGGCACTCAGTGATGTCGTCATATTCCAAACAGGGCTTACAAGGAGAAGGCGCACTGCCGATGAGCAATGACAGTGGTTTCATGGAAACAGAACAAGCGTGGTTGTGGGATTTGAATCTAGCGTAAGGTTCATGATAAATGGAGCAGATCAAGAACGTGTGCCGTGAAGAACAGGTCACGCGAAGAGATGGCAGGTGAATAAAGATTCAATTCCCCTTGAGACTAAGAGATGCTCTAGTTGTCTACGTAGGGTTCCATTGGCCATCAAATTTCCCCGCTATGAGTCTTCGAATCCCATCTTTCCCTTTTGTTCGCTACGTCCGATTTATTCTCATGCTCTTTTTATTAGAACCTTGTTGAAAGAAAGACGCGCAAGCAGCGCGAAACCGCACGCCACCGCCCCCACCCCGCCAGCATAAAAGATAGCAGGCCGATACGCACTCGGCGAGATGTCGCCGGAGCCCGACGCCGCCTGGAAGAGGTAGCCAGCAATCGGAGTACCAAGGAGGTATCCGAGCGTCCAGCCCGTACTGCCCGTGCTGACGGCCATGGCGCCCTTGCTGGGCTCGAAGAAGCCGCTGAAGACGGACGGCATAGCGGTAAAGAAGCCGCCGTTGGCGACGCCGTTGAGCAGCGCGAAGACGATCAGCGGCGCCGGCGCCGTCGACACGGGCCAGATAGCCAGCAAGGTAATCGCGTTGAGCACCATGATCAGCAGCAGCGAGTTGAGCGCCCCGATCCAATCGCACAGCGGCCCGGCGGCGAACCGCCCAAATGCAGCCGCGAGATTGTACCCGGCAGTAACTAATGCCGCCTCGGCCGACGACAGCCCGATGGACTGCGCGAACAGCGGCAGGTAGTACGGCGGGATGTACAGCGCGAAGACGTAGATCATGCTGGAGACGCAGACGGCGACGAACGGCAGGCACCTGAGCATGGACACGTCGACGAGGGGCGCGCGGCGGAAGGGCATCTTCTCGCGGATCAGGAAGGCGGCGGGCACGGCGACGGCGAGGGCGAGCAAACCAAAAATGCGAAACGTCCAGGCGATGCCGAGCCGGCGGTTCATGGCCTCGAGGGCGACGCTGAAGACGGCGGCGCCGACGCCGCCGCCCAGCTTGATCACGCCGTTGGCCAGGCCCAGGCGCCCGCCCGCGCTGCCGCTAAAGTACTGTGTCGCCATGCAGTTGGTGATCATGAACAGCAAGCTCGTCCCCGTTCCGGTGAGGGCGCCCGACGTCACGAATAGCCCGTCCAGGTGGCCCGTCGTGAAGCCGCTGGCCACGACGCCCGTGATGAAGAGCAGCTCCCCGAGCAGGGTGACCTTCTTGGCGCCCAGGACGGGCAGCAGCCGCACGCCCAGAAGCCCGCACCCCACGGTCAGGGCGAGCGAGAGGGATCCCACCCAGGCAAATGTCGACGCGGGCGCCGGCTGGCTCTGGTTCTCGGGCGCAGCGAGCAAGGCCGCCTGCAGCACGCCCCAGCTGCCGCTGAACCCGCTGAAGAAGAAGTTCATGACGGCGCAGCTAAGCACAATGACCCATCCGTTGCGGCCCTTGTCCACGGCTGGGAAGGCTTCGCCAGGAGGGACTTCTTGGGCGGCGTCATCGGGCTCGTCGCCGTGGACTTCACGGACGGAGGAAGCGGTCGATGGGCCGCCTTCTGGGGTTGGTGTTTGCAGAGCAGTCAGGGCTTCCGAGCTCTGGCCTTTGCCATTTTGGGCTTTGCTGGTAGATCCGGGAAGAGCCAATGGCTGCCTCCGGATTGAGGTTGTCTTTAACAAGAGTATTTGTTCAGGCATGATTGTAATCAATAAAATTGAGAATGTATTGCAGTTTTAAGCTCAGACTTTTTAGCCATTTATTTTCAGACGATTTATTGCTCAAGTATATAATATAATTGTAAATGCTTAAGACGAAAAGCGATCATGATATAGTGAAATATGTTGCTTCAGATAGGACGGCGTCCTTGTCATTCAAACAGAATGCTCCGAAGTCGGAGCGATTGCCAGATCATGTGTAAGTCGCCTTACAGAATCTTGCATGATATTTGTGGCAGTCGGGAGCGACTTTGGGGTAAATATGCAAGCATTAGACTACACTCTCGCTGTCGACTGCCTATTCCGACCAGTCAAGTATCGCACGGGCGACGCGCTATCTTTCTCAGGGACTATTCGAGGAATTATGATCCGGGAATCGATCCCGGTGGGCGTGGGGACGTCTCCACTCCGGGCACGGTTCGGAGCTCCATGTCCGATTCCACCGGAATGGTAGCAAATATGGTGTCAAACTTATGAGCACATTCAACACTGAATAGACAAATACATTCTGATATTTTACTGTGCTAGTCATTTTTCCTGTACTCAGAGCTCTCAGAGGCAACTGGCTGGTTCTCGAGGTATTCAGTCAAGTCACTGGACAAAGTAGCGTTTGGATCTGGGACCGCATGACTGCTCGATAATAAGCTTGCACCAAGTGTTGGAATACCCGGTGTGGTGTATGTGTCATATCTCATGTATGGTAGCACCGGCGGTGGCAAAGGCCGCAGGGGCGCTCTGACGACGGGATAGACTGTGTCATCTGGCGCTTGGCTGTCAACAAACTCCGATCTGCTCAGAGGGGTTGGAGCTGAACCATAGTACGCAGTCGGCATCATGGACGCTCCAGGTACATAGGTTGTTCCGACGCGAGGTGATGTTGTGTCTTGTAAAGTAGACCCACCCCATGTGGTAGAATGCCCCCAAGGACTGCTGCTTGACTCTGCCGCACTCGATGGATAAGCCTTGGCAGTGTTCTCTATCTTCTTGCTCTGGGATGCCGAGTCGTGTGATTCTATGCTCAGGTGTACCGACGTTTGTAACGACGTTTGGGATCCCAAGCTCTGGGATCCCGAGCTCCGGGATTCTGAGGCAGGTTTTCTCTTTTCATCCTTGATATTTTGTTTGTCGCTGTCAAAGCGGGGATAGGCCGATGGTTGAGGAAAGGCTTCTAACTCATATATGGTGTTGGAAAACCTGCCCGGTCCATGATTTTGAGAATGGGATTCAGAACCTCCGAGCGAAGGCATGTAGCGTTGCGGAATGCGGCGCATTTTGACGTCGAAGAAAAGCAAGACAATCGCAAACGGGGCCAATACAAGAACGCTGTTCATTGTGCTGAAGACAGCTGCGCCCGCAGCCGCAGAGGAAGGGTAGACTATATTATATGTCAGCTTGGTTTGTTACCCAGAAAGCAACATCTTTACCTGTATTTTGAGATATGAGACCAAACGTGTAGCCAGCCAACGTATCCAGTCCAATGAGGAGAACCAACCACATGGGATATGTTATCCACCCCAGGCGGACAGTCCGAAAGACTTTTATTCCCTGCATGCCGTGAACGAAGGATTGACGGAAAGCCCAATACATACTTGGGAAAATAGTTGAAAGCATTGATGGGACGGCCATGACTGCGGCTGCGGCCAATATATTTTGGTTTGCTAGAGAGAATTGAGTTATTCATACCATCGCTATCTGGAATTTGTGAGAACTGACCTGTTGTTTCTCGCTGTTTGGCTATATAAAGCGCTGGAAGCATAGTTCTTGCGAAGCCTGACGCAAGAATAATGAATAGCAAAAAACCAGCCCAGCCAATAGAAAACAAAATAAAGATCCTTCTACCACACAAAAAGGACCCTCGGAATCTTTGAGAGAGGTAGATTAGCAACACTTGGAGCATGAGGACGGCTACTGATATTGGTCCAACCACCGCACCGAGTGCCTCATAATCAGTGATGGTCATGGCGTTTGTCTGCCGACCGATCTCCGATTCGACAGCATATATGACAGCTGCCCCTGCTAGGCCGGACACGGATGCCAAACCTTCTAGCAGTATAAAAGCCACGAGAATGATAAGGACTGCTCTCAGCGAGATGCTAGAATGCTTGAGAGACAATGAAAGCCCAAACAAAAGTCCTTTTGCTTGTTCTTGTGGTTGATTCCGATCCGAACTCAAATCCACAATCCGGTTTCTTGCCAACAGATCTTCTCTGGGAGGGTATGATACATATGAAGGCGAAGCTGGAGAGACAGTAATTGGTTAGAATTCCAAAACGGTAAGTTGTTATACGATATCAAAATTGTCTTACGTGTTCGCTTAGTGGCGCTTGTTCGGCTCTGGGACGGATCAGCAACACGGACGCGTTTGAGGCGCTCTGTCTCCTCCGTCCTCAGTCGCCGTAAAGCATCTTGTATGCTTGTCAGAGCCTGCCATTGAGGTGTCGAGAAATCGCTTCCATGATGCGTGATGAAGTCTGCAGGGTCGATGAGGCTGTCCAAGAGCTCAACACCATACCGAAGAAGCAGGCTTTTGATAACTAATCGCCGGGCAGTGTTGGAATGTTCCGTGTAGTGAATTACTCCTTTTTCTGATGGATCACTGTGCTTTTTGTCGCTGAGGACGTTTTTCAGACCAGATATATACCATTCCTTGGTAAATTGTTTCAGAACCTTTGGTGATAATGCCTCGTCAATGAAATTGTCACTCCTGGGGTCGTCGCTAAGGAATGCCAGGTTCGCGCAGTTGACCAATGCGCGAAATGGCGATATCAGGGAGATTGGTCCAAAGTTGTTAGTAGATTCGGCAATCTCAGAAAATTGATCTGTTATCCGGACAAAGTGCGCTGCACCATGGGAAGTGGCTATAGCAGAGCCTATTACCCTGCAATGTACAGGGTCGGACGTGTCAACAACCCATGAGCCGGAATCACCTTTCTTTATGTCTACTGCCAAGAAAAAGATTGTTTAGTCATTCAGGAGACCTCACCAGGTAGACAAAACTTACCCTCGTCATCGTCCAAAACTACCGTCCATACCTCCGTCAATCCGTCACCCCCACCACCTAGAATGAATGACGAGCCACCTAAAACAATCCCCGAAGGATGAGGTCCGACGCCCGTTCCAATCAAAGCAGGATTACCGCCTTGGGGCTCGGCGATCTGCTCCAGGTAGTTCCTCACTGTTTCGTCGATGGTCCCTCTTTTCTTGGCTGATCCCGCGATGAAGTTTGGGAGCGTGGAGTGGCTCGTGACTGGCAGCAAACACCATTCCGAACCAGTCTTGATAGGCCCTGAGAGGCTTAAGTGTTTCCATGTCCCATTGTTTACGAAGAGATTATCAAGTTCCTGGCTTTGATCAGAAAGTGATGCCTGCAATGCATCAGTGTCGTCGTCGAAACCATCTCTTGTGAACACCAATGCCTCCTCCACTTCATCGGCAAAGTCCCTTTCAAGCAAGGTTTCCGCTGAGGAAGGGGAGTTGTATGCCTGCATGGAATCCATCGGAGTATGCTGGCACGACATTATATAAAGGCTGCCATCAATCTCTATCATGCCCCCTAGAGTAGATGTCCAGGCTTTCCCATTTACCAAGGTCTGGAACAGGGCTCCGCAGTAGGTCTCATCACCATTCACAGGCTGGTAGATGTGGAACGACTGCAGTCCATCGGTTGCCGTATCTGACGGCTCGTGTTCGTCAGGCTCAACGATGGGAGTCAAGGCTCCAGTCGGGACTCCCTTCCATGAGCCCAAACCAGGTGAATCAGTCGAACCGACCTTGGAAAGCCTTGTAGTGTCGTAACAGAGCTTTAGGGGGTGATACAATGGCCGGTATCGCTCCTGAGACATGACCGTGTGGAACTTTGTTATGTCTGTTTGAGTACTGAGGCCATGTATACATATGTAATTGCATGGTGGAGAGGCGCCTTCTGTCACCTGGACGAGAGAGAACCTGCTGAGCGGCATTTCTCTGCCAAACAACTCCAGTCGGTGTTTCTTGGAGCTCAAAACCCTGCAAATACTAGTCAATCTTTCACGGTCGGCGGTTGAGTGCTCTACATCTACCAGCTCGGCTTTGAGAACATCGGGTGTCGCGATCCGGACTTGTAAAAGCCTCTCCCGTTTACTGCGTGGAACATGCACATTGATTGATCTGAAAGGATTTCTCCGCATAGGTTCCTTGCCCTTCGCAGATGCGCTGGTGGTGCTGAATGAAGTTGCAGTTGTCATTGTGGAGGCGATGCGGGACGCATCGGATGGAGATGAGGTGACATTGCTGAGGTCGCTTTGCCGATTCTCACTCTCTGTAAGTTCGATGCCATCTCCTCCATTTGCTTGCAACTTTGAGGGGATATTTGGACGATTCTCTTCTTGCTCTGCACCTCTCGCTTTTGCTTCCTCTGCCGCTTCTGATGGACCTCTGAGTGTCGCAGGAACGTTTGGAGCACTGCCTGTCGTTTCGCGTTGGTTGGCACGTACAATATCAGGAGCAACATTCGTTTTCGAATGATGTTGCTCAGATACTCGGGACGCAGGATGTGGGCCCTCGTTGAAATCACCTTGGGCACGCTCGCTCACGTTGGACAGCGGCGCCTGCGCTGCTTCTGTTTCTGTCGGCCGCTGAAGTCTCCGCGACTCCCTTGAATTTACAGCGACTGTCGAGTGCTCCCTGTCACTAAGGGGACGATTTTCTGGGACAGCGTGACGACTGCCATTTTGCAGGCCTGCATGACCTCGATCGACGTGATCGCCTCGGTGCCTCAGCCCGAGACGGACCCTCGCCGCGAATTTCCGCAGTGAAACAACACTGGGCACACCGTCCTTCAAACTGTCTTCACTTTCCGCGAGTGTCTGGGTCTCAATTGAGTGATTTGGGTCCTGTCATCAACGGGTTTAGTCTCGGCTCAAGAACATATGGATGTTGCAATTGTGTTACCTCGAGTCTGACCTGGAGATTGCCCAAGGACATTGTCATTTTTTCTGCTTCATTTTCGTCGCGCGAACACTCAAGAAAATTGCGAGTAAATGATGTCGTGACAGGCGGTGAGGAGTCGCGACTCTCAGCTTCCTCGCGAGGCTGGGAGCAAGAAATACGTACCTGCCTCAAATCTCGTCAAGATAAGGCAGGGGTTGACTGCACCTGCCATTGGCCTTTCGCGAGCCGGGGCTGAATTGGAGTTGATCGCCCGACTTGTGTGCAGTGCAGTGCAATCTGCTGACAACGTTCGCCAGATGCGGACCTCGACAATGCTGGAGCTGAGTCTTGTGTCAACTGCTCGAAAATGTCGCTTCAAAGTTTTACGCATGGGCAACTCGACAGTCCCGTGATTTGAACAGCAGGCGGGTGACAACGTGAGATTACGCATATACTAAAACATCGCATCTTTACGCATAACCGTCTTGATTGTGCTACAAAACTAAATATTCTTATTCTCGGTCGGATTTTCTTTCTTATTCTATAAATTTCATCCCAACATCCATCGTGGCGATCGGATAATTTTTTATGGTAAGGAATGAGTACATACTCTGCTCTCACTTTATTTTGCTCTCAGCTGAACAGGTTCTAGTCCCGTTGGAAAACGGCAGACAGCAATTGCGTCCGGGCGCGGGGTACTGTGCTGAGACGCTCCAACTTGCAGTCTTGAACCATCGGAGCCAGCAGCACACTTATCGACCCGTCGACACATATTAGGCCTTGGCGTGCAGTTCTTGCAATGAGTGATGATGGCTCGTTGGAGCTGTCCAGTATACTTCAGAAATCGTCCATCGCGGACGAAATATGGGGACCAACCAGGGACCGAGACATCGAGCAAGCGAGGATCGAGAGACTGGCATCTTTTTTTGCATGTTATCAAGATGAGCAGGACTTTGAGATGCTTCGATATGACGATATATTTCCTACGATAAGGACTTTGAAGCAGTCTCCCCAAGTCCGACGATCAGAATTGTATGGCGAAGATAGTACGTCCACATCCAGAGACAGGACAGCAGAAGCCGCGCTTTTCGACCTGGCAGTCCGATCTATGTTTTTGACAGCATGCATGCGACGCGCTCAACCGGGCACCGAGGCTCTGAATAGAGAGACCATCTTTCGACCATGCTGGAAGGAATCGGAAAGCCTGATCAAATATTTGAGCAGAGTCTTTCCAATATCACAACCACCGCAGCAAGATCTACTCGCGTTCAATGCCGACAAACTCAGGGCTAGCTATCTTCAAGCATATGCCAGCATACAGATCGAGTGGACCAACTATCTGAGCGATCACTTGGTTCTCTTGAGAGGCGACACTTTCAAGAAGCTCTACATATTCCGGCATCCCGGCTTCATCAAGGTGTCACTAGAGCGGTTGGCCGCGGATGAAGAGGAATCACCACAGACGCTCATAGATGCAGTCAAACTGTACGAATATCATCTTTGTAGAAGTAAACATTGCTGACATCAGGCAGAGGCTGTTTATCACCCGCTCTTTTGAAAGAGACATTACTGACATTTGATCTTGTTTTCCCCGTCGTCGGGGATCGCGCTTCGCGCACTATCCTAGAGAAGGAAGTGCGAGACCACGGCTTGGATCCGTACCTGCTGGTGCACTTCTACCAAGACTCTCGTGATCACGAGTGTCCCAGGGACGCGATCGAGCCTAGAGATATCAAAAGCCTCTACGAGAAGTATCCCTATTGGGCAGACCGTCTATACGACTTATGGCGGGAGGCGGACGACCCGACACCAATCACGACGATAGAGAGATGGTCCGAGGCAAGGAGAAATCCTCGATTTACGTATTGGTGCGCCGTCGTATCCATCATTCTGGCAGTCACCTTTGGCATGATCTCCACGGGTTTGGCGGCGGTGCAGGTCTGGATTGCCTGGTGCGACTGGATAGGCGACCCGACAGCGGCCCAATGCGGATACCAACGTCCGGGTGCTGGTGATCGATAAAGATTTACGGGTTCTGATGGGAGTCAATGATGCGGGCATTTCAGATAAGTGACAGAGCCGTGTGGTGAAGAAGTCATCGAGGAAGAACGAATTGTACCCCAAAAATCTTTGGCGCAGCACGTCGACCTGATAGAATACTCGCTTGCCTTACCAGAACGTCACGGAGTGTCGCATTACATGAAATATTGATATCTTCGAGATCCAAGAAACATAGATCGGTGAGGCCGATCCCCATGATCCATACCTTTTTTATTCTGCATGCAGGTGATCATCACGTAAAAAGTGATCAAGATCAAAACCTACAAGGCTGTCTCGTTTTCAAGTGCCCAATCAGTCAAGATCAACCATGGACTGTTGGCAATCGATACAGGAGGTTCCTTGTCGGCCTGATCAATTCTAGAGATTTGGGAGTATCGGCTCCTCCATCGTACGGAGTGCAGTTTTGAACAGACTTTTGTGGAATCATTGTGTCGCCTAGACACGTATGTGGGGTTCGTATATTTTGTAGCGGCCAATGGCACTGCAATCGTGCCATATTTTTACACTTTTCCCCAGCCAGGTACCCTGTGGCTGACGGTGGAAATGAACGGCTACACGTCAAACTGGAATCTCACTGGTCGCCATAATTCAGGTACAGGGGACTGTTGCGCCATCTAGAGCTAACATCTAGTGCCCGTTGATTCCCGTTGGTGCTCTATTCGTAGTTTGCGGCAGTTGGTAGCAGATCGCGTTTGCCTCTTTCTCTCTTTCCTTTTCCACAGTGGAGCGGCGTCGATATTTAGATGCATCGTTTGACAATGGATCAATCATGTGTCAGGTGTATCCATACCTATCCCCTTCGACGATTCGATCGCGACCGAGATTTTTCTTTCTGATCTATTTTCATTTCACACGCCGCGCCAACATGGTGGTATCGAAGAATCCTTCCAAAAGGCTCTCGCAGAATCTGTAGGCGGGATCGACCGTAGCGGGCCTCCTTTGATCTTTTTTCCATCCATCCAACCCACCATTTGATGCCGTGCATGAAGAGGATTTGTATCGATTCATCATTGGACGGGCGTGTTGGGGCCTGCCCTACCGATAAGTACCCTACCTACACTGTCAGCCGTATGAACGAGCCTGGCAGGTTTTGTCTAGTGACGACTAGTCCAACGGCGCGCACAGGAGAGAAGAGAAGAAAGGCCAAGTCTTGTAGCCGGGCAGGTACAGTAGGGCTCTCCTTCGTCAAGGTTATGCACACCTTCCAGGGTGGTGATCCTGCAAAGCTCATAATAGGTCCGCCTAACTAGAATCTGGTTGTCCCGGAGGATTAGCCGGCGTCGACGCATGCGACCACCCCGGCCCTCAGCTGCGGGAGTGGGTGCGTGGCCCGCCTGTACGTCTATGGAGTCCGAGCTGGATCATCCCGCCGTGGGTTATTTGGTGTGGGATTCCAAAAATCGTTTGCCAAAATCGGCCCCCAAGGTCATGAACGAGAGGCGAGGAGAGTGCCTCTTTACGAACAAGAAGCTGGATGACGATCATGCAATAATGTCGTCGAGCTGAGTGCCGGGGACATTCGATACGGTCGACCGGTGGGAAATGGGGCTTACTGTCTCGGCCAATGATTCCTCGTCCTGTCGCTTTCTCCAGCCCGACGGTTTGCTTTTGTAAGGCACGAACATTGACTCCAGTGACATCTTGCTGGACCCAGGGACCAGGTAAATTTCTAACCGAAGCGCATCTGTTCGAAAGAAGATGTTATTTTGAGCAAACGAGACTGGCAGATGCCGGACCGCGCAGTCGGATCTGATGGTGATGTGATGCGACGTCGCCAAGGGGAGGGCCCCATGTCAGTCTCCAGCTTGTCTGTCTAGTCACTCGACGTAGTCCTGCGGCGCCGAGATGTTCATGATCACTCATCAGTAAGCATATTACCCCCTCGTTGACGAGAGCAGTGCCCCTAATGGAAATGTGTCGAGTCGCATCCTTCCACATAGACGACATAACCCCCTCCAAAGATCCTTTTAATGAGCATCTCATGTCCCGCGTTACAGAAGTTCTAGTGTTTCCTCTGCTTCCCTGGTTTCATTTCAGTATTCTCTCTTCGCAATAACTACTCCACCGGGAGCCAGGTTCGAGAACTCGGGCCATGTTGTCTCCACCGCAATAGCCAGTCCCCCAACGACTCCAGCATGCCGCTCTATTTTGAGCAGTGTTGGGCTATACTCAGCACCATCGGGGTGGCCAACGTCCTCTATGGGCTGGTGGTCATCAGCATCACCAAGTACACACCCGTAGTCTGGATCCCGATCATCGTCGGCGTCGCTTGCGCCATTGCCAACGGACTGTGTTATTATGCCTTTTATGCCGACTACCCTGTCGTCAATAAGGCCATTGCTTCCGGGGTTGCCGACTTCTTTTGGCTGGTATGTTTACCTACACTCATGATATCAAAGTTGTGATGATTATAGTGCACCTTCTGACATCGAATATAGATACAGGAAGTCGGTATATCATTCTACGGTTATGCGATTCTGGTACGACTATTAAACCGGCATAGTCGCGCCGCCTTTCAGACGATATTCTGGGCTATAGTTCTTATTATTACTGCGATCCGAGCAGCGATCCTCGTCGGCCGGGTCAAGATCACTTTGGTCCCGGACTCGGACTTTCAAAGAGTCGTCAACTACTTGCACGTCGGCTACTTCACCTTCATCGCCTTGCTCGAGTGCATCAGCGCCTTTTTCCTCTTGCGCGAGTTCTCGTCGGCTAGGAGGGCATCCAAGGACGCCGCCCTGTCTGGTAGTCTGCTGCATCATTTGATGAGAGGGACCGAGATGCGTGTAGCTTCGTTGGCGCTGGTCGGGATATCCAGAGCCATTGCATATATCTTCAATCAGTCCCTGCCCCAGGCTACGACGACGGCCGGACAGGTCGACCGATTCTTCTACACCTTGGAATGCCTATTTCCCATGATGATATAGTATGTTCACTCGTGCACCAATAGCATTGGAATAAACTAACACGCGACGATAGTATTGATATACTGGCTTGCAAGATCAAGTTCAGTGATCACTCTTCGGTTGAGATGCCGCAGATGGCCATGGCCAGTGGACAGTCGGCCGAAGGGGCCTGGGACGGAATACGGGCAGCGAACCAGCAACACTCAGCGTACACGAGGCCGGCCAGCGCAAGCACTCTAGCGGAGCAACATCTCGTGAGAAAGACAACGACACCCAACACGATGAGATCGCCTGACCTAGAGAGTGGCCAGGGTCGAAAAACACCTGTCGAGTTCACCATGTATGACGATTCATCGAGCGTACAGGGCATATGTTACAACATGACGCCGAGCCTGGGGTCTACATGATTTTATGTTTAGCATTATTAGCGAAATATGATTATTTTTACTAGTAAATATATTATCTGCGGTGTGACTTTTGATGATACTTGAATCATCATGCCGAGTTTTGTTGAAAGCTCGCTATAATACCTTAAAAACATGTCGATATTCTCACCTAGAAGACGCTTCATGGTTGTTGGCTGTCAGCGACACTACTGTCTGGGCGCATCAGATTCAATTATAGGGCGCTGAACCAGCCAGTGGCAGCGTCGCTAGGTACCTGTCGCTAGGTACCTGAGCACGGGTGGCTTACCGCTGGGTGGAGCATCAAATGTGCCCCTCCAAACGTGGGCGTTTTCGGCGCAGTTGCCTATGGCGGGGTCGTTGACATTGGTGGGGTTGTTCAATCATCTGCATCCAACTCGTTACAGTCAAAGAACCAGCCTCGCCAGCACTGCCGCAATACGTATAGACTTGATATTCATCGAAATCAGCTTTCGGAAAAGATTCGATCTTCACTCTTTCTTCTTCCAAGGATACAGACACATACATGAACTCTGCTCGCTCAGCAGCAACCCGGCGCCTGCAAGCTGTGACATCATCACTCACTCATAAAATCACCACACCCAGCGCTCAGCGAGCATCATTTAGCATGTCGCAAAAGCTTCAAGAGCCCGTCATCAACAAGCTGACGGATCTGCCCATTGACGAGGCGCGATGGATCACGCTCAAGAAGATTGAGTTCACCGACGAGATGGGCAAGGACCGGACCTGGGAGGTGGCGACGCGCAAGACCCGGGGCGCGGCCGGCGTCGACGCCGTGGCCATCGGCAACGTCATGCTGCACCCGTCCAAGCCGCCGTCGACCCTCATCGTCATCCAGTATCGCCCGCCCCTGGACGCCTACACCGTCGAGTGGCCGGCGGGGCTCATCGACGCGAGCGAGACGGCCGAGCAGGCCGCCGTGCGCGAGTTCAAGGAGGAGACGGGCTACGACTGCCGCGTCCTCAGCGTCAGCCCCGTCCAGGCCGCCGACCCGGGCATGAGCAACGCCAACATGCAGATGGCCATGGTCGAGGTTGATTTAAAAGAAGGCGACGCCGAGCCCGAGCAGCGCCTCGAGGACGGCGAGCACATCCAGCGCGTCGTCATCCCCCTCGCCGAGTTCTACGACCGCCTCGTCGAGTACTCCAAGCAGGACCGCATGGTCGTCGCCGCCAAGCTGTTCCACTTTGCCCACGGCATGAAGTTTGCCCAGACGCAAAAGTATTTCTAGGGTCGAGAAAGTTTAGCGAATGCGGTGGTAAAGAATTAGATGTATTTCAACCGTGCAATATCTGGCCGCGTACCTCGAGTTACCGTCATGCCCACCACACAGTCAAGGGGGCTCTTTAGATCAGTTCTTGGGTGTAATTTCAGTCTATTTACATTTTTCACGATGCTAACTTACCTAATGGACTTACCAAAATTCCCTGCCTAAGTATCTGCGGTCTCAACAATCTCTGTTTCCTCTTGATTTCCAAGTGATGGCTGCTTTCGCTTCTGAAGCTTGCGATGGTATTTGCGAGCAGAAATGCCCCGGCAATGTTTGCACGTCTTCCAATGCGAATCCCGTTCCCGGCCACATCCTGTACATACTCCTTCCCGTCGACGTTGGTCCCGTGCCTCCTTCACCTTGGGGTGGAGATAGGTACGGGGCTGGGATGCTTCTCCGGCCTGTGACTCTGGAGACTTGCGACGGCGTTGGTCCTGTGCCTCCTTCACCTTGGGGTGGAGATAGGTACGGGGCTGGGATGCTTCTCCGGTCTGTGACTCTGGAGACTTGCGACGGCGTCGCAAAGCAGCGAGGCCCCGGCAGTACTTGCACGTCTTCCAGTGCGAGTCGCGTTCCCGGCCACATTGTGTACAGAGACCCTCCTCCCGACGTCGAGCCCGTTTCCGAGCCCGTCTCTCCCTTCCCTTGGGTCTGTGATAGGTTGGATTTCTGGACGACAACGGATGAGTGAAGGTTGGGGCTTTGGACGTTCCGGGCTCGCTCGTTGTCGGGGGAGACCAGAGAGGCAACTGAGGCAAAGCAGTGCGCTGCGTCTTTGGAGATGGCATCTCTTCTTCGAGGGATCGAGGCGGCGCCTGGGGCAACCGAGGCAACGGTTTGCGCTGCGTCTCGGGAGACGGCTTCTCTTCTTGGAAGGGCAGAAAAGGCCACTGAGGCGGCAACGGTTCGCACCGCGTCTTGGGAGACGGCATCTCTTTTTCGAGGGGACGAGGCGGCAATCGAGGATATGGCGTGCCCTGCGCCTTGCAATAACGCATGAATCCCTCTTCAATAGGAGTAACATATCCAGCTGGCAGAGCCAGGTTGTCGCCGTGAGTATATCGAAACTTATCGATGGCCTCGCGGCACTTGTGACAAGCCTCACGCTGCGGGAAGCTCTCCATCACTTGCTCTACCTGAACAAATGTGGTGGCTAGAGGCAAGCGACGATACAGCACGCGGCAATACTCGTCACAACCATCGCAACGAAATTGCCCCAAGATCCAATTTAGTCTGCTCCATAAATCACACGCTTGTTCGAGTGTGAGGCCCAAGGCGGAATTCAGCCCATCGACGGTCTTGTCACGACACTTGTCGCAAGTCTCGATGCCCGGAAAACTTGCCCTGATCAGCTGCTCGACACGATCGGGTGTGATTGCCAGGACCAGGTGACGTTCGAGTGTCCGGCGGTACGACACACATGCATCACATTGATCTTCCCTCACCAGGCAGGATAGTCTGCTTGTAAAGTCAAAGATCTGTGCGGGGGTAAAGTCCACGGCGGAGCGGAGCATGAGAGTACGAACCGTTTCCGAGGCCTCTGCGCCTGCTGCCTGTCCAGAGTCTTGTCCAAAGGTAGAGTCTCCAGGAAGCATGGCCAGAGCATTGCCAGCGAGCCACCTCAGAACCTCCCTCTGGTTGAGATCCATGTCAGCATCTGCCACCGTTTCGGGTATGCTGTGAGATGGTATCTGAGGAGTGTTTGCGCGAGACATCGCGCTTCCGTTGCCGCGGAGGCGGCGGTGGATAAAGGTCTGCCTCTCTTATTGGGAAAACGTCTTTATCCTTGGCAAAGACGGTTTGGATGAGTAGAGATGAATTCCATTTTTGGGTTAGGCCCAGTGGGTATAAGTAGGTTTGCCGTCGACTATTGTCAGTTCGGTTACAATTGTATTGTTCTTCACTTCCGCGGCATTTCTCTGACACATTGCAGCGGGTAAGGGAGAAACGCGTTGCATGTTTCTCGATGACGTGAACACTTTCTTTGACCGTGGCCAGTACCATTGTCTTTGTTCAAGTGACAAAGATTAACAGACAATGGGGTGGTGGAACTTGGCTTGGAGGGTAATACGCCGTTGTAGATGTTCCTATCATCGATGATCATCAAGTCAGAGAATTTCTGTTTGGCGATTGACGACACACTGATTGGTCGCTGTATCGTTGATGTGGTGCTGGTTCCGCCTGTCATGTACGTTGATGCCATGTAAAACTGCCCTTGATGGTTGGAAAAGATCCATTCATGGATTTGTCTACGACAATTCAGGTAGGTAAGCAGTATTACGGAAGACCACTTTCAATGTGCACAAAGCGATCAAATCGTTGGATGCCGAGTCCGTACTGAGACACTGTTACACACTGTATGTGGGACTATTTGCAGAATAGCAGTATCGTCGGTTCGAGTCCTTGGAAACATCTCGTTTGCTTCTCCGTGCTGGACTGAAGTATTGCTTGTTTTCTACTTGGTAACATGACTTAGTATGATTCTGCAACTCTGACCTTGTGAGTACCTTACTGCTATTTTCCATTTTTAGTGATGTCGCTGGTCATGAGCATTCCCTGGGTCCACTGAAGCGTTGGGCTTTCTCAGCGCTAATCGCGCCGTGAACTTCAAGATTGGGAGACAGCGGGAGAACTTCAAATGTTCCACTACTCTATCTTATCATGATCTATTATTCAATATACTCCGAGCATGAGATATCGAGCGCCACTCCGACTCGTCTTCGGCGCAGGAAACAGCATCAAATCCCGGCTTTAGGCGCTCAAGGTACTGTTTGTTGGTCGCGCCCTCGTGATCTCTGCCCCAGTATAATAACGTCTGCCACGACAGCACTCCACAACACGAACCATGCCTCAGAAACAAGGACAGCCCAGACTGCCACCCCATTCCGACTTGCCGTGCTTTTCGGCAGAGGCTTTCAGCTATGCAAACGAGCTACACGTGTTTTACATGCAGCGTCTGTTTCAGGGCTGAGAGCTCTGTCCGGGACCGCGCGCTGGTAGTAAGCCAATATCCGTGGGGAATGTCCGGCGCCTTTTTGTGTTTGCATTGCCACATCCACCCACCGTCGTGCCGGCTGGCGGGCGCAGAGTCCGGACACCTTTCGGGGATCCGATGAAGCAATTGACAGGTCCGGATATTTCTTGTTGACATATATAATTGAAGAATTAGACAAAATAGTCATCTCTACCTGCAAATCATACATTGTACTATACTAGTTCTATCGATACATCACAAAATCACCCAGAAAGAAGCATCAAATGAGCACCACCAAAATGGTCAACGGAAACATCACCTTTGATGGTGACTAGCGCCTAGCTACAAATACATGGTAGCACAAGCTAATGCTTCTGCAGACTACCTGGGCCTCCAGCAGTGCCTCGTCGAGTGGGCGGACAGCTATGACAGCAAGAACTGGGACAGACTGAGAAAATGCATTGCTCCCACATTAAGGGTATGCCCGCAAATAAGAAGACTTCTTCGAGTATCACTCCTAACCTTCTTCTGTTCCAGATCGACTACCGGTCCTTCCTCGACAAGCTATGGGAGGCCATGCCCGCCGAAGAGTTCATCGCCATGATCTCGGACAAGGCCGTCCTGGGCGACCCGCTGCTCATGACGCAGCACTTCATCGGCGGCACCAAGTGGGAGAAGATCAGCGACACCGAGGTCGTCGGCGTGCACCAGCTTCGCGTGCCGCACCAGCGCTACACGGACGAGACGCGCACCGTCGTCGCCGTCAAGGGCCACGCCCACAGCACCAACACCCACTGGTACCGCAAGGTCGACGGCGAGTGGAAGTTCGCCGGCCTCTGCCCCGAGATCCGCTGGGGCGAGTTCGACTTTGACAAGGTCTTCGCCAACGGCCGCGAGGCGTTCGGCACCGAGATGCGCACCGAGGACGCCGTGGCCGAGGGCATGCCAGCCAAACACCAGCAGCAGGGCAGAGTGACGGTCTCTGCTGTCTGAGCCGGTGGAAGCTCTAGACAATCCTGTACTACATAATAATGATAACGATAGAACCTCAACTACGAACATATGTCTTCAGTGATGATGTGAAACCTTACGGTAATGGGCTTGTCAGATCAGAAGTAGCATCATTTATTCGTCGAGTCCATTCTTGATGCATTTGTCAGAGTCAGGGCCATGTTCTGATTGTGGACTGGCCAGATTTGATGCTAGAAATGTACTGATTTATTCTTTTCGCGCATAACAATGGTTCATCCCAGAACAAACATGGAAACAATAGGCAACTACTGACATCCTACTCTCGAGTGAAGTCATGTCACGAATTTGACAAGAATCTTTTACCAAGACAATCACTGCTTGTTTGCAGCTTTGTGGATAGTCCTAACATACCCAGAACGCTTGCTGATTGTGGTGTACCCGGCCTGTGCAGTCTGCCATATAGTCATTGCTGTATATAGCATAAAAGTATATCGTCGCTGTCATCCGGAGTGCGGCCGTCCGAAGTGAGGCCATACCATATTATAGTCGGCCCACTTGCGAGTTTATATGATCGCCGAAGTGGCCCAAGCTCAACTATATACGATCATAAACACTCCGCCGTATATACGTGATTCCATACACAACCACGACGGCGACGATAACTTCATACTCAATCTTTCTAGTGCCAGGTTATGCGCATAACAGAAACTCGCGACAATCAGCGACTGCCCCGGTGGGTCCAGCTCTTTCCGTTTGCGCGGTTGAAGCCCTGGATTCCGGAAGCTTCTCAAAGCAGATTTTCCTGCCACTTAAAACACTTGCCAGGCTCAGAGTTTCGGGCAGGTTCTTCTCTAAAAATTCGTGGCCCAGCTAGATTGAGATCCCAGACACCACCTTTTCCACCATCACCAACCACACTTCCCCGTCCCAACGGCACCCGCGCACATCCGCCCCAGCACTCGTCATGCCTGACTGCGGCTGGCCCCATCGAATCAGGGTCTCCATCCAGGTCCAGGGCGTGGACCTGTTTGAGTGTTGGGCCATGCCCGACGACCCGAGCAAGCATCGCTACAAGCAAAAGAACCCGGCCCTGACCGAGGATTCCGATATGTACTGCACCGAGGACCTCTGTTATATCTCGCCCCCCGCCATCGGCGCTCCTTTCGGCGTCAGAATTCATCGTGAACGTGACTTCAACCATATCAGCCACCATGTTGGCTATCTGATCATCATTGATGGTCGTGAGATGTGCTTCGTCCACGAGACGAGCGAGAACACGAAGCGGGGCCTGTTCCACAAGGTGGTCGAGAAGACCTTCATTCGCCGCTCGGACACGGAGAAGTTTAAGGAGCATCAGTTCAGATTCCAGGATGCCAAGCAGCGTAAGTTTCTCTTGTTCCTCTTCTTCCTCTTCTTCCTCTTCTTCCTCTTCTTCGCAGGCACTCGAATCCAGCTTTGACTGACTTGGTTTAGATGAGGATCTTGACCGCAAGGACGAGAATGGCCACCCCGTCGTCGGTACTATCGAGGTCAAGGCATTCCACTTGCTCAAGTCGATTGTCATCCCTCCTATGACCGCCCAAGAGTACTTCGTCCCATTCGGCAAGGTCTGGGATGGCAGACCCGTCTTCCCTGACGATCTGCCGCAGATCGACGAGTACTCCAAGAGAGCAGTCCGCACCGATCGCGAGGACGTCAAGAAGGAGTACGTTTGACCCTCACTCCCTTCCGCACAACTCCCAAGAAGAAATACCCAGAGAGACAGATACTGACTGCCTCTCAGCACCAGAAACTTCGTCATTTCGATTGGCAAGACCTGGGCTTCCAGCGGCATGCATTGGCCCGACTTCAAGGTGCTATTCAAGGACGAGGACCTTGAAAAGTTCGACGACGTGCGCACCCGAGCTGTTATGACCGATCACTTTGCCAGCTTCAAGTTTCGTTACCGTATCTAAGGTAAGTCTTACACCTCTTCGAACCCATTACACTAGCACGGCGTGGCAGCATGCTGACTTCTCCATTCCAGACGCTGAAGCATTCTTGGTCCCCGGCAACAGAAAGCCTGACAAACGTCGTCGAGACCATCTTGGAAGAGACGCCGATCTTCTTCTGAACCGAGCGATATGCAGCCTGATCTGCTGAGCTTCGACATTTTCGTCTCTGTAACGAAAACAACCTTCGTCCAGCTTTCGACATAAAGGCGGAGGCTTCATGGTTTAGCGATATGCAGCTCTGTTCCCGATCAAAATACTGAGAGGATGTTGTCTCTGGACCGCAAGGTTCCAAGAGTCTATATCTAAATCGGTTCATGGGTTCGTAGATAGTCACTACTTTCACAGCACAGGACGAATCAACTAAGATAAACACATACTGTGTACATGAAGCCCCTGTTCCAGTGATTGTGAAGATGAGAGGTGTTTTCACTCTGAAGCTGATGCTATCCGCAATGGAAGTTCGTTTGCACCCCAAGATTCCTTTGGTGTTCTTCTCCGAGATGCCAGAGGGTAGCCTCCAGATGGAATGATGTTCGATGCGGTCACGTGGCTGGATCTCTTTCGCTACCTACCTACTCAAATACTTGATATTGGTGGAAGGTACGTTCTGCAGGACGGATCAGTTTAGGACAGTTTGATGAAAGTCATTCGATCGGTGCTCTCTCCCCCAGCACCTTCTCAGCAATGATGCCCTGAGTTCTTCGTCTGGTTCCTTGATATCTATCCTTTTACCTGATGCTACCTGGGCAATGCCGACTTCAACAAGTAGAGAGCAAGCCTCGTCGTATCAACACCGTTACCAAGAATATCCGAAAGCAAGTGTCGTAAGCTGTGCTCTCGAGCAAACTTCTTGAACTCTTCGCTGCCGCTCGCGTCTCGACTCTCGCCCCGATTCGCCTATCATTCGGGCTTGCTGATCGCCACAAACATGCATCAATCACATCGGCAGGCTCGCCACTAGATCCTCCCGACCTATAGAAACGCTGATCACATGCAGCTGTGCATGGGATCTTGGAGAGGAAACCATTCTTGGACGGCCAGCAGCTTGATGCGTCAAAGGATCGACCTGGGATTTGGGCTGGGGTCTTTACTCTACTTCTGTTCGATGCTCTCCTCTTTCAATAATTCACGATGGACATCACGGTGCGACAAAGGCTAATTTGATTCTGAAAACCCACAGTAAAAGAAATCTGACCCCTCCAGATGGAATCGGCGAAGACGCCCCCGACCGCCGCCGAAAACTGGCCATCAAGGTCCCCAAAATCAACCACGCCAAGTGTCCCGCAGCCATCAAGGGACTTCTTGAGAGTCGAGGACAAGAGGATATATATCAACAGCTCGAGACCAAAAAGGATCCGGACGACTTCCTCTGCATTCGCTTCGGTTTGTCGCCCCATCGACACATAACGCAAGGGGCCGGCCGCATACGTTGCATGCTCGGACGATACAAGGCCCCGGGTCTCGCTCTTACACCGGTCCACGGTCGCACTGCGGGAATATTCTTATGCCGGTCATGTTCTCCGCACGAGTGACAGGCGACTGAACGGACGAGGCTCTCTCGCCTAAGGATAACATTCGCCCTCGACTCGATACGCGAGAGTATCTTGGCATACCCCAGGCCTCGCAACGTCTTCTCAGCTATGCCAGCCTTTCCCGATTTCCCGCAGCCAGACAACCATGTCAAGCGACCAATGTAACCCAGGAAAAAGGCTCAAGTCCACGCTGATCTTGCAACACGTGCCTTGAGCCGCGGAGAATTCCTCGCCCACTCTCGAGATCCTGATTGTCCCCAGGAGAACTCCTTTGGGCATCCCGAAGGCCCCCATATCAGAAGACAGCAAACAACACATAACGGCGCCAAGAGGAGTATCATGTGTTGTCGGAACATGGGCTCTTATTCGCCGAGGACAAGGGAATATGGAGGAGTGGAACCTACCGATACTGGCCGGCGCATTCACTAGTAGACGTGGTTACGGCTACTTCTGGTATAGTCAGCCACACACGATCCTCTGAAACAGTCGAGCACATTCAGGCTGCGGCCAGATCCGTTCCCATATCTATAACCATACGACGTTTGTTAAGCCTCCAAGTGATCGCCGCGGCCAACTGATTCGTCCAGAACCCCACGTTCTTACCATACTCCATGACCAAGGAGGCCGCGCATGAGAAGAGGCGAATGTCAGACTGGGCGTTGGGCTCGGCAAGAGATTATTGGATCGGCTCGTGATAACGGGCTCGATAGGGAACACAAGGTGCGGGGAATTGAGAATCGAACCAAATGTTTGGGACTTGGCAGAGAGCGCTTCGAGACAAGGTTGACGGAGCCTCTCACAACGTCTGCTGTGTTGGGGGATCGCGATTCCTGCCGACTGAGTTCCCACATGTCCGAGAGGGGTAGACAACTGGACAGAAAGTATAAAAGGCGATCGAACTCCCTCGATACGACCTACTTGAACTATCCAGATCACACACATTCAAGGATATAAGAAAACACAGTCTCCAGCCTTTTGCTTCGACAGCTATCCAATCATATTCAATATGCCTTCCTGGTACGACATCTTTCCGAACACACTGAGTCTTGAAACTCCTTGAATACTCAACTATTAACACCATACCATCAACAGCTCTTGCACCTCTTGCTCTTGCTCCGGCTCCTGCTCCGGATGCTCTTGCAGCTCCTGCGGCGTATGTTCACTCTGACCGACCTAGAGAAGCCTCATGACTGACTTGATGACCAGCACTAAACGATCTACGATGGCATAGCCCGAGTCTATACACCAGTCAACTTCGTATAGGCCAGTCTGCTGTGGACCGTTACACGAGCATACTATGTACTGTTTGAAACTGCTTGGTGCTTTCTAATGGAACGTTTCTCTGCGGGTCGCTATTGTTTTTTTCGACAGAAACAAGAATGCCTTCGAAGTTTTGATTCACTAGTCATTCATTACAAGTAGTGCTAGCAAATACAGGAAATATGCTTTGACTTATCAAGTTCTTTGAAAGACTTTGGACCATTCTAGACGTACATGCTGACCCGTTCCAGAATGTGCCAAGCGCGTCAATGCCGGAGCCGTGATTCTTTCGAATACCGGGCCGGAGCTAAGTATCTCGGCTCGGCCACACGGCCTCATGACAGACATTTACTCAATGGCAGAGCATAATACGCACCCAAACAGCATTTGTAGAATCATTATGCGCAACTTATACACGTGAGTCAAAGCAAACAGCCTATTCGCTCCATCAGCCAATCCTGCGAACTGACCGAGATCCAGCATCACGACCAGTGTCAGCGACCCAAGACGCAACCGACTGGACCGTGGCGTGCCCGCATATTGGTCAATTCGAACTATTCTTCTAGCAGAACGAGTGGCAGTCATTTGCACCTCTGCTTTCCTATCCGATTTATTCACGAAGCATTTCAATCAAGCGAGGAACGAGAAAAGATGAAGGTATTTTCTGCATCCGGGAGGGCTTGTCAGCACTAGCGCTCGGACTGAGCCACGATCTTATACTTGGCTTGGCCAAAGAATAGCTTGTTTTTATGCTTATTTCTGTAGTCGGTCTCTTCATTTATCACATTTATGTCGCAATATACGATGTAGTCGACCGCCTACAAAAGAAACGCCCGTGCGATCCTGGAGAAGATCAAATCATTGGAGACCAAGACGATGGGGACTGCTGAGCTCATGATGGCCAAGCCTAGACTCATTCTTTAACAACTCAGAGTCCGAGAATAGTCCTCAAAGAGTCACCGAGACAACACGAAGTCAGATTCGTATTCAGCCGCGAAGGAATCCCTTCACAAAAACAGCATAAATCTCACCCGTGGCCGACACGGAATTCATCTAGTCTGCGGCACAGCATCATGCCCCGTCAGACGGCGAGGGAGAACTAGGACTAGGGCGGCGGCTAGGCCAACCGACTCAATCTCCGAGACGTGCTTGGCAGGAGATGCTCAAGGGACGAGATGAGGAGGATATAATGGCCTCGATGGACCCAACTTTGATGTGAGGTCTTGGTTCCTCGTCGATCTTCCCAAGCCAAGTCACTCGTTAATGTCCTTGCGGCACCACATCGCTCCCTCTGCATCGCTCTGACTCGCGTTCTTTTCAGCCCTACAAGGCGTGCTCCAGACCACACTCGACCTCTCTCTCGACCCCCTCGACTTCATTTCCAGAAACCAAACAACCAAACATGCACACCCTCTCCACCCTCGCGGTCCTGCTCCTCGCCGCAGCCCGCAGCGCCTCGGCCGCCGGCTGCGCGACGCACACGTACGGCTCCTGCGCCGACGGCATCGTGCACTGGTACGACCCGGACGACGGGCAGATCTGCGACCCGCTGGACTGCGGCGGCGGCCGCGCCCCGGCCAAGACGACCGACCCGTGCTGCACCGCCGCGTACACGGGGACGGCCGTGTGCGTCGATACGCCGTCGTACATGCCGTGCTTTGCGGCGTCTTCTACTTCCACTGCGACGGTGGTCAAGACTACGACTGCTGCGGGCGTTACGACCACGACGACTGCGGCAGGGACGGCGGAGAGTGCTGCTGTGAATGGGCTGTCGGGGTATGTTGAGAGCTTGACGGCGGCTACGGCTACTGGTAGTGTCACGTCGGCGCCTACGACGACATCTGGCGCGACGGTGGGAGGGAGCGGAAACTCGACGGCGACGACGTCGGGGAGCTCCTCGGCGGCTGCCGTGGCGACGAATGCCGCGGGCTATGCGCAGCGACACCCGTACATGGCCCTCGCTGGGGCTGCGGTTGGTGTTGTGCTGCTGTAAAAGTGTCGGGGGCGGGGATCTGAAAAAGATGATAGACGATAGACTATAATTGTTAATACATAATCATAGCTGCCCGTATGTTGAGTTTGTTGGTGCATATGGTTACTCGTGCTGCGTCAGTAAGCATCAGCTGCTTGGCCAGTGATATTTAAGTTCATGTTTGAGTTTCAATGGCTTGATTCGAGTATAGCGAACTCAACTCATAGAACGCCACCTGCATCGGGAGCAGGTTTGTCATGTAGCAAATGTTCGAGACGAGGACAGGTGTTTGTTGCTATCTTGGTAAATCATCACATCTCAAAGGAGTGGTTCTGTACATTCACATACGAAGGAACAATGGTAAAATGTTGTAATATGCTCTCTTTATTGCATCAGCCAGAAATCAAGCGGCTTCTTTTGCAACTACTGCATTAGACTAGGACTTGCAAAAACATGCTATCCATGTCCAGGGGGTATATGTAAACTCTCTTCTCCTCCGAAACCGTCATCATTTGTGAACAAAAACTTTTTTTCCCCTCCTTCATCCTGTCTCATTCTTCTTTCCAAACATGGCTTGGTCCAAACGTCATCAATAGGTCGTCATCATTCTTTTTTTTCTTTTGTGTATGTTGTAGAGTGGGAAATGCCAATTTAGCTCATCTCGACATCCTCGTCGTCGCTGTCGCAGTCGAGGTCGCTGTCCATCTCGATCTCGTCGGCGAGGAAGTAGTTGATGGCGTCGGGGAAGATGTCGTCGGCGATGCTGACGGCGATCTCGTGGCCGGGCTGGAAGGTCTCGACGTCCTCCTCGGCGAACTCGTAGTCGCCGTCCTCGTCGTCGCTGTCGTCGTCGTTGTCCTGGCCGGCGAGGGCGGCGGCGCGCTTGGCGCGGACCTCAGCGGTGGACTCGGCGTTCTCGGCGGCGCTGATCCAGCGGCCGCGGTACGAGAAGAAGTTGAAGAAGCTGGTGGCGCCCAGGATCTCGTCGTTGTCCTGGTCGTACTCCTTCTCGAGCAGCTGCTTGAGGGCCTGGTACTCGCCGAGGGCGCGGGCGGCGGCGTCGCGCTTCTTCTGGAGGTCGCCGGCGAAGACGCCGTCGAGCTGGCCGGCGTTCTTCTGGGCGCCCCAGAGGGTGTAGGCGGCGTCGGTCAGGCCGTTGGTGACGTCCTTGCCGGGCTTCCAGTTGATCTTGACGGGGTCGGAGACGAGGCTGGAGGAGCCGTCCTTGCCGCGGCGCCAGTAGAAGTTCTTGGCCAGGACGGCGTCGGAGAACCACTCGTTGGGCTTGAAGTGGAAGGCGATGCCGACGCTGCGGGGCTCGCCAAAGTGCTCGACGCCGCTGTCGGAAGCCTTGGCGCCGGCGGGGATCTCGGGGCGGTTGACCTCGACCTTGGTCAGGGCGACGGCGAAGATCTCCGAGTCCTTGGAGGTGATGGCGCCCTCGAGCTCGATGGCGGCGTTGTCCAAGACGGTGGCCCAGAAGCCGGGGATCTTCTCAATGGTCTTCTCGCGCTGGGCGAAGATGGGGACGTGCTTGAGCCATCTCTGAGCGGTGATCTCGTTGTTCACGTCGGCGGCGGCAGCGTCCAGAAGCTGGAGCTCCTTGATGGCCTGGGGGTCGATCTCGAAAGACTCGGCCATTGTGAAGATGTGTTTGGATTGGTGGCTTGTGAGTGGTGGAAAAGGGAGTGTGTGGTTATCTTTCTGCTGAGAGGTGGCGCAGAAAGAGGGGTTTCTTGGGAAGAGAATGGGAGAGAGAAGAAATGTGAGAATGAAGAGAGAGGGAAATTGTTTGGGAGCTGTCGGCGGAGAGTGCAAACGCCCGACTTTTTATGTTGACTTGGTGGTTGCCCGGCCACTTTACTGCCCAACGCAAATTTGTGAAGAAGAGGTAATGGCAAAAGCCCACCGCTCTTGTTTGGTCACTATGAACAGTAGTAACGCTACCTACTCCATCCAGAAAAAAAAAACTTCTTCACGCTGAGGAGACGATGTTTTGTTACCTAGTCAGGCAGGGACAAGTAGAAAAAAAAAATCTTTTGCCCCACAATGGCGATTGATTATCTGCGAATCAGGCAAGGACATGAAGTGTCTAGTGGAGTTTTCATTGGCTGTCTAGTTTCCCGTCTGCCAAGTTTATGCATGACTATTTTCTTTTTTTCTCCTCTCAACTAATCTCTTTTCTGCCTCCCCTCCGTTCGCCTCTTCGGATGCAATTGTAGAAGCGCGTTGAATCCCATCGTTGAAGGCGACTGGGTCGTCTCTCGTTTGGACCCAGCTAAAAAGACCAAAATGACCCCGCGAAGAAGCGGGGCAGGGGTCCTTTCCTCATTGTGGTTCCTGCCCAGCTAAGCCTAGTAGGGATGTGTCATGTTGTATAGCTCCATACGTACTCGAGACAGAGTTTTTTCAGTCTTCTTGCTCTGCTTCTGCCGTCTTCTGTCTGTTGTCTCTTGTTTTCGCTTTGGTTCCAGACTTTCCCAGACTCCAGTGGATAGGCCCCAGGCAGAGGCGGCGACGACGAAGCGACCCGCCATGACATGTTCATCAGTGGGGAAACACTCGGGCTGCCTCTGCGGCGTTCAATTGATGGCTGATGGGAGCAAACCCAGATCCTGCATCCTGCACAACATCTTTCCAAGGATTACTTACTGTGATATTCGGTTGTCGGGCGGCTTATTTTGCATTATTAGTAGCCACCATAACGTTGTTGCCGTCCCTGCATCTGTTGATCCTCGTGAGCGCCACGAGCTGTTCTCTGCTCAGATCATACCAGTAAGGTCATTCATTCATTGGTGGCTTCTCGGGGGCCGTCAAACGGATCGTGATACGAGCCATGCATTTTTGTTTTTGGTGCTTTTATTGGTATCTACCCTAGGGGATCCAAGCTAAACCATCCGCTGACAATGCCTCGCATGTCTCAATTGACTTCATGCCCACATCTTCCGTGCCTTCATCGTGCGTCTGAGAACAGTAATAGAAGGTTGACGATGCGCTCCTTCGCATATCGGGACCGAGCGACCATTGATTAGATCTCTCCGTACTCCTCCTCCTCATCAAAGGCCTCCTGGGTCTGCTTCTTGACCTTGGCGGCATCGCGCTGCTCGGCGTGAATCTGGGCATTGGCGGCAATGTCAAGGTCCTTCATGTCGTCGTGGTCGTAGCCGCCGTCGTCCTCGTCGGCCTCATTGACGAACTCGGCGGACTTGGGCTTGGGCTTGGCCTTGCCCTTGGCCTTGCCCTTGGCCTTGGCGCGGGCGGGCTTCTTGGTAGGGGTGGCATCGGGAGTCTCGTCGTCGCCGATGGCGGCAGCGCCGCGCTTCTTGCCGGTGGCAGGAGTAGTGACGCCGGCGTTGGCCATCAGCTTCTTCTTGACAGGGCCCCAGCAGGCGCTGGCGGTGCTGGCGTTTTTGAGTCCGGCGACCTCGGCGAACTTCTTGTAGTTGACCTGCGCGCGTGACAGTGGTCAGAAAAGTAATCGCCAGTGATGGACGCGCGATATCAAAAGAGAAATTCGTGACTTACCTTGGGCTCGACATCGAAGCACTGCCAGACCAAGCCAGCAAGCTCGGTCTCACGAGCAGTGAGGACAGCTTTGTTGGAGGCCATCTTGTGTGTGTTCTGTTGTTGTTGCGGTAGTGTGTTTGTGGTTTGTGGTGTGGGTTGTTTGGTGAAGGAGTGTGGAGCGTAGAGTGTGGTTTGGGAATGAGTAGAAATGAAAGTCAAAAGGCCTTGGATTGGACGAGAGCCGGATGAAACTTTGATGGAGGCAGGAGACCAATGGTTTGGTCGACCTCTTGTTTGGCAAGTGCTGAAGTCGGGGTCTCTTTTGATTGTTGTTGGGTGTACGTTTGGGGGAAGGACCAGTTGCCTCGAGGAGCCGTTACACGTCAGCTTGCCCCGACAAGAGTCTTTTCGTTGGGGATAGGTTTGGACAGAAGGACCAGTTGTCTCGAGGAGTCTTTACAGGTCAGCTTGCTCCGACGGATTCACGTTGTAGTTGCCTCGACGAAAAGTCGTTGCATGTCAGCTTCCCCGGACGATGGTTATTTGATTGGGTTAGGGTTTTGAGGGAGGGCACAGTTGTTTCGAGGAGTCGTTCCGGGTCAGCTCGCTCCGACGAAATCACTTTATAGGTGCCTCGGCAGAAGTCATTGCAGGTCAGCTTGCCCTGAAGATAATGCTTCTGCGCAGTTGCCTCGACAAAGTGTTATTCTAGGTTAACTCCTCACTGCGGCAACTTCACTTTGTAGTCGCTTCGACAGGTTGTTACAGGTTGTCTCGGCCCAACGAAACTTCTCTGATCGTAGCCTCAAGCAGTCGTTCCGGGTTAGCTCGCACCGACGGTGTTCTTTCTGTTGAGCACGGGCTTGGACGGGGAGACCAGTTTCCCAGAGGAGTCTTTCCTTGTGTAGTTGCCTCAATATGGCGTTACATGCCAGGTCACCCTGCCGATAAATTTGGCAGTTGCCTTCACAAAGAGCTGTTCTAGGTCGGCCTGCTCTGTCAATGACGGCTTTGTTATTGATGTGTGTATGGCAGGCGACCAACCAAGCATCGACAATTGTTCAGTGGCAAGCACAGTTGTTTCTGTGTTTGACGGAAGTGACAGAAACATATCAAGGCGGCATTCACTTGTGGTAATCAAGACAGTGGCCGGTCAAGTGACTTCCACGATGCAGAGACTGGCAAGAACATATAAATATTTTCAAGGCTATATGCTGAATCGGCGAGATTATTTGAAGGGCAGACTGATTCACAGTGATCGGGATAGTCGCCGTGAATAAAATCAACAAGTAGAAGGCGAGCAAAGGTATTCGCTCCTATATATTACAGAACAGACGAAACAATGATAAAGGGGCATATATTCGCGGCGATCAAGACGGTCGTCCAATCTGTATCTGCGGTTTCAGATTAGTAGTAGCCTTTGTTTTCATTGCTTCCAATCGGGACGGAAATGTCACCAGGCCGTGTGGTCATGGCCAGCACAGTTCCCTAAGAATCAGACCTGTAGTCCCGGACTTGAGGAGAACATTTGTTTTTGGGGCATCTGAGAGCGCAAAGGATAGCCATGCAGAGCAAAGGAAAAAGGTCAAAGCCAGTGCTCATTATTTTCATTTGGCCTAATAGTGATACATTCGCTAGTGAAAAAGCATGGTTGTTTTTTTGGGATACCATACAGGATACAGTATAATAGCATCTTGTATAGCCTTTACTTAAAAATAATTTTGGAATTTCAGACGATTTAGTATCTATATTGTATAGGCTATTAAAATGGTTCTGTTACGCTCCTGTCGGGCTTCAAAAATCAAGGTGATTTGGCTTTGGATACGGCACCCAGGCCACTTCAAAGATTTGTTATTCTTTGCTCCACCAGGGCAGGAACCTTGATGCTTACTTCGTACAACGGAATGAGTGTATGGACAGGAGCAGAATTATCTTCGTGCCATAGCTCCGGATCCGGTACTGGCAATTCAAGAATAGTGCAAACGCAATAATGTTTCGAAGCAGGCAATGCGTGTATGAATAATACCCTTACGGCTGTACTGGTGATTAACGAAAGAGTGGCCGCATAATCTATAACAGAAAGGCCGCTATATGGTTCAAAGACAACATGTAGTTTCTGCGGAATTTGGTTGACTTGAAATTTAGAAAGCGATTTTCTTATTATTCCCGTCCCAAAACGGGCACCCGGACAGTACTCGAGGACAACGACTGTGGGCGCTTAATCAGACTCACCCGGCATATCCCGAAACTCAAACAGAACCGCGACCGTCCCGGGTCTGACATAATTCATCAGTAGCTCTTCAATATCGAGTAGCGCAATCTGTTGAGCATCTTGCTACTGATTGCTGAATAAACATGCAGTGAGTCACAATCACTTACCCAGCAATTCTTTCGGAGTTGACGTTTCGGGGCTATGTCATGTCTCTACAGCTCCGCAGACGGGCAGTTCCGGTCAAATCAGCTCAAATATCCCGGTCGGAAAAGCTTCGAAATCGAGCAGTGCGGCTTTCGCGGCCCCCAATTATTCGCAATGTGCGACCATGGTAACACTACTGATGCGGCATCATCCGGAACCATTCAAGGACCAGATCTCCTCTATAGATTTGTCAGAAACGGTCAATCTTGCATCCGAGCGTGGTATTCATGCTGGCCGAAAAGCAACCAGCGATGGACACCAGACTACGGGATGATGTGCTTGATCGAGCTCGATACCCAATTCGATAGCGATATGCCAGGCCGTGTTACATACCTGTATTGGCCTGGATATAAAAGGGTAGCCTTGCCTCTGCGCCTGGAGAGTTCGTCCAGTCCATACAACCTCTATCACTTCAAATTGCATAGATTGCACACAATATCAATATGACCTCAACGTCGGAAACAGCCGACTTTCCTTCAGGCGCCGTCGCAAAGCTGAGCATCATCGAGACCGGCGCGCGAATCATAGGCGTCCCAGTCTCGGCCTTTTTTGGGCCGCCGTTGGACGGATTTGAAAATCTCCCGAGCTCCCCCGCATGGTCTTTTCTCGTGGAAAGTCCCTCGGGACGAAAGATCGTCTTTGACCTGGCCATGAACAACGACCCGGAAAAGGTCACGCCGTCCGTCAAGGAGGAGATCGAGGCGATACATGCGAGAGCAGAGGTCCCGAAGAATGTAGCGCAGGAGCTGAGTTCGGGCGGCGTCTCTCTCAGCTCGATAGAGAGCATCATTTGGAGGTAGGGATTCTGAGCAAAGACTTCCGAAGAGCTTCCTTACTGACGATAATCGTAGCCATCATCATCTGGACCATGTTGGCGACCCCTCAACATTTCCCGACACGACAGAGATCGTAGTCGGTCCCAGGGCCAAAGAGATCATCCTGCCGCCGTATCCCGAGAATAAGGACTCTCAGTTTCACGAGAACATGCTCAAGTACGTCATGATACAATGAATCAACTCAAAAACCCCGAGAATACTAATCTCGAGATGTGCAGGGGCAAAACTCTGCGCGAGGTAGCCTTCGACGGATCCCTCAAGTTCCACGGCTTCGACGCCCTCGACTACTTCGGCGACGGCTCCTTCTACCTGATCGACACGCCGGGCCACGCGCTGGGCCACATCGGCGGCGTCGTGCGCACCACCGCGAGCCCGGACACGTTCGCCGTGCTCAGCGGCGACATGTACCACTCGGCCGGCGAGCTGCGGCCCAACGCGCACAAGCCGCTGCCGGCGCAGGTCTCGTTCCGCCCGGCCCACACGCCCACGCACTGGAGGGCGGGCTCGGTCTGCGCGTGTTCCGCCTACGACCGCCTGCAGACGTCGCGCGGCCGCAAGGTTGGGGAGCCCTTCTTCGAGGTCATCAAGGGGCATGATGTCGCCGTCGCGAACGAGTCGCTGAGGACCGCGCAGTTTCCGGATGCTTTGGAGAATGTCTTGTTCCTGTCGGCGCACGATGATGCAGTGATAGACGTTGCAGATTTCTTCCCCAAGACGGCGAATAATTGGAAAGAGCTCGGGTGGAAGGAGAAGCTCGAGTGGGCATTCTTGACACATCTGAGCAAGGATATCAAAGTTGATTAGGGGCTGCGGATTTGAACACCAGAAGGATACACGGGACTCTCTGCTCAATGATTCATGTAAAATTGCACAAACTGTTCAGGAGTGGTGATGGATTTTCAGACACAGCATAGGCCAAACAGAAACTATGTCGACAATCTTCATGTTCAAAAACAACCAGGACGCCAAACCTTACGGCCTAAAGCCTCCCGTGCGATCTCTAAAGAACCCACTGGGATCGACCTGCTTCCCAACGGTCTTTGCAAGTGCGGCATTCTCGGGCTTGAGTCTACCAAAATAGTCCTGCCGAAAGAAACCGTAGTTCATGAACACGGGCAGATACGTTTCCGGCAGCCTGCCCGCGCTCGTCCACTCCAGTACCCTGTCGCGGACGCCCGTGTAGGTAGCCTCGAGGGTGTCGGCCATCTTATCGTAGTCTGTTTGCAGGGTGAAGCTGTAGTTCACTGTAAGATTTATGGTTAGCTGTCACTGTCTTGTGCCAATCAAACAAGCTGAATCAGAAAGAAAAAAATAAGAGAAAAAGAGAAAAAGAGAAAAATACAGAGGGATAAGAACGGACGAAAGTCCTAGGTAAGAGAAGGTACGAGAAAAGAAAGAGAGATACCAGATAGACAATTTCAGAACATACTGACTTTCAATAATCATCTTATCAATATCCTCATCACAATCAATCAGATCGACACTCCTCTCCCTGGCCGCCGTGGCAATAGCCCTGGGAAACGGCTGATACGCGATAGACGCGACGATACCAGGCTCGAGCTGGACAGACCCGGAAACATTACGCCAGTGAGAATGCAACTCGTCCATGAAATCGCTGTTCTCCGCCGACGGCAGCGGAATGGTCTCGGTGCCGATGTCGACGACCGACGCCTTGACGATGACCCAGTTGCTGCCGCCGATGAGCTCCGCGTACGTCTGCGTGCGCAGCGTGTCGAGCACGGGCGCGCCGGCGTCGGTGAAGTTCTTGAACGTCGACGCGGGCGGCGCCGCGCCGTCGTAGAAGACGAAGAGGATCCAGGAGTCGATGGCGTCGGCTGTCGATCGCTCCGCCGTCACGATGACGGCCGCCTTGGGGTCCTCATTGTACTCGGTGAAGTCGCGGACCGCCTTGAGCAGCGCCGCGTCGAGGTCCGGTGTCCGGTCGAAGACCAGGTTGCCACCGTAGACGTCTCCCTGGCGGTAGGTCTGGAGGACATACGTTGTGACGACGCCAAAGTTGTTGCCGCCGCCCTTGAGGGCCTTGAACAGGTCGGCGTTCTGCGTCGCCGAGGCAGTCGTGACTGTGCCATTCGCGAGGACTATCTCGTACTCGATCACTGACGAAGCTGCCCACCCATATTGAGCAGACATGTAGGATAGACCGCCGCCCAGGACCAAACCACCAACACCGGTGTTACCAATGCGCCCGCCGACAAAGGTCCAACCGGTGCCCTGAAGCTGGGCGGCGATCTCATCCAGACGGATGCCAGGTCCAACTCTCGCAATGCCTGTATCGATGTCGAGGAGCACCTGATCCATGCGCTGAGTTGAGATCAGGGGACCGCCCTCGACACTGGCAAAGTAGTTGTTGGGACTATGGCCGCCGGACTTGATGGCAAAGGTCTCATTGTTGTCATTGAGAACTTTGATGACAGTGGCCACCTCCTCGGCCGACTTGGGAAAGATGATACAAGTTGGGAGCAAGGAAGCGCATGATGAGGACCAGTAGTCAGCCTGTTCGGTGATGTACGCCAATGATACAGGGCTGTCGACCTCGATGGATGAGATGAGCTGGACAGTGGAACACGTGTCTGCAGAGACGAATGCCGCGACGAGAGCGCCTAATAGGACCCGAGAAGCCAGCATTGTGCCGCGAATTGTGAGGGAAAATGATTTACGAGCCAGTCTCTACGGAAATATTCCCACGGTCTCATGATTTATAGGTACTCGCTTGCACTTACTTGCACTCGTGTATATCTTACACGACATCGCTTAGACCTCTGAGAATCAGCATTATCTTCTGGATGTTGTAGCTTGCCAAGACAGAAAGCTGTAGGCCTGGATCTAAGCTGAGATTTATTGAATGCAGGTCCAGGTCTGTGAAAGGAAAGATCGACGTCATGATCCGTGGTGATAAGGACCAAATTCAGAAGAAAAAAGTAGAAAAACTTTGCGCAAAAAACTGAAAGGAGACTTGATTCGAGGAAATCGAGCTCAACGGTGCTGCATGTAGCCATCTCCCAACGCTGGCCGGTTCGCGTGGCTTGACCAGGGTCAAGCGAGCGTTGATATAGAGAGTCGTCCTATCATACCGAGCCATGATCTCAAGCAGTCGTATCATATGCGGGGGAGGTAGCAGGGAGTTCGTCAGCACATTTACCAAAGATAGCCTGCATTTAGATTCCTGTTGTACAAATCGGGAAATGCTGGTCTGACCATCGCCGCCGGATCTCTTATTGCAACCCTACCGTCATTTAGGCTGCGGGATGGGCATATTGGCTCAAGTCACGCTCTGCCCTTGTGCATGTATGTACGGTTGACGATGTTGTCTGGTGTTTTCAATAGTCTCATGTAGGACAGAGGCAAGGACGGAACTATCGTCCCATGGAGACTATTTTCTGGTTACGTATTTCTGCCATTTTCTACTTTTGACGTCGGTTGGGATGAAACGATAGTATAAGCTGCATCTCGGCCGGCACTTCTGAAGCGAGTCTGTTGTTGGTGCAGAATGATAACACGGAGCCGAAGGGTGGCTGCAGTTGTGTTCCCACACAATTTAGTTCGTAGATCTCCCCTTGAAGCTGTATACCTGACAGACATTGAATCTCCATGTCGTAAACCTCGAGAAGTCGGGCGCATTCAAGTACTGGTAAGAGATGAAAGCAGCGCTGTCGATATAGCAACACAACCCGCATTGAGCATTTCAACCCAGCATGAGGTCTTTCATATCCATCTCGACCTCGATGTAGCGGATTTGAGTGAGATGGCAAAGCAGTCTGACATGGTCTTCCATTTCCGGGATATATGCTGACTGCCTGCATCCTCTCGATAGTACGGATTTGGGTGAGGATAGGATGAGATGATGCATTTCGCTTATATGCACCTATCAACGACTTGTTGCGGCATCTAGACACGCGAATATTCCTGTAAGTCTGTGAGCGAGTCCATATCATACCATGTTCTTGCCCATTAGAGATGTTCTACATATCCGCCAAGAGCCATCCCTTGTGAAGCAGAAGCGATATCCATCACATCAGCTCTGCAGCAACCACCAAGACTGGCCGCCAATCCACTGGCGGGACTTATGTATCAGAAGTCCCGGTATGTATGTTCGGTTCTTCTTCCCTGTGGCCAGCGACCAGAATAGTACGTTCTGCAAATGGGAGCAGCAGGGGATGGACCTCAGCGAGACCGCGGATAAGTAGCTTCGCCGTGGTGAACGCAGAGAGTAGATGATGTCGCAAAAGTCCTAGGCCAAGGACAAAGACGAGCAAACCGTTAAACATACCTACATTGTAGTCACCGCAATCTCGGCCAGCAATTGGCCATGAACCCGCAATTGGCGGCCGAGCCAAGCCGTCGTCTTCACGTCCAACTGGCATCAACAGTACAGCGGTTCCTGGCGAAATCGCACTCTCGTCTCTCTTTTGATGGACGTTCGCGCATTTCCCTAGCAAGCGGGTGCGAAATTAAGTGAGAATAAGTACAAGTTGTGCTTATAGATTACCACAGTATATCATCCGATCGTGACGAATAATGATCAGATAAAATTTACAGAATGAGTACAAAATTCAACCGAGAGTAAAAGTATTAACTATCTTGTTGCGCGGTCAAGACCATTATGCGAAATGGTACGGTGTTGACAACGTATTTTAGTATAGGCGCAATCTCTTTCTTCGTCACTCGCTTGCCTAGGATGCAATCATTGTGTGTGATTGTCAAAGGATGGTCGATCTTCGATCAGTTGCTGTGAGCAACGGCGACTAGAGGATCCTCCCAGAGTGGGTACCCCAAACCAGCTGTGCGTTTCGTTCCCCATAGCGCGGGAACGAGTGCCGAGAAATGCGCTACCGAGCTGTCAGACGCAGGCCGTGGGATGCTGACCCATGGTTGAGGACATAAAACGGGAAAAAGGAAGCATAAAAAACGCCGCGTGGATCCTGTGTTTAAATAGTGAAGCTTGGCGACGGACGAACAATTGCGAGAGTGTTCTCCAGCCCGCGATGATTACCTACACACATTGACTATCGGCGGAGAAGGCATCTGATTCTGGGATGCGGGGCCGAGGTCCAGGAGATTTGCCAATGTTGACCGCCCAAGAATGTCATTCGTGAATCTCGTCCGTCTTAATGAGTTGCATCATGTGAGAGAAAAGAGCATCAATTAATTTGTTAAGAGGAAACTTTTGCGCAAATCGAGACTGTGTCAGCAACGGACGTGGTGGGTTGTCTTGTCGAGATCTGCGAATACCCTCATAGGAACGAACAAAGGCCAACACCAACGGTATCCGTCATGGCGATCCAGAACGTCTACCTGATCACGTACAACGCGCTCTCCTTCCTCCTATGGGGCCACCTGACCGTGTCGACGATCCTTCAGCTGTCGGCCCTGTACGCCGAGCCCAGGCTGATCGCAGACCTGTATGCTGACGTGCTGCCACTCCTCAGCGCGACGCAGACGCTCGCACTCCTTGAGGTCGTCCACGCGGCGCTCGGCCTGGTCCGCGCCTCGGCCGCGACCACGGCGCTGCAGATCGGCGGAAAGAACCTCGTCGTCTGGACCGTCATGGTCAAGTTTCCCGAGATCATCACCGGGAATGCGGCCGGCGCCGCCTTCTTCCTCGGCTGCGTCCTGGCCTGGGGCGCCTCCGAGATCATCCGCTACGGGTTCTTTGTCGCCCAGCTGAGCACCGGCGAACCTCCGCGGTGGCTCAAGTTGTTGAGGTAAGTCCGGGTCTTATAAGCTTGATCATTGTGGTTGAAAGGACTTTGCCTGAATGAGGGAAGACTAACGATGTTGGCAGATATAATGCTTTCTTGCCTCTCTATCCCATTGGCCTGTTGAGCGAAGCTGGGCTGGTGTACCTTGCTTTGACCGAGGGCACGGGAGTGGGTCAGTTCTACAAGGGCTACCTCTTACTCGGACTTCTGACATATCTTCCTGGTGTGTACACTTGTTCTCGTGGGCATCTTACCTTTATGCTAATGTTCCATACTCAGCCGGACCTTTCTTGTATACGCACATGTTTTCTCAACGGCGGAAGATTCTCAGGCAGCTGTCCACAAAGAACAATTAAGATCCACCAGGAATAGTCCTTCGGACGATTCTACGTTAAGCATCAGATATTGGCTCCAAGACTGTATACCAGCTTACTACAAATCGTGATCACTGAAAAGGGACATCACTAGCTGAAAAAGGGGGCTGTCGCATCATTGTGGGCATAAAATCATCAGTCATTTCAGTCTGGCGTTTACCAGCCAGCTTATACGAGTACATGATACCATATAATCCCGCTTACGGTCTCTCCGAGGCGACCTGCTCGGCACTCTCGGGAAATCTCTCCGTGGCCCCAGGATACTCTCCAGTACCCTTACCCTTCATGCCCTTGTGCACACCCTCCGGCAGGTCGGCACCCTTCTGCCTGGCGCTGTCGACGCCAGCCGACGGGGCAACGCCCGCGAGCCCGCCGCTCTTCCTCCCACCGGAGCGGCTGTGCCCGGCCTTCATGTTCTCGTCCTCCATGCCCTGCACGGGCTTGCCCAGGCCTTCGTTGAGGGTCTGGGACGTGGCGCCGGTCAGGGTGTCGCTGGCGCTCGTGCGCGACGTGGCGGACTCGTTGAGGGCCTGGCCGGGGACCATGCCCTCGGTGTTGGGCTGGAAGGTCGACTCCTTCGGGGCGGTGCCGGGCGGGAAGGCCTCGGCGTGGTATTCGGGGGCGAGGTCGTTGCCGACCTTGACGCCTACGGCGTGTCCCTTCTTGGTGATGGGCTCAGAGGGCGAGATCTTGGCGCTGAACTCTTCGTTCTTGGCAGCCTCGGATGCGGCGTTGGCGCGTGTGGTAGGCATGTTGTTCGATTTGGAACCAAATATATGTCTGTTCGGTTTCTTGTTTGATGTGTTGATGATTGAAGCAGCTAATTGTGGTTGTGTGGTGTGATAGTGGGATTAATGAGTATCAAAGTCAAAGTCAAGAGGAAGCACTTTTGGGAGAACTCTACGACTCAAATACCTACTCTCGAGTCTTGTCAACCCCTCTATCAACCCCTCTATGAGGTCGTCCTCGCTGTATGATGACATCAAATGCTCATAAGCATGTGCGAGCTGTCGGTCTATCAATGGGACTTGAGCTCTGCTTCTGACATCATCCCGCCGAGCAAACAGCGGATAGCTGGGAGACGACAGAGCCAATTCTGTCAGCGATTGACGACAAATTGCAGCTCTTGCGACTGAGTTTTGACCAACGAGCTCAATGGAAGAACGATCATATTGGTGGATCATTGACTTCATCTACGCATCACTCAAGGGGGGCCGGAGCTTTTGCTGCGAACCATGTTATCAAGACGCACGATGCCCCAATTTTCTGTATCGCAATGTCCAATTGTCAAACATCAAGAATGGAGTTATGGTCAATGTGATATCGCTGATTGCGGATCATAGAATGTCTCACCTTCCTACCTTTTATCAGCCTCGCTGATGGATGAATTGTCTGAATTGTATGATTACTGGTCCACGGCTGTCAATGTTGAGTGTGGCCATATCCTGATGGCTGCAGACTGGCCGCATCCCCTACAAAGGACGCTAGAGCCTCAATCATGACTAAGCGACCGAGAGGATGTTTCCAAGGATAGATGCGGTTTGCCGATGGGACCTTTCTGGATTTCTTCTAGCCTCACGGTTTGCGGCGTCCACTACGGCTCACGGCTGTGTAGGGAGGTGGCATCGCACAGCGGAATGAGCGGCTGGCTGTGTTTGGGGGGCCAGTCTAGAAGCTGACCAGCGCATGCCGCCTCTGTCTGGCAGAGCTCGTGATGAGATAGCGTTGTTCTAGTGATGGAAGTTCAGCTGGTTTTTTTTTTTTGGCTGACGGCGTCTGCTTAAAAGCGAGCGACTTGATCGTGTTCCCCTGGATACGCGCTGACGCCGTTGCCGCTGATATGGCAATAGCTTCAAGAAAGTCATGTGCTGATTAGGGGGAAACAAGAAAAAGAAAAACAATGGCTGCTGATTCTCCTGATGCTAATGTGAAAAAGTCGAGACACAAAAAGCCACCTGAACTGACAGCTGCGGGCCGAATCGACCAAAAGCGCAGATCGGAAGCCTCCAACAGGTCTTGGCCGTTTGAGAAGTCAAAGAAGTGCCTTTTACTGGGCGTCGTTTCCCCCACCATCGGTAGCACGGGCCAACACAGCCCCCCCGCCACTCCATTATATTGCCTTTTTTTAAGAATCAAGGTTGCTCGTAAGCTCAATCAATCTACAGATAGTGGCACGGAATACAAATTGGGCGGCTTCTTTTTGTCTCAAACATGTGCAACTCCATTACAATCTAGCAAACACAAATTCGTACAAGTCTTTCAATCAGTATAGGAACTCCCAACTTTACAGTAGAGATGGACATCTTGAGCATGATTCTGTAGTCGTTGTTGCTGCCTCGTATCGCGCCTGAGGCTGTTCAAGATGTAGATACGTTAGCTTCTGTCCTAACCCGCCAGGGGAAACCAGAGATCGCTGGTCGAAAATTCCCAATTCTGGTGTGCCTTGTCCACCCGCGGATCAATACGAGACTGGCTCTGGAAGTGGCGGCGGCTAGGTTGAAATGCCCATTGAGTTATTATTACAAGGTAGCACACAGGAGGAAAAAGTACCTAGTGCTTAAACCGCTAAAAAGCATGAAATGCGACCCCAAAAGCCCGGTTTTCCAACTGGTGGTTTTAAGGCGGGCGGCCGGCGGCTAGATTCGTCCACCCACCAGATCTGTGTCCAGACTCCAGGGCTGAGAGAGTTCAACAAGTTTGATGCTGTTCGGAAATCACCAATATTATGCTTGGTATCCGTCCACATGCTGCGGCAGAAAATAAAGAACAAAGAAAAATTCTAGGTAGCAACCAGGCTTTGTTTGAATTGTCCGTCCGGATCGGGGATTTGGGAGCGCCCCTCGGGGGGAAATAAAAAAAAAGGTCGTATCAACAAAGCCCTCGAGTGTGACGTCGATGGGATGCAAGAAGGGCCCAAACGTATCGTGGTGGTAATAGTCCCCTGCGCCAAACCCTGGGCTAGCGCTGCAGCCTCCCTGGCAACCAGTTTCCAGCCAAAAGTCTTGCCAGTCACTGGCTGACCTACCTTGGAGAAGGGCAGCTGATCCCCCAAATAATACGAGATGCGACCGACACTCTTCCCAATTGCCAACTTGGAATTTTTCACACAGTAAAAACTGCAAGAAAAGGAAACAAGAAGCCATCTGTCTCTGGTTGCTTTTTCTTCGTCCGTCAGAAAGCTTTTCGCTGCTTTTCTCAAGGTTCGGCAGCTCTCAAGCTGTTCTGATCTGCCCGCCGGGATTTCGACACCCACTCGTTTGCGCCGTTACATCACTCACATTTGGACCTGACCTGACCTTGGCACAATCGCAGTCGCAGCCGGTCAGCGCAGCCCCGTTTGCAGCCAGCAGCCAGCGCACGCTTTTTCTCAGGATTTGTTGTTCAAAGGTGCATTTCCAGCTGGGCGGTTGTGCGCGAACAATCAATCCGCCTGGTCCTGATCAAATCTCTTGTGCAATTTGGTTCGGCGCATTGCATTGCATTTCAGCAGCACTGAGCACGGCAGCATCGATCGCGCCTCACTACTGCCACCACTACATTGCTGCGACCCGTCTGACAGCACTACTCTACATCCCTCCCTCCCTCAATCAATCACACATATCTGCCCTCTGCCGTGGCTGTTGCTGCTAAAGTGCAGACTAGAACACCCCCCACCATTTAATTTGAGCAGTCTGTCTCAGGATCCCAGCACAACTGTACAACGCTCGCATGACTGAGCAAGAGACCAGCAGCGATCCTCGACTCAACTAGACGAGGCGCCGGTGAATCAGAGTGCTCGTTTCGAAGCCCCAGGGCAGTCGTTCACAGTGCAGAAGCAGTCGAACGCAGCATAGCCCATCCGTTCGCCTCGGGGGCCCTGCTCCATTCCTAATCTACTGCATACCTCCCTACCTTCCTAATTGCAGCATCCCGGATCCACTCTGGGCTATAGGACGCACGGAAAGCAACTACCAACCTGGTCCTGGACCCGGGCAGAGAGAGTCAAGAGTCCAGACACATAGACAGGCGGACGTGCCAAACCATGGAACGTGAGCGTCGCTACTCGTTTGACTCCGACCCTGGCGAACGTGCGCCATTAGACAGTTCGTCCAACCATAACCATTCAGTCTCGCCATCTCGCCGAAACAACAATCGCAACTCTCAACCACACTACTACCAGGACGAGCCGCCCACCATCTACAGAGACGACGTTCACACCTCGCCCACACGCGCAGGTGCCCATTCCAACTCGGATTTCGCTCGCTTGAGGGAGGAACGCCGTCGCAGCCGTCTCGCCGAAGGTGCTGCTGTCGGTACTGGAGCTGGGGCCGGAGCTGGTATTGCCTTGGCAGCAGCGGATTCATCCAGACCGCCGCCGCCGCCGCCGCACCGAGAGAGCTTTCAAGGCAGATCCGACTGGACCACTGGAGCCGCGCCGACCAACATCACACCTGGCATTGACAACTTTAGCGAAACTGCTGCTGGTGGACTGGCCGGTATTGCCACGACTGTAGCTCAGCAGAACGCCCGACAGAGCGGGATTGACGCCATGAGAGGAAACGACGGTTACGACTATGGCCACGGCCAAGGCTACGACCAACAATCATACAACAACCAACATTCACAACAACAGGGCTCGCCTTATGGCCAAGACCCATACAACAGCTACGACCAGCACTACGACTCAGGCTATGGTCAACAAGGCTACGATCAAGGATACAATCATGGATATGACCAGAATTACCAGAACTCGAACCAGCAATACCTCAATGCATCATCGAATTCGGCGCCCATGGCCGCAGCTGCTGTGCCTTCTGGCATGGTTACCCCTAGAAGTCAGAACAGCTACGGCAGCGACCCTTTCAATGACTCCCGGTATGCGCTTGACCAGCGACTGGGTCCCGGCGTTGGCCATTTCGACCCTCACGACATTATGGATGACGGAGACGATGGCCTCGAGTATAATCGGAACTCTAGTAGAGGCAACGTTAGCGGGGCCGCTGCCGCTGGCGCCGCCGCTGGAGCCACAGAGGCCTATGCCCCTGTCGGCGGGTCCGGCAATCTTGGTGGAGCAAAGGAACAATCAGAGTGGATGAAGAAGCAGTCGGGAAGCTCCAAGAAGTGGAGGTGGTTGATCATCATTGTCGTCGGTATTCTCATTGCTGGCGCCGTCGTCGGTGGCGTCGCTGGTGGTATGCTTGCCAACAGAAACAAGAAGAGCACATCGGGACAGTCGGCCGCCGACGACACCTCGGAGAATGGCGATCTTGACATCAACTCCAAGGAGATCCAGGCTCTGCTCAACAACCCTGACTTACACAAGGTCTTCCCCGGCGTCGACTACACACCACTGAACACGCAATACCCCGACTGCTTGTCCAACCCGCCATCGCAGAACAACATTACCCGAGATGTCGCAGTGCTCAGTCAGCTGACCAACATCATTCGTCTCTACGGCACGGATTGCAACCAGACCGAGATGACCATACACGCGCTCAAGCAGCTCCAGATGGAGGATACCATGCGAATTTGGCTGGGCGTCTGGCAGGATGGAAACACGACGACCAATGACCGTCAACTCTCGCAAATGTGGGACATTCTGGAGACTTACAAGGACGACTACTTTGAGGGTCTCATCGTCGCCAATGAAATCCTCTTCCGCGAGCAGATGACCGAGACTGAACTTGGCGACCTCCTCGACAGCGTGCGAACCAATGTGACGAGCATGGGACTTAATCTCAAGGTTGCCACGTCAGACCTGGGAGACAGCTGGACATCCAGCCTCGCAGCCAAGAGCGATGCCATCATGTCCAACATTCATCCCTTCTTTGGTGGAATCAATGAGAAGGAAGCTGCCGCATGGACCTGGGTTTTCTGGCAAGGACACGACTCGGGCTTTATGAAGTCTGATGCCGCTGACAATATCATCTCCGAGATTGGATGGCCTTCCGAGGGCGGCATGGACTGTTCTAGTGACACGGAATTCGACTGCCCCGACATGGCCGTCGCAGGTATTGATGGTCTCAACACGTTGCTTGATGGCTGGGTCTGTGACGCTCTGACCAACGGCACCAACTATTTCTGGTTCGAGATGTTCGACGAGCCCTGGAAGATCCAGTTCGACACGGAGCACCAAGCATGGGAGGATCACTGGGGCCTGATGGATGTGAACCGAAAGCTCAAGGACGGTGTCAAGATTCCCGACTGCGGTGGAACTGAAGTCGCTGCCATCAAGAAGAAGAAGAAGAAGGCTTAGTCCAACGCAGATGATGAGGGATGATATGGAAAGGGGCAACTGAAAGCCAACGTACAAGGAGTTTTTGACTTTGACATTTGGGGGAGTTGATCTGTATCATAATGATTGGACTGCGTCATGTGAATTGGGCATTCGGAGCCCTCCTTCATTTTCCAGGAACCGAGCCCTGAGATGTAAAGGAACCACACGAGGATGCCGAAAACAACCTTATAGAGCCGGAAAAACAGCTCAGCGTGGGTACGCATTGTTGATATGAGCTATGAAAGGAACACGCATTGGCCATTGGTATTTGTCCAAGGATTCATTTTCACAAGTGGCTTGGACCACCCTCTGTAGAATAAGAAGTATTCCAGAACAGAATTTCGATTTCACATTTTACAACTTTCGTCCCATAATCTAATGTGCACAATTGGATGAAAAGGCTGACAAGATGCAAGAATTGAATGTATTTAGTTTTTTATATCCAAAGCACAGCCGGTATCTACTTAGTCGGCGGCGTGTTTTTTGTTTACGACTCCTTGTCTATACACTTTGCACCAGAATCAGTAATACCGAGCCGTTGCAGCCTCCCGAGCGCCTCCCTCTTGTCCTCTTCGAAAGCCAGCTGAGCGGCGTCCTCCTCGCGCTTGAGCCGGAGCAGCACCTCCTCGTTGGACTCCCACTTGGGACGAGGGACCTCGACCTCGGTCGTCTTGATATCATTCCCCTCGGCCTTTTCCACCATGACGGCGGCGGCCGAAGGAGAGGGCGAGCGGCTGCCCCAGAAAGCGGCCCAGCGGTTCTTGGACTTTTTGGGCGCCGCTGCCCCCCCGGACGAAGAGGAGGTGGTCAGGCTGCTCCCGCTGCCCTGCGAGACGAGAGACCCCGACGATGATGACCGCGAAGATAGCGAGAGGACCGACTCAGGCTTGACGTGCGAGAACGACCCGCCCAGCCCGGCCTCCGAGTCCACGCCGTACGGATTGTTCCTGCTCTCCGCCTCCATGATGGCCTCGTACTCGCCCGGGCTCGGCAGCATCGAGTGATTGGCGGCCGAGCTCCGGCGGCGCCGCCGGGTGCAGAGCCGGCCCTCGTCGTCCGAGTCTTCGGAAGAGTGGTAGTCCGAGTCGTCGTAGTCGGTCGGGTCCCGGAGGCGCCGCCGCGTCGGGTCTCGTAGCTGCGACCCGGCCGACGGGCTGGGCTTGGGTTTGAGCGGGCGGAGGCCGTGGAGTTGGGGCTGGTCGGAGGTCTGCGAGGGGGAGGTGCGGGAAGGAATTTTTATGGTTAGTTTTCCTACCATTTTCACGGCGGGATTTATTTTGGATAGAAGCGAAGGGGTAGAATTGAATGATTAGATTGGAATCTCTTAAAGAGAAAGAAAATATCAAGAATGCCAGATTCTTGATGTGTTGAAAAATTGGTATGAATATCTGAATGTAGGATAAAAATGTCATGATATATAGGGTCGACAGTGGGGTTTATTATACTTGCAGACATGCTTTGATCGTTTAAAGTGTCAAGTGAGGAAGGGACAATTGGCTTGTCAGTCTTTGTTACTTAGATGCGTGTTCCATTGATGTGCTGTCACCATATCCCTTCACGCCTTTGCCTGACAGGTAAAGGGAGGCATGTCCTTGTATGTCTTCACCTAGTCGACGACAGCTGCTTAGGTCTAGGCTTCTATCACATATTATTTTGGCTCAGAACGCGTTGTATATAGATGTCTTGATGACTAAATTGAGCATTCGCAAGTCAATCACCAAAATGTAGCATCGAAAGGGCAAACGAGGAGTTTTGGTAATGCTCTACTAGCAAATCGCCGTTGAAATCTTATGAAAGCAAATATAAGTCCTTTACACAAACCTCCGCCAATGTCCTTTGTCCCTTGCTCGCGGTACATTGGGTGATGCCTCCCTAGAGAAGAGAGCTGGGCAATTGTTTTTCTATTATCCAATGAATAATTAGTACCAGGTAGCAGCACACTATCGCTACGTTCGTTGTCTACAGTATCTTGCCTTCAATTTGATCCGCCTCACAAAAACATTATTCATTATCACCGGAGTATGTCGCCCGCACAACAATTCCAACTCCACAGCCTTCTCGCCGATACCCATCACCTCATCTAAATCGTAAATCATTTTGTGAGACACTGATTAGCGACGACCCTTCCCTGCGAACGGCATGTATAGCGGCAAAACCGTGACGACAGCATCACCACTCCTATGCACGCTGCGCCTCACAAACAAGACCGCAATACTAATCTGCTCGAGACAGCACAGCGCGCACGTAGCCCACTGCAAATATTGTAGGCGCGGGAAATCGTCGACGTACACGCCGAGCCGATCCAACTGGTTCTCCCCCGCGGCCGGGAACTTGAGGCTCTTGCAGGCCTGCAGCGTGGCCAGGGACAGCATGAAGCCGAGCATGAGGCCGTAGGCATTGAGGATCGCTGTCAGCGCAAAGGCGAACTTGTACGCCTTGTTGCTCGACGGCGCTGCCGAGAGAAGCCAGTAGAAGACGGTGCTGGACAGGAACAGGACCAGGAAGCCGATGGGGATGCCCGAGGGGAAGATTTCTTTGCGCAGGGTCTCGGAGAGCGGGAGGAGCGAGCTGAGCGTCGAGTTGAGGCCTTGGATGCTGCCCGTGTTGTTTTGGCCCATCAGCTCTTGGGTGAATTGGTTGGTTAGGGGTTCGTTGTTGTCGTACTTGTTGTGGGCAATGCATGCCGTCGTGTTGGATATAGCTTGGCTGGAAGAGCTGTCGATGGCGACGCAAGTACCTGTAGGCATTGTCATGCCAATGGTCAGCGACGGGTGTAAAAATATACTGGCAAGTGTTGGAACATACCGAGGTATCCGAGTCGGACCTGCACCGGGACGGTGTCGTTGGACTTGAGCTGCACGATGTACAGCTCATCGTTGTAGAGACAACCGCAGGCGATGTATACTGGTTCTTCTTAGTAATGATCGTCTCAAGGTATATGAGACGTTTGGACTTACTGCTCATGGCTGCAGCAGCGATAAAGAGGGCAATAGACAGGCAGAGCCATCCAAACACGCTTTTATGCGGCTTGCCTACGACGCTAGTATCAGTGTCATGTTTCGTTTGCTTCGTTTTGGTGGTTGACGAACCCATTGGTGCGTAGTTGGGCTTCCTTGGAGTACGAGCTGCCCTGTTGCCATTTCTGCGGGGTGCTTTTCCGAAGCGCATTTTGAGGTGGGTATTAGTATCTGGAGAGTATAAGTCTAGGAAAGCGTCTGGTACTAGTGAACGGCGGGAGATATTTCAAAAGAAACTTGATGATCTTGAGTGCCAGTTTGAGTTCGAGATCAAAGTCGGGTTGCTATCATTGATATATATCCGTCCCAGAACATGTGCACATCGATCAAGTTCGAGGCGGTGCATCAACATCTTCATTCACGACTTCGGCCAACACGTCCATGATGAGAATGACTTTTCCGAATGCAGTCAGCTAGCATAAAGGTTCAGTCTTTGGAGGTGCTATACATAGAAGAGTGCATACAGGGGTCTGTTTGAGTGCGTTCAGCTGTCCTGGCAGCCTTGCTGTATCTTGTCCAAAGGTACCACCAGCATCTAGAATTGGCGAGACACCAATGCAACGCAGCCTCGTCTTGTCTGACGGAATGCAGTGGTTGAATACTACTGGTTCTCTTTGACCCGAACGCAGTTTGGTCCTTGGCTTGAACATGTCAGTTCTCCCCTTTTTCAATCAGATACCCACGTTCGCATACAAGAGTTCTAGACTTTGCACTATACAATAGTTTTACGAAAGTCTCCATTTTGGGTTCTATCGGGTGGAGAAACGCATTTTTCCTCCGATAACACAGAAAATTGGATGATTTGACAGAAAAAGTTTAAGAGATTTCGGATGATCTACTTTATTTCTACAAGTTCATCTGAATTTAATATCTTTTTCTTAAGCGGCGTATTTACGATGTTCGGACAAAACGTATTACTTAGCCGTACGACGAATCATCACTTGTATTTTGACCATCGCAAAGGGTGTGCAAATCCTTCCAGATGCAATGAGCTGTTACCAAGTATGCATGCGAGGCTGTCACATGTAGGATAAGCTTTCTTGTGCAGAAATGCACTTTCGCCATCCTTAATTAGGACTTGTCGCGCATCTTTGGGCCCTTCATGCTGTGCCAAGACGAGCTGTGGAGGCGGAGCAACATTATATACTTGCATTTCATTCGCGACGTTGACAACCGTGATGCGACCGTGGGTCCAGCTGTCAAGTACGTGCTGCAAGGTCGCATGCAAACACTGGAGCGATACAACCATTTCGGTCTTGTCAGACAGAGACTTATGCTCCCGACCCCTTCAAAAAGGAGAACTGGGATGATTTTTTGATCCCAAAATAAATCTAGCATATCCGTATTGGCTGACTGCATACCTACCTAGGTAGCCTTCTGCTGGGAAGACCGCAGCCTTGCCCAATCTGATATGAAGCACGAAGCCACCAGACTTTTGGGGAAATATTTACGACTGTGTTTGGGGTCTCCGGACATGCATTGATCTGTTTTGGGAAAGTCCGCGACACATTCTGGCAGGATTGATGGAAGGAGTCTTCACATGTGATGATGCGATGTCAGTGGCTGTGGGACTTTGCTGCCCTCCAAGCACTGGATGTTGTGATATTATTTCAACATTACCTAATGTTCAAAGAGCTTGAACCCTCCAGGCATGGCAGTCTGAAATAGACCTGTCGGATCATAGGTCTTGCTATTATCGCGCAAGAAATCTCTATCTTTCGAGCCATAGCTAGAAATCGGGTTCTACCAGGGTGCTGCATAATTCAGGTAAAGAATAGGGTGATCATCTCCAAGCTCTTTTGCCTTGACCTCCAGCTTCTCCAGCATCTCCTGCGCTCGGCTCTCAAATTCGTGGTCATCTTCAGCGTGGTCCCAAGCGGGGTTCAATAGCAGGTTAAAGAAGTTGCCATCTGCTTCGGATAGTCCTAGCACGTTTCCGCCGCTGTCGCTGCTTCTGGCGCTGATCACGCTCGGTATCGGTTGTATCGCAAAAGCCCACTGCGAATTGGCCACCGTCTCGAGACCTTTGGTCATGTCTTGCGATACTTCCCAGATATAGCGCAGCATTTCCTCATTCACCCTGAACGTGGCAGTAGCGAATAGCTGTCGTCGGCCATTGGGGGCGGTCAAAGCCATGTCCCAGGAGATGTTTGCTATGCTGTTCACCCGCAGCGTGTTCACCATACTAGGAAGCGCCGTAAGTCTATCAAAAATGCCCGGAGGTTCAAAAGGCTCCGTGTACTCGAGATTGGACAAGATGAACCACGCGTTGTGCTCTGCCTGCCACCCCGCAGCCACAATCAAGGCCGCGCTGGTGTCGTAGTCGGGCGCATCTGCAATTTCCGCAAAGGCCGACAGCGCCTCGCTCATGTGCGAAGCTTCCAACACTAGAATACCGCCCCAGATTTTGCCTCCCGGCAGCTCAAAGGCCGGTAGGGTGAAGGACGTCACGATGCCAAAGTTGCTGGAGCCTCCTTTCAGGGCGCGCCACAAGCTCGGGTTGCTCGTTGCGTTGGCGTCTACGATTTCGCCTGACGCGAGGACGACCTCGAAGTTTTGTACATTGTCGCACACGAAGCCATACTTCGGCGAGAAGAATGATATGCCACCGCCCGTGATTAGGCCGCCGACTCCAACACTGCCCATGCGGCGGCCGACCGTTCCGAGACCCTCGGTCTCGAGAGCGCTGTACACATCACCCCACCGATTACCGGGGCCGATGCGGACTGCAGATCTGTCTGGGGCGACTTCGATGTGGTTGAGGCTCGTGAGGTCGATCAACATGCCCGAAGTAATGCTCGCCGAGCCTGCTGCTGGTGTGTGTCCGCCAGAGCGTACCGCGAACTGGCATCCCTCCTCCCCGGGAAACAATTTCTGGGCGACTTTGAGGGTGAAGACCGAGACGGCGACATCTTCCTTGGTCGTCGGCTTGACTACGCAGGCAGGCTCCAATGATGATGCTTGTGTGCTCCAAAAGGTGGACAGCGACGCATGATAGTCCTGTGCGAGTTCCGCAGAGGTCGCAACCTTGCCTCTGAGAAGTTCAGAGAGTCCTGAGCACTATACCACGTCAGCTTTTATGATCAGAGTATGGCGGTATAAGAATTAAGACTTACACAAGTCCCCTTGTCGGACAAAACCGTCTCTACTTGGTCGTATGAGGGCAGCGAAAAGGAGGTATTACCACTCGCTGTGAAGTCCCATGTTGGCAACAAAGACGTTGATGCATTCAGGGATGTCCATTCCATTCCGGCAGCCATGGCTCCGAGAGCAAATCAGTGCGCCTCACACGACTGCAAAACTTGATTCTATTAAGAAAACAAGCACTCGTCTCAACTTGAGACCAGAAGACATTGTTGTAAGACAGGAAAATCATCCTGGTCTGTTGGTCCGTCGACTGTCAGCGCGAAAGTGGTGGTGATTGGCAGGCAGCCAAAGTCGTAGAGGCCGAAGACGGCGGCTGCTAGTGCTGATCAATTCTGGATCAAAACGCCTTTTATTGCCAGTGCACCACAAATACGCATCGAATACGGAGAGGGCATCCCCTGCTTTGTATCTGTCCAATTCTTTTCCATATTCTTATTGGCATTCTTCAACCTGTTCCGCTTGCATTTGAATGGCAGTGGTATTTTGAACTCCTGTGGCAATGGTGGTTTGTTTTGCCGCCTGCGCCCGTCACGCCAATCAGAGCTGATGATGCCTCGCGTCGGAATGGGTTGCATACAGCCACGTGATTGGGATGCGCCGGGCGACAGGCAGTCTTGAGTTCTCGCTACCCCTCTCACAGCCTTACGACTCTCCCGATGCAAAATACTCTGTCAATAGTAACTGTCGTCAACCACGATGCATCGCCATGCGTCTCCTCTCCTTGCAAGAGGACGGGCAGCTGTCCCTGACCAACGACATCATTGAACCCATCCCTCTCTATGCCATCCTGTCGCACACCTGGGGCAAAGACGAAGAAGAAGTCACATTCGAGGACCTCGCCCTCAACATCGAGACGAAAAAGAACGGGTATGGCTATCACAAGATTGAATTCTGCGGCAAACAGGCCGCCGCCCATGACCTACGCCATTTTTGGGTAGACACATGCTGTATCAACAAGGCCAGCAGCGCTGAGCTACAAGAGGCCATCACTTCCATGTTCCGGTGGTACCAGAACTCGACCCGTTGTTATGTCTACTTGCCCGACGTGCAGCTGGATGATCAGGACCCAACAGGATGGGAGTCGGCTTTCCGGAAAAGCAGATGGTTTACCCGTGGCTGGACTCTGCAAGAGCTCCTGGCGCCCTCTTCAGTCGAGTTCTTCGACAAGGACGGCACACGTCTCGGCGACAAGGTATCACTTCAGGATCTTTTGCACGAGATCACGGGTATTTCAATCGAGGCATTGCAGGGCCGCCGCCCGTTATCCACATTCAGCGTCAATGAACGCTTCCTCTGGGCCCGAGGCCGCGATACGAAACGTAAAGAGGATAAGGCATACTCTTTGTGGGGGATATTTGGCGTTTCTCTGTTCTCCAACTATGGCGAGGGCGAGGACCATGCCATGAGAAGGCTCCGCATCGAAATTGAGCATCCAGTGACCAATGGTAGGTGGAAAAAATCCCCCAAGAGAATCAAGTTTTGACAGTGAGCAGCAGATTCAGGAACCCATCTCGTTGTGCCAATCGAGAGAAATAGAGCATTTGTTGGGCGGGACGCCATTTTGCATCATCTTATGAACATCATTTCTCCGCAGGCCGACCCGCAAGACTGTCAGCGAGTGGTTATCGAAGGACTGGGCGGCATTGGGAAGACCCAAATTGCCCTAGAAGTTGCATTTCGCCTCCAAGAAAAGGACCCCAGTTGTTCTGTCTTCTGGGTGCCTGCTGTCAGTGAAGCTACTCTCATAAATGGCTACCGGAATATTGGTCGAGCACTGAGTTTGCCTGGAATTGACAACGAGAATGCCGATGTGAAAGCTTTGGTTGCAGCTGCCCTCGGCAAAAGTACCAGCAGGTGGTGTCTGATTATCGACAATCTTGATGACACTGAGCTGTTGTCCACGACCAAGGAGAATCACGGAATCGGCGAATATCTGCCGTTTAGCACCAAAGGTTGCATTCTCTTCACAACGCGTAACCATGAGATCACCACCCAGCTTGAAATATCGCTGGACCGAACATACTCAATAAACGAGATGTTTGAGGATGAAGCACTGAAGATGCTCGCGACGGCATTAAAACCGAAGCAAATGCAAGATAACGAAAGTACAAGGGCCCTACTCGAGTCATTTTTCTACTTGCCATTGGCGATTAAGCAAGCAATCGCATACATGTCTCGGACCGGTATATCGACCAAAAATTACTTGGAAAACTATCGCCTATCTGACTCTAATCGTATCACCCTGCTGAGCCAAAATTTCAATGATCGAGGTCGCTATCGTGATACTGCTTGTCTTAATCCCATTGCTACAACCTGGTTGATTTCTTTCAGTCACATCGAGAAGAACCATCCCCTGGCGGCGGAATATCTCAAATTCATATGCTTCATGGCTGAGGAAGATATTCCCAGGTTGTCTTTACCATTCGACGAGAAAGATTGCCAGTTGGACGAAGCCATCGGGGTCCTCCTCGGCTACTCTTTCATCACACAGAGAGATGATGGCGACTCGTTCGACATGCATCGACTTGTCAGGGTGGTGATACGCAATTGGATTGGATCTGAATTTGATCGGTATCTCCTTGTGGCAACGGAGAAACTCTCACAGCTCTATCCCGAGCCCAAACATGTGAATAAAAGTGCCTGGATGAGGTATTTGCCGCATGCAGAAGTTATTTTGGATTCGAACCGTTCTGGGTCTGGAGGAGAAATTGCAGCTGATCTCTACTGGAAAGTTAGCAAGAGCTATAATCTGTTAGGCAAGTATTCTAGGTCAGAACAGATGATTCAAAAAAGTTTCTGTATTATAGAGAAAGAGCTTGGTCCGAATCACCGAAAAGCCCTTGGCTGCAAAGACGATATCGGAGTTTGTCTCAAACTCCTAGGGAGATACAAAGAATCAGAGCAAATCCATCGACAAGTACTGGACACCTGCCAGAAGGAGTTCGGACCCAGGAACCCTCTGACGCTTCGGTCTATGTCTAGGTTGGCACATACACTTCATCATCTGCATGCATACAACGAAGCAGAGCAGATGAGCCGGGATGCATTTCAGCTACGGCAAGAAGTGTCTGGGCTAAGACATGAGGATACGCTTGATAGTATGTACGCTCTGGCAGACAATCTTGGATACCGAGGCAAACACGTCGACTCAGAAGAGATGCATCGAAAATTGCTATCTCAACGTCAAGAGGAGTATGGACCGAGGCACCCTCGAACACTATGTTCTATGAATGCCCTCGGTATTTGCCTTACAAATCTAAAGAGACACCACGAAGCAGAGCAAGTGCATCGCGAGGGATTGAGAATCATCTCAGAGGAGCTTGGGCCTGACCACCCAGACACTCTGCTAGGTTTATGTAACTTAGGGCGTGCGCTTATGGATGTGGGAAAGACCGAGGAATCCGAAATCCTACTTCGGCAAGCTGTGCAGGCCAGCAACGAGACGCTCGGGCCGGCACATCCGACCACGCTGGATGCCTCGAAAAATCTTACAAACCTTTGGAAGAAGCTTGGAAGACACAGCGAGTTGTTGGAGTCATAGTAGCAGCCGTTAGACTTGGTAAGAATATGGTGTCAACTGCGGGTTTGCCGATACGAGGGCTGCCCTTTGCTATCACTTAAGCGGACCACAAACTGTACAATGTATCAAGTGATTTGCTCAAAGATTGTCTTTTGCACGAAGCCTATTCATGTAATCCCTTATCAAAACTGACCTAGTGTCTCAAGCGATACAGTCAAGAGCTTGCCTATGACCTCTGCGCAAAGTAGGGCGTGATAGGGGATAACACTAGTCGGGTGCAGCCACAATCTTTGACTTCCGTCAGGCGTGATAAAAGACGAACAAGGCCCCAGAGCACATCCAACGCGTCCATCACTTGTGATTGTCTTTGTTCTCTGTAGGCTGGCCATGCTTGATAAGTTCCGGGATATTTCGTCATAGCTCATTCTTAGCACATCCTCCATAGCGCTGACAAATGTTTTGTGGCGTGGCACGTATGATATGATGTCTAGCGCCAACAACAGCGCGTTTTCATGTCAAGCCCTCGCAATTTGAATACGGCTATCTCTGGACTTGATTCGATCGTAAGTCTGACATTTGACATACCATCTGCTCGTCTTGCTTCCAATTGGCTATACCATGTCACCGGCTCAACCCGAGGAGGTCCTGTGCCAGCCTCAGGCTGTAGGCTCTGCCTATGCCAACAAAAAGCCAGGAGCTCGGGAGCAGCTCATCAATCTCTGTCACTCCCTCATCTCAACCCTGGAACTCCCAAGTGAGGCCATCCAGCGGATGGGTTGGGCCGAGCCTGCTAGGGCTGCTCACTGTCGTATTGCCGTAGAGCTGAAGCTATTCGAGATCCTCGAAAATGGCCACCAAGGTCTCAGCGCCGAGCATGTCGCGGAGGAAGCAAGTACGAACCCGGTCCTAGTATCTCGAATGTTGAAACACCTTGCCGCTATGCACGTTATCGGAGAAAATGAGAAAGAATTTACCTCCACGCCGCTTAGCACTACGCTGACAGAACCTAAATATCGAGACGGCATCATCTACACTTATGATGTCGCCGGGCCTTCGTTCCGTCACTTGCCAGAATACCTGAAGAGCACCGGATTTGCACTGCCGACCGAGTTAGCTGACGGACCGTTCCAAGCGGCCCACAAGTCACAACTACCCTTCTTCGCTTGGCTGGACCAGAACCCGCCGTACCTCGAGGTATTCAGCAACTACATGTCAGCATATCGCGCCGGGAAACCATCATGGGTAGACCCGGGATTCTACCCAATTCGGTACCGCCTCGGCAAGGTGTACGACCCTGACTGCAGCGAGGTGCTCTTGGTCGACGTTGGAGGAGGGATCGGCCACGACCTGCAGGAGCTCAAGAGAAAGCACCCCGACCTCCCGGGAAAGCTCGTTCTACAAGATCGAGCCCAAGTTATCGCCACAGTGCCGGATGCCGGGGTTGTATTTGAACCAATGGACCGGCACGACCAGCTCATTGATCAAGACCGTCGAGTAGCCGGTCTTCATGGCGGGCTTCAGCTGTTCGAGAATCTTGACGCAGTCGTCGTCGCTCCAGTCGTGGAGGAGCGAGTGCAGATAATAAGCGCGGGCGTGCTTGATGGGCTGCGGCGTGAAGAAATCGTGGAACGCAAGGCTTCGTGGCCGATCACGTCGATGGATCACTTGATGATGGTGCTCGGTGCCATGAAGGAGCGGACGCAGGCGGACTGGGAGAACATCCTGACGCGAGCTGGATTCAAGGTCGTGCAGGTTTATTCGTACGAGATGGGCTCGGAAAGCTTGATCGAGGCGGAACTGGCGTAGGGTGTCCTTTGAATCGGATACTGGTGGGCACGTGAGCCTGATGAGAACCGAGTCAGTTCTTCAATCTTGTCAGCCCCATCATGTGCCAGCATCTCGTTGATATATAATACTCGGATATGCGGAACATTTTGTGACTTTCGAGTTTCCACATCCTCCAGGGTATTTCGCAAGCGACCGAACTATAGCAGAATTGCAATAAGAAAAGCCCCATAGAAATGCCACTCTGGCTGATAAACTGCAAGTCTGGTATTCGACGTCGGCGGTAAGACAATACAGTCACAATTTAGATCATGATGGACCGATGCCAAGCGATCTGAGTCCACCGTACAGAAAATTTACCAAGACCATTTTTAGAATTGTTATGTGGTATCTGGTGATCCATCAGAGCCGCTCTAGATGCGACGTACCCCTGTCGAGCACTATATGGACGACAAGGAGATGTAAAAAAAAATCACACCCCTAGCAGCCGGCGGCAACATGCCCATCCCCTTGGGCGGAAATGAACCGATGTGTGCGACAAAAATGCCGAAATCTGCGTCCAATGAGCAGTAACATATGGTAACTGCATCTTGGTAAGCATGATCCAGGCTTGAGAATAATCATCATGGCAGTGGTTGTAAGAGTCATGTCAAAGTGTGTAGCAGCGGATAAAGTCTCAAATACATGGACTCTGTCAAGGAGAGTCACGGCTTGAAAACTTGTTGGCTCTATGTGTATTCGATACACGACGCCACGCCGTATATGGTAAACTGCTACGAAGTCATCGTCACTGGACCTGAAGAAGAATATAGGGTGCCCGTTTGCACCTCGGAGCCGCATCCTAAGTGGAGAATGACTTTGGCGGCTATCGCCGAGCAAACACCTGCCCTCGCGTGACTCTTGCTGGGCCAAGCTGTGATGACCGCAAGGGATAGATGGGATGCTGGCAAATGATCGGATGAATGTTCATCAGCCGTTTAGAAAAGTAGAAACAACAGATGCCTTTACATGGCCATAAGCGAGTCCCCTGCCCCTTAAGATCCACGGTATAGGCGGCAGTTCCTAAGTTTGCTGTGCATTTTGCTGGTGATTGAACCGTGCAGCGTAGATCCCAGCACGAATCACCTAGGCCCGGGGATCCACTGGAAAGGAACCCGGGGTTGGGGCTCTGTCGGCCGCGACCCAGCTAAAAAGCCAACTGGCTGCTGGCCGATTTAGTGCCCGCTCTCGATCATAGCGCCCTCCTTGCCCTCCTGCTAATTTGTGTCCCACCTGAGGGGCGTCGCGAGTTTCGCGCGTTACCAACAACTGCTGCTGGTTGGGTTCGCCAATCCCCATCCCCATCCCCCCCAGCATTCAGGTTGATGGAAGAGTGGAAGCCTTCTGGAAACTCGCGATACCACCTCGAACCACATCTCATCATCCACAATCCCCTATCGTGGACGACTCACCGAGGCAAGCGACATGAACCCAATCTTTTGTTCTCCCAGTCGGACCGAGACCAGATTTCTCGAGAGAGCTGCTGATTGCCTTTTAGGCTCTGCGGATGGGGACGGTCGATCAGATGGATGCGACTCAATAGCAACTTTGCTAATGAGATCCTAGGTTGGGATCAGACCGACATCGCCATCCCATCTTTCGCTTCATGCCGACGACGTATCCATTCCAATGCAGATGCGTACGTACTCGGCGCTACAGAGTGTACTCTGTAAATCAGCCTCCGCTCGCAGTTGGCGCCGTGCTGGTCTTGGCTCGTCGTCGTCCGACTTCACCTGAACTCTTGGCCGTCGACCCCCTGTAGGTGGACCCGTTTCACTATCGCGGTGCCTCTCCCATCTTGGATCAGGTTGTTTATTTGAGTCCTCGGCGTGCCAAACGTGCCCACTCGAATCATCTAAATGACGGCGCATTCGTCGGCTTCCAATATCGGCGCATAGCCGTTGAAGCTAAACGAGAACCACATCCTCGGAATGACGAGGTCAGGTATAGCTCCGCTGCTCATCTAGCAACGACTCTAGACCCAACCCGGCGATCCACTCGAGCAGACAATACTAATCTTCGACTTCGTGATTGGATCACTCACCACCTCGTCCATGGTTTCGAGGGGATGCGGCTCCGTTCTGGAATACCGGCATCGCGTCATGCTGCCTGTAGTCCTGTAGTGGTATGCCGGCTCTCGTGAGCCTCCTCCTGATTCTGCCAAGGCCGGAAATGTATATTACTCCTGGTTAATTCCTCTCTTTCCGGCCTGTCTTTTGTTTCTGTAGCAAACTTTCAGTTCTCCAAGGAATACACTTCATTCTCAAGTCGTTTGGTTTTCCAGGCGCGTCCTTTCTCTCTCAAAGCCTTGACGGCTGTTTCGTTCTTTTTTCTTCCCACTACTCTCTTTGAAAACTTTTATCACAATGAAGCTGACTGCTTCGGTTACGGCCACCATGGCGCTAGGCGCCTCGGCCGCTGGCACATTGAACTATACTGACAGCTATACTGGAATTTCCTTCTCCGGATACAGCGATGGCAAGGGTTACCTCTTCGGTATGGCTCTGCCCGAGACCATCGGCACCGATGCCATCATTCAGCTCGTCGCTCCGGCCACCGACGGCGCCGGTTGGGCAGGTTTCGATTTCGGTGTTGAGATGGCCAACAAGCTGCTCCTCTGTGCTTGGCCCAACGGCGACGCCGTCGTCACTGCGGCTCGCATTGCCACCACATACGCCAACCCTACAGCTTACACGGGAGACGTGACCTTTTACCCCATCGACGATGGTACATATGTCAACAGCACTCACTACTCGGCAACTTTCCTTTGCTCGGGCTGTATCACCAACGATGACGATACCTTCCTCACCTCGGACACCTCCAATGCCATCCTCGGATGGGCATACTCGGACACTGCCCCGACTACCCCGAGCGACACCTCGTCCGCCTTGAACTACCACTCGGCTGGTTTCGGTGGCTTCGGCATGCCTCTCACCTACGCCCAGAGCGCCGACTACGACACATGGGCTGCTCTGGCCAGCTCGACCGCCTCTTACCCGGCCACTACCACTGGTAGCAACTCTACCACTGGCGGTAACTCGACCACTGGAGGCAACTCGACTGCCACTCCCCACACCACCACATACTCCAACGAGACCTACGACTACATCATTGCTGGTGCCGGTCCCGCTGGTCTGATTGTTGCTGGCAGACTTGCCGAGTCTGGTGCCTCCGTTCTCCTGATTGAGCGTGGTGGCGCCTCCACCTACTCTAGCGGTGGTGATGCTACTGTCTCCTGGAACAGCAGTGTCACCCAGTACGATGTTCCCGCTGAGGCTTACTACCTGTCTTCTGCTTCGCAGACCGACGAGTACTGCTCGGACACTGCTTCCATGGCTGGATGTATCCTCGGAGGTAGCGGTATGGTCAACGCCTTGATGTACGTCAAGCCCCAGGACAAGGACTTTGACGACAACTGGCCTACTGGCTGGAAGTCTTCCGACGTTTCTGACGCTGCCGACCGTCTCTACGAGCGCAGCTCTGGTACCACGTCTCCTTCCAAGGACGGCCAGCGTTACGACCAGGGCGCCTACGATGTCCTCTCCACCTTCTTGAGCGGCAATGGCTTCAGCTCTGTTGATGCTATTGAGTCGCCCAACGAGAAGAACAACACCTTCTCGCACCCCCCGTGGTTGATTCAGGACGGTATGCGCGGCGGTCCCGTCAAGTCTTACCTGCCTCTCGTTGAGAACCTGTCCAACTTCAAGCTCAGCCTGAACACCAAGGTTGTGCGCGCTGTCCGCGACAGCACCTGGGTCTCTGGTGTCGAGGTTGAGCTTGAGGATGGCTCTTACCAGATCATCAACGTTACCGAGTCTACCGGAAAGGTCATCCTCGCTTCCGGTGCCATGTCCACTCCCAGAATCCTGTTCTACAGTGGTATCGGACCTACGGACCAGATTGAGGCCGTCCCTACCGACATCACTCTGCCTGACTCCTCCGAGTGGATCAACCTTCCCGTCGGACAGGGTATCAAGGACCACACCATCATCACCATCACGCTTGCCACCAAGACTTCCCTGACAGCCCTCGCCCAGGCCAACTTCACCTCTCCCGATGACGAGTCCGTCTCCCTCTTCGCCGAGGGTTCCGGTCTTTTGAGTCAGGGAGGCCAGCGCCTCAACTTTTGGACCTCTGTCGTCTCTCCCAGCGATGGCCTCACCCGCTACATGCAGGGCACTTGCAACTCTCCCTCTGACGACACCATCAAGATCAAGCTCTACGTCACCCACGGTCTGACCTCTTCGACCGACCTTGTCCTCGACTCCACGGGCGCATCCACCACCCTCTCGGGCTCTCCTTGGCTCCAGACCACTGGTGATCAGGAGGCCTTCCAGGTCTTCTTTGACCGCCTCATTGAGATGACCGGCGCTTCCAACTCGAGCTTGACCCTTCAGTACAAGGATGGCTCCGCTGTCTCTTCCAACGTCACTGGTGCCTCTTACTACGAGAACGTCTCCGGCACCTACACTACCGGTTCCCACTTTGTTGGTTCCGCCAAGATGGGCTCCGACGATGGACGCACCAACAACGGCAGCGCTGTTGTTGACCTCAACACCCAGGTCTACGGTACCGACAACCTCTTCGTCGTCGACGCCTCTTTCCACCCTGACCTGCCCACTGGTAACACCCAGGCTATTGTCATGGTCGCCGCCGAGCAGGCTGTGAGCAAGATCCTCGCCCTCGACGGTGCCAGTGTCAGCAGCGGTAGCGGCAGCTCGACTGGATCTTCCGGCAGCGGCAGCGCTACTGGAAGCGCAACCGCCACCAGCAGTGCCGTTGCTACCAGCGCTACCAGCAGTGCTGCCATCGCTTCCAGCACGGCCAGCCCTGTTGGCAGCGGCAGCTCCTCCGGAAACACTGGCAGCGGAAGCTCCTCCGGCAACACTGGCAGCGGCTCCTCCGGCAGCGGCAGCTCTTCGGGCAACACCGGCAAGGGCAGCAAGTGCAAGCGCGCCGCCAAGGCCCGCCGCGAGGCCGCCATCAAGGAGAGAGACCTCAAGGAGAAGGCCGCCGCCTCGGCGCGGAGACAGGCCCGCGGCCTCGCCCGCAAGCCTCTCAGCACCAGACTGGCCAGCCGCCGCAGCTTCGCCGGCCACATGTAAAAGACATGATTAGCTCGTTTCTGTTTCTTCTTTTTTTCTCTGCATTCACATTGCATGGCACTGGTGGGCTAGGACGACGACGGGCAACGCGGTGGCATCTTTTCGGGACATTGCATAGACCGGCGGTGTTTGCTCTTTTCAACTGTAAATATTATCATAGATTCCGTGTACAATGCGACTACTATACGTCAACATGTTTCTTTTGATTTAGTGACTTGTTTGTGTATTCTATTTACTGATTGCTATCATCAATCTGTCTCTTTGCGTACAAATCAAGAGGACAGTATTCTAAATGATTGTATAACCAATCTCTACCAGGTCATCGTTATGGACCTTATAAACAGTATGACTCGACTATTTCTGCTCATCGGCCATATCCCAGTATCCTACCATGCTCGGACTCGCTCTTTTTCAATCAATATACTCACGATTGGACCGTTGACTTCTATCTGAGTACTTGAGAAAATTGTGATGACGAAAGCATGGGACGACAAGAGGGAAAAAACGATAAAACGAGAAGATCCTAAAAAGATTGGAGCAAAAAAGCTAGGACGATAAGAAGAATATAGGATCGTAAATCTCGATTTCTTACACTTAATTATCGTTTGTACACTGAAAAAGTCTAGAGAGCCTTCTATAGATTATAGGGTGTATCAACCCCGTCGCGTTTGTCTGTCCTGACTCCTTGTGATCGGCTTTGTATCCTTGTACTTTTATCTAGGAAAAGTCTTCTCCCGCCATGTGCCTTGCCTGTGCTTATGGTTATCGTGCCGCACCAAGTAGCTATTTTTATTCAAGTTTGATTTCGATTCTGCCTATGTCAAAGAGCACCCTTGGATGGCAATCGAGCCAATTCACCCAGACATGATTTGATTTTGTCGCTCCTCACAAGTTTCTGATATTTCTCTGTCGATTTTGGCCGGTAAGGACAAACAGTTGATGGCTTTGATGTCTGATAAGTTTGTTACATGGTAGCGGTAGATGTCCAGATGTTATGGTGGCGTTCCTTCCCCAAGTCTAAGTATGCTTTCATTACCGTCCTTGCCAGGGTTTTCGGTAACTGTCTTGGTTCTCGCCTTTATGATACCTAGATTCGGACGTCATTTTGAAGTTCTCGGTAACAGCCTCTATTCGTACTCTGATAGCCTTCCAGTAATACTGTGATAGTGAGCCCTGCCATATAAATTGAGCTCAGGATGTCTCGGTATGGCCAAAGATTGTATCGCCAAGGATAGATACTCACACTATCCAAGTGCCTGGCGGTATGGTCTGACTCGGTCCAAGCTTTGCTTGTGATTATATATGACTCGCGGTTATCGCTTATAAAGTCTTCCTCATCTATGATACCTCAAACACTCCTGGGCCTCTGATTTGGATCACATTGGCCGTGACCTGGCGCACGGGCCATTTGAGCCCTTTCCATTCGACCTCTGTTTCTATTCTGGCTTCAATATCATCAACTTGGCAACCGTGAACTTGAGCACGGTCCAACTGGACTCTTTCCCTGAGATCTTACTTCTCATCCCTGACTTGAATATCACAAACTTGGCAACCGTGGGTTTGATCACGTGCCAGGTGAGCTCTTGCTATAAGACCTATCTTGACTTGAGTATTCTTGACTTCTGACAACAGTGAACTGGTGCACGGTCCAATCGAGCTCTTTCCCTGGGATCTCTCTACTCATTTTGACTTGAATATCACAAACTTGGCAACCGTGAGCTTGCGCACGGTCCTCTGAGAACTTCTATTTAATCCTGTCCTCTCACCATTCAACCCTTCTTCTCCTTCCAACCTCCACATCACCAACCTGACACTCACGAACCGGTCCACCAAGTCGCCGAGTGCTTTTCACCAAACCTGTCTCGAGTACTTCTCATATGGACTTGAGCATCGCAGACTCTATAGCCATCAAGCGCGAGCCATCCGAGCACTTTCCATGGATATCACTTTCCTTACTTTGACCTGGTCATCGCCGAGTTGGCAAGCACGTTGGCACTCGAATACCTCGTCTCCGACGGAAGCATAACAGCTGCCTTGTCTGTCCGAATCAATCATCTACATTGGTCACCCACCGCACAACAACACCAAGTTCACGATCGTATACTTGGACTGGGCCTCTACGGTGTTGTTTCGCCCTTGTACAATCAACACCAGGTTCACGATGGCATACTTGGTTGGTTCATCCGATGCGCCGCTTTGCCACAATCGGACAACGCCTGCTTCACGATAATCAACTGTATCGACACTAGCTTTACTATCGCATATCTGGATTGTCCATCCAATGCGTTCCCATGCCCCGGTGCGACAAAAACAGCTTCACGATAGTTCACTGAGATTGTACTCCAAAGGTACTCTTCCACCCACGTTCAGGCTGGAAATACTGCCACCGGACTTGCCAGCCACGCGGGTCCAAGTACATTTTCTGCCACCACAATTCGTCACTCTGCCCGATCACGTCCAGATCATCATTGAAGCTCTGCGCTACCTGGTGGGAGATTGATGATCGCTTTCAGCATCGTCTCGGCCATGTCTGGTGACGGTCGCTCAGCTCGCCCGCGGCAACGTTGGTGCCTATGGCACATCCCATCTCAGATTGCCAACCGCTGGCTTCTGAAGAGTGGAGTGTCTCTACACGATTGACAGTGTATCTTGCTTTGCGCAATTCCGTAAGTGTCCCAATCAAGTAACCAAGTCCGCGCGGCAAAAAAAAATGATCAGATACTAATTGCTACGACTCCAGCAGCAAATGTTCAGCTCCAGACTCTACCTGGGTTGTAATACTCCGTCGAGCAAAGCTTGGCCAACAACTTCCCCGGCAATCATCACGTCTACATTCGCGGCTTCCACCCGATGACACCAGGACCACACACTGCCGGGTTGATTGATCCACGTCCCATACCTCCCTTTTCCCAAAAGAAAAAAAAAAAAAAGCTGGTGGCTGTTTGCACTATACAGTCGCCATGACGTCGGGATGATACCACACTGATATGTTCACTAATTTCAACGCCTGACTGTGTCTGTCTCACCAAAAAGAAAAACAAAAAAAATAGAAAAAAAACAAAAAGAAAAAAAAACATCGTGGTAGCACCCCGGACGGTTCAAGGAGTTCCTAGACACCCAGTTCACGGGGATCGTGTGGATCCCCTTTGGGGTTCTCCGCGAACTGCCTCGACTCCGCGGACAGGAGAGCGGAAGCTCCCAACCCGTGACCAACACCGTGCAACTCTACGAGGAGGGGGCGCAAGACCGCAGCCCGTAACCAACACCGTGCGACTCCACGAGGAGGGCGCCCAAGCTGTCCTGCGTCTCCGCGAGGGAGTTGACACTCGAAAGGGACAGCCAGGAAAGATTTCGAGGTCCCAAATATGACCGCACCATCCTGGTTGATTCCATGGGACTCGGAAAGACCTTGACTGGAGTCATAGCTCCCGCGTGTACTTGAGACAGAGGAACAGACACCACGAGCATCTTTGTCCGATTGTCGCCGCTCTGAGTTGAGCATGTTCCTGCCAAAGCGCCAAATCTGGTATTTCCGTGACATAGGATACTCCCACGGTCTCTGCGAGAGCTGTCCGCCTCACGTCGCCAAGTCACGAACGTCCATTGTACGTGCTGTTAGAATAGAGTAATTAGTGGGCTGATACTTGGGGAGAAACGATTGCGGTGGATTTTCATGTTACGAGGCTCTTGTTATATAGGGATAATACCAATCAATTACAACATTCACAGGAGGCTCGTTGCTTCTCAATAATCACCAGAACCTGTCTCCTTGTAAAATACACAGATCAGTTGACAAACTTTCCCTGTGTCTGCTCTTAAATAGATTACACCATTCTTCGGAAGCACCGCTTCACGAGGCTTTGACGCCAATTATTGCCATATTGACGCTGCTTCCCACGATGATGCTGCCCACGTCGGCATCCCCTCCGGCGCATGCCACGGCCCGAGCCCAGAAGACAATCGGCCAAGAGATTGACAGCCTGCGGAAAGTGCAAGCGACGACTCCAATCCATGAGATAGGGTGTGTTAGGTGGTAGTGATCCATCAGTAACAATTGCGGGGTTCTCTACCCTACATCAAAATACACGGCTACATAGCTCAGTGGTCTACAACGCTGTTTCAGGTGGTACATTGACTTTGACAACATAGACGACATGTTTCATTGGATCGTGGACTTACCTGTCCTCCTCTCTGGGGAACCGAGCTCCTGTGGAACAGCGAAGATACAGAGATGACTTCAACGATTTTGACTGCATTTTCGACTCCAATCCACAAAAGAAAACCACCCCGTTCTATGGAAGCACTGCTTCATCCCCGGGGCGGCGTTATGGAGCGTAAGTATATCTTCGCCTTGCTCCCCTCGCTTGCCCTATGACCACCTGCAACTCCTCAAATACAAATACCTTGACTTCCACTTGAATGGTGGGTCGTTTGGGAGATTATAATACATCTGGTCAACACCCTGTATCATCCAACATTCGCAAAATACCAGTCATTGCCGCTTATCATCAGAAGTACATGGCATCGATACTTATACTGAGATCTTGTATCCCAATATCTTCCTTCTTCGATCTCATCATTCTTTCGATCCGATCGCAGGTCACTTCCATCTCTCCATCCGTGGCTTTCATGTCATGTTTGTTGGATGCGGTCATACAAACTACCCACCTTATCATACACCAGCAGCTGCAACTCGGTTCCCACCATCCCAATACTGCCCAGCCAGAACTTCTTCGCATGGCTGCACTGTTTGTCACTTTCTGAGTGGCAACACGTGGTCCGTGTTACTGCTCTGTTGTATAGCTAGGTCATACTTGTTTGTTGGTCCGTGTTCCTGCTAGAGCTTCATCTTGGATGGCAGGTGGCCCGTGTTCCTACCCAAACAGTCACAACACCACCGCATACATAGGTTGACACATCAGGCGCGGATGCAAGTCCTCTTCCTATTTCCCAAAACCATTCTACAAAGACTGTTCCGTCCGTTCTAACAACTCCATCTATACAAACATCCAGTTCCTGTATAGACTCCTCCACCCGAAAAGAAAAAGAGACATACTAACTCCTTTCCTTTTGTTCTAGTCCCCGTCGGTATTGATCCTGCTCCAAAGATCAGGAAAGAATGACTTGGAAGTAAGTCTTCATGAAACCAGTCCCTTCCAGCCCCTCCAGAGCTCATTGTTTCCCCCGGGTCTCGGCCACTTTTCGGCAAGGTGTGTCTCGGCCTGTCACTGCCTCCATTGTTTGCACGCCCAACCCAACCCTCAGAAGGTGCAGCCTGCTTGAGGTCCAAACCGTGCCCCCTCATTGGTTGCTGGCAGCTTCTATTTTCTGCCTTGCCCTTGGTCCCGCTTTTTTGCAAACGCTGGACTTTGTACCTTTGTCCAGAAGCTCCCTCAGCTCTCCCACAAACTCTCCCACCACCAACCTCAGCCAGCAATCTTGTTTCGCGCAACGAAATCTGTTTTCTGTCGCATATTTCCATCAATTCTCTCTTTCTCTCTCTTTCTCTCTCACTAAAATCATCTCGTCTGTCGTTCTCTCCGTCCAATCCTGTAGGTTGTCTGATTCCATCGGATTGTGTTCCACATCTAATCTGAACCCCTTCCCACTGCCGTCCGATCTCTCCATTTGCACATCAATCTCTCTGAATTTTCTTTTCGGGCTGTCTTTCCATCTCTGCTCTAGAGAAACCACTCGTCTCATCATTCTCACGTGTCATCGCACCCATCTTTCCGGACAAATACTAATACTCTTTCCCCCAACAGCTCCGGCAGCCGACGACTGCAATCATGGACGGTCAGACCGAGCACGAGATCGTTGCTCAGCACGTCACCTTTGAGCCGGTGTGCGAAGGCTGGTTGGGCCTTCCAGAGCTCCCAAGCTCGGGGGAGCTCAACCCCTCCTCAAGCGCCGAGGACTTGTCCAAGGCGGTCGTGACTTCGCTCGGTCGGAACGATGTCACGACTGCGTACGAGTCCAAGGACGAGTACCTCGAGACGCACTACCGTCTCAATCGTGAAGAAGGCGTCGCACTCCTGCGATCGGGCGTCCGAGAATACAAGGAGAGCCCGTGGATGATGGATAACTCATCTACGCTGGTCTACACCAAGGTTTGTCTACATGCACATTCATGCTTTACAGCTTTTGGCAGGCACTTGCTAACATTCCTCTCTGCAGGTTGCGGTGACCGGCTATCTCATGTCAGCACTTGGTCCAGTCTGCCGCGTGCAGTTTTCGACCGAGCGAGCTGGCGCGAAGATTCGATGGTCGACCAGCAAGAGACTTACGCCCGGGACTCTACTGGCAGTCACGACAGCCACAGATAACTTCACATGTATCTGCATGACGGCAGTTGTGATGGCACGGAACGCTGAAGATGTGAACAAGAATTCTCCGACAGTCGATATCCAATGGGCCGATCCCAAGCAGATGGTTTTTGACCCGACAGAGGAACTCGTCATGGTCGAGTCGCGCAATGGATTTTTTGAAGCTGTCCGACACACTCTGGTTGGTTTGCAGCACGTCGCTGCCTGCCAAAGCCCACTCCTCAAGTATCTTGTGGGCGGTAGCAAGCAAGATGGAACACCCCGTTTCGTGCAAGAAAACAGCAAGATGGACCTGACTCCCATCATTCACCACCTGCCGGGTCCTGGAGATGAGCTACGGCAGCTCCTTGAGACGTTCAGCGACTATGACATCACAGCCGGCATACCTGAGGAAATCGCCAAGCGCAGCAGTCTTGATAGCTCGCAGTTGCAGGCAGTGCACCGGCTCCTCACCAAAGAACTTGCCATTTGTCAAGGCCCCCCAGGCACCGGAAAGACGTATACATCAGTCCAGGCACTTCGCTGCATGATTCATAACGAGACGGCTGGAATGAGAAAGAGTCCCGGAAATGTAATCGTCGTGGCTGCCGAGACGAATCATGCCGTCGATCAGATTCTCACCCATCTGATCAAAGCTGATGTGAGTGTCGTGCGCCTCGGCAGTCGCACACGAGACGAAGAGATCAAATCCCACAGTCTTTTCAACCTCCGCCGCCGTTCAAAGTCCAAGCACAACCGCGATTACGGCAACGTGAACAAGGCTCGGCTTGATACCGCCCAGGAGATTGAGCGAGCGGTCGCCGATATCTTCTCCCCGGAGCTCGTCGATCCCGCTGTCTTCCTCAAGTACGGCATCATAACTCAGGACCAGTTCAATTCTGTCTCTGAACCGTGGGGTTGGGTCCCGCCTCCTGGAAGACCCTCTGGTCCGATGGCGGAGTGGCTGGACAACGCAGCTCGCGATGTGCAAATTCACATCAAGCAGTCAGTCTTTGATGTCGAAGAGACCGCAGACGACGAGGACCATGATGGTATCGACAAGAGCGAGTGGGAATTTGATGTCGACGACCCAACAAATGATTCCAACTCCGACTCCTTCCGTCTTCAGGGTCGATTTGTTGCCATCAAGCGAAAGTGGGGTGGTGCGAGCATCAGTACTCAGGCCAGCAACACACCCATGCTGTCGCGTCACATGGCAAGGAGCGACTTGTGGGATATCGACGAGAGATGGCGAGGAACTATCTACGAGCAATGGCACAAGTCTCTCCTGAAACTACGCTCTGATGCCCTGGTTCAGCTTTTTGCCAAGTATACACGCCTTTGCAAGAACCTCAAAATCAGTGGCTGGAAGAGAGATGTCGAATGTATCCAGACAAAGGGCATCCACGTCATTGGCTGTACCACTACAGGTCTCTCCAAGTACCGTGGTCTTCTCGCAGCGCTCAAGCCCAAGATTCTTCTCGTTGAAGAAGCAGGACAAAGCCGCGAGGCCCATATTGCGGCAGCCCTGCTCCCCAGTCTACAGCAACTGGTCCTAGTCGGCGATCATCAGCAGCTGGTCCCTCACTGTGACGTGCCTGGGCTTGCAGATGGATACCACAACCTCACTGTGTCCATGTTTGAGCGACTGGTAGAGTACATGCATTTGCCTTACACCATCCTCAACCAACAACGTCGCATGATCCCGGAGATTCGGGCGGTCTTGAATCCGTTCTATCCTGGACTAGGAGACCATCCTGCGGTCAAGGATAAGACCCTCCGCCCTGACGTACCTGGTATGGCGGTCAATTCTTACCTCTTCAACCATCACTGGGTTGAAAATACAGACTTGCAGTCGTTCAGCAAGTTTAACACTGAAGAGGCAAGTATGATCGTTTGCTTTGCGGCCTACCTCGTGCAGAACCAGGTCCAACCTCAAGACATCACAATCTTGACCTTCTACCGGGGCCAAGTCAAGGAGATCAGGAAGTTGCTGCGCTCCCACTTTGCCCCCATGTTTGGTGAAGGAGCTTGCCGAAGTATCTGCGTGGCAACGGTCGACTCGTACCAGGGTGAAGAGAATGACATTGTGCTTCTTTCACTGGTGCGAAGCAGCATCCACAAGAATCGCGCTGTTGCAGGCTTCATTGGCGACATGAACAGGGGTGTCGTGTCTATCAGTCGTGCCAAACGTGGATTCTACGTTTTCGGCAACATCGAGAATCTTGCAAGCGCGACGGAGACATCCAGTTTCATGTGGGGCAGTGTCCGACAGGTTTTTGAGAAGATGGGGCGTTATTCTTCGACATCTGCCCGTCTTCCTCTTCGCTGCCAGAAGCATGGCGAGGTCACCTACGCTGTTGACGCTGAGGATCTACAGACTCGACATGGTGGATGCTTGGAGAAGTGTTCCGAAAAGTTCCAGCCATGCGGACACTTGTGCGGACGCCTCTGTCATCCAATGTCGCATGATAGTCTCATCTGTCAGCACGCCTGTCAGCGCAAGGTCCCTTGTGGTCATGCCTGTCAGATGTTTTGTGGGGATGACTGTGTATGCCAGTACAATTGTCTTGCCTTCCGGAGCTCCTTGAAGATGATGCGCAACTCCTCGCGTCAAGATGGGTCTGCACAAAATGCTGGCACGTCAAAGGTTCTGGCAAGCAACAAATGGGCAGCTTGGACTCCGGAGAACGAGCGACATGTTCCAAACGCCACTGTCATCTCAGACAAGCCAGTCGCCCAAGCCAATCATGACATTCGCGACTCTTATCGCCCAGTGCGCATCGGCGCTGACGGGCAGAGACTGACCGGTCGAACCATTGTGTATGATGAGCAGAGACAGCATCCGCAAGCGCAAATTGTAGACGTGGGCCACTCTCACAACGACTCGACAGCACGCGTCGCAGCTTCCGACATGTCTCCCCAGTCTCACCCGAGCGTAATCGACACAACCGACAACTCGAAACGTAAGACTGAATTCAGTCGAATGAGTTCCTGTGTCGGCAAAGCATCAAACGGTGCATTGAGCCATGACTTGTCAGATGCCTTCTTCGAGTACCCTGTCGGCGAAAGGGTGCTGGGAAAGCGTGGTCGCATGGGAAGAGATTGGGAAGAGTCCAGTGAAGATGAGTCTTCAAGTGAGGAGTCTGGACGGTTGGAATTAAGCGCTGCAGCTGCGCAGTTTGACGACAGCGATGGTGGCGTTGGTAGTGGTGACGTCGATGATGATGGTGGCGACGACGGTGCCAGCGATCTGATCACGTTTTGAGGTCAGTTTCAGTGGACGTGCAGTCAAAACTGTAAGAAAGGTGTACGAGTAGTACCGCGAGTAGAGCTTTGATGCGTGTAATAGGAAGACAGAATCAAAGCGAGTGATACCATGAACAACTGAAGATACGAGAATTGAAAGATTGTACTGAGGGAAGGAAACTGTCCCGATTCAAAGTAGAAGTGGCGAATTCAGGTATGTGCACTTGCAAACTCCCAAAGAATCAAGTAAAGATCCAAAAAAGAATGGAATTTTGACTACCATTGAATTAGAGGTTTGACCCTCGTGTACATAAATCCACCTGCAGAGCCCTTTCATACGAGCTCAATGGTACTCATCCCAGAGGTAATCCTAACAACCAGTTACCATTCTTGCTAATAGACGGCAAAAGAGGTAAGATGAACTTACAGGGAGAAGTGCGTGACATCAAAATCATCAGACAGCCTGCAACATGTCCACCTCTCTGCCGAGAGCAGGGACCTTGAGCTGCCTCAGCTCCCACGCCACCTCGGCCATGACCTTGTAGGGATTCTTCGGTATTTCTACGCAGTAGATGGACAAATCCCGGGGGGACAATAGCGTCTTTCCTCGCCATGTGGCCAGGACCATGAGTCCCAACTCTTCTATGACGCCGATGCCCAAGACTTCCCACATGGGTGTCGCCCAGGCCCGTAACCACTTGGCCCAACGCAGATGATCGTTGCCGGCAAGCAGCTGGTGGAACCACCGATGAAATGTTCGTCTCCACGGCTGCTTGCGCTTCTTCGTGCCGGCCTTGCCCGAGCGTTTGGTCCCTTCCCCTTTGGGCTCGAGCCGCCCGCTGTTCCGTTCCATGTTGCGCCGCACCGACTCGAGTATCACGGAATAGGGCGCGCCCGGCGGTGACACTCGCGTGTACGTCGCCGTGAGGGAGTGCTCGAACTCGTCGTCGTCGAGCCAGCCAGGGCTGGACGTCGCCACCAGACGCCAGGAGTGGCCCAACGCCAGCGTCGCGAACTCGTACCGCTCGCGTTTCTCGTCCCAGTCGTCGTCGACAACTCCCCGCTGCCGGTTCTTCAGGATCGTTGGCGCTCGGACCCGGAAGAGGCCGGTGGTTTTGTCGGGGACGAGGGTTGTCGCAGAATCTGAGAACGACATTAAAGAAAGAAAAAGTTGGAGATATAGGATGGGAGGAGATCTATTTATAAAGATAGGGGTCTAGAGTGGAATGACTGAATGCCACAGTGGAAAGAAGGAAACCAACATGGTATCCCTGGGAAGCTGAACAAATATATAATGTCATGATCGGATATCCGGTCTTTCTTTCGGGAAAATGGTTCTGGATAGAATCGTGTTGACTGTATACAAGAGTTTCAACCATTTTTTCAGACCTTCTTTCTTCCGAGCAAAGCCGAAATCGACAATTCACTACTCGAAGCAGCTACTATTCAGCTGCACTTCAACAAAAAAAAGTTTGCTTCGCCCCCGCTTCGCTCATTGAGGCGCCGCCAAGATTAGCCATGAGGATATGGGAGGGCCCTGCGAGGCCTACGTCTTTTGTATTATTACATGTAGTGCGCTAATGATGATGACAAATACGTCAAAAGTACCATATACTGCAGTCATAGCTGTTGCCATGGTAGCTATCCGTGGTTATCGGAAAGGAGCGGATCTTTTGAGATCCGTTTGTTGGCGGTTGACACGATCGCATCTTGGGGAGCACCAGCTTCAATTACAGATTCATATCATCGTAGTAACTTTGAACATAGAACAAAAATAAACAGGTATGAACATCAACAAACAGACAACTACAATACAAATTTGACCTTTTTCCAGCATCATGAATCAAGACACACGTGCTGGATCCTATGAGGAAGATGCGAGGCCTGTTCCTTTGCCACGGGGCTATGTGGGTGCGCAAAGTCATCAGATGCCATGTCTTCAATCCATGGTTTGATAAGGAAACAGTCTTAAACGAGGACTTCTGGCTGGATCAGACAAAGACAGTCCCTAACCATGGCAGCGTTCGGGAGAGAAGTTGTTCCTGTCTCACCATACTAAACATCGTCTGGCCCACTTAGATGCAGGCCTGAAGAGTAAATGCAGCGACTACCCAGTGGCGGATGTCCGATATAAATACCCGTAGCACCCCTCGCACTCTGGACTTCTGGAGACTCTCTCACTTTCAAATACTTTTCTCATGGGCTACGAAGTCTCGTACTCAGGAATTAAAGCAATGAAGGCGATACGCGCTGAAAATCCCCAAGGAATTTTTGAAACACCGTATTTTTATACCTACATCTGCGGGCACCCCGAAAATGATATTACGAATGTTTTTGTCAACAAGCTCCTTCAAAAGCACCTGGTACGACTCTCGCTGGATCGCCAAGTTCTCATACACTGCCCCAGGTGCGCAAAACGTCTACCCAAGGAAGACAGATGCGGCAGCATCATAGCCGCCATGGCCGTCGCGACAAGCCCCGGAGCCACCGCGGACACCTTGACGATATTACTTGCCTTGAACAGCCTCTGGCACGAGCTTAGGCGGGACCAAAATGAAGCCATCGTGGGCCTCCTACAGGTGGTCTACGACGCCATGGCCGAATCTTACGTCGGAAATTTCGGGTCATATGAACGGATTATCAGATTGATTAAAAGACATCATGGTGCATTGCTTGCACTCGACGCTACCCGTACAAGCCGTACACCGAATGTGGTACAAGTACTGGCCGCGACGAGAGCCTGTTGGCAGAGGTACAACGTTGCATGCCTGGGGTTCTAGAGTCACTCCAAGCAGGCGCGCAAGCCAAAAAGTTCAACGGACGACGTTACTTGCCACGTAATGGCGATACTCACGGCTTGCATAGGGTTCTTGAACTCAGTCATATCTCGGCCCAGCGAGTCAGACCTGCTGTTCCATACTTCCAATGGCTCCTTTGAGCAAGAGGAGCAGGAATCATTCGACGAACTTCGCCATCTCCGGGGCCTCATGCGCGAGACCACAAGGAAGGCAAGAATGAACAAGATCTTGCTGTACCAACTCTCGTGGTGGTGGTCATCACCGCCACAATCTGGTGTCAGTCACACCGAGCAACGAATGAGCAGCTTGGCCACAAGAATCAAGGTCATCAACAACAGCACGACCGTTGTTTTTGCATTAAACCTAGACATGTGGGAGAGGTGGCACTCTTGGAACAGAAACCAAACATATGTTGGAGTTCCTGCAGTGCGTTGAAGAAAAAATATCAGTGAGTGCTCAACCCCAACGAAGGAATGGCTGTCCATTTACTACAGCTCCGCCAAAATTTTTCTCACCATGATGCCTATTTGAGTCGAGTGGCTAGTCAATCGTCCAATCGCGGCACGGCGGCTTATATAGCTGAAGTAGATTCTGATTCCTTGCATTTTATCTGCCGGGCCGTTGGCGCACTATTGGGGTGGCTTTCTCCGTGGCGATACACCAACATGACCCGCAGCAATCCGGACAATGGGTATCTTCCCTCTGCATTACCCATAATCCCATCACTCTTGTGTTGAGGCTGATCTTCTTTAGGCAAAAGGTAAACAAGCTTACGAATATGCCTAGATCCCGAACAGCTGACGGAGCTTGGAATCTCCTCTTTCGTACAGACAACTACTGCGCGATTATGCAGGAACCAGAACTAACTTCATCTTGATAGGAAGAAAAAGTCATTTGGGGCATCTGATCACTGCTTGAAGCCGGAGGAAATACACCTACCTGCGGCGGTGCTCGCCGAAATCGGAAACACCAAATGATCTGTTCTCTCTCTCACCACTCACAAGACATCGTGACCAAGAAACACATCATTGATTCGCATGAGTGGTGATCGCACACTGGAAACCTGGCCAGAGATCGCCACGAAGTTCGACTGCTGCCTTGCTGTCGACGGACCGCCCCCACCCCAGTCAGAGGTTACCAAGGACTTTCCCCAAAGGCCCAGCCATGGCGAAAATGACCACCTATGTCACGATACCTGCCATCTTCGGCGCCCAACGCCGTGGGTTTCGGTCCGAGGTTCGGGAGGGACTCCAACGAAACACATCTCATTGCCACAGGTGCAGGCACCCGACCACCCGCGCGTTGCCCTATCCCACACCACAAATCACGATCTCGACGACGTGCGATCTCAAAATCACGACGTGATTGAACCACGGCGCGCGGTTATCCAGCATGAGTGCGTCCTCAGACCAGTCCGACTTTTACTACAAATTCGACCCTGACTACAGCCTACCGACACGGAGCAAGACTGGCCCGCACGCACTATACAGCAGATAAGAATCAGGATATGTCCAGATATAGCGAGGTTGCGCGTGATGATTGACTGGTCGGTTCAGTGTCTTGGTAACCTTCCATGGAGTCGCGAGTGGAGACTATCGAAAAGGTGCTCGAGCTGTTCGAGGACGTCCGCCGGCGTAAGAAAGCTACGATCCCTTGAGACCATGACGCGCGACTATCCAGCATGAGTGTGTACTCAGACTGGTCCGACTTTCGACAGTGCCGACCCTGAAAACCGGCACGGAGCCAGACTCGTCCACATGCTGGCGAACGTCTGCCGGTGTAAGGAAGCTGTGGTGACTGGCAGAACCATCGACTTCCACTTCTGTGCCGGTTGGCTCGAGGAGAACCTGACGAAAAGCTCTTGGTGCACCCTGCGACAATTCCGACGGCGGGATTAGTACCTCAACGAGGTCAGCCCTCCAACCACTAAGGCACCATTGTTTGGATTGGAGGAGCTGAGTCGCCCATCTTGACAGGATGAAACACCGATTGAGGCTGCTGGAAATACACAAACATGCTGTCAAAACCGCACGGCGGTAGCAGACCCTCCAGTGCCGCCGCAGGCCGTGTCCTGACTTCTGACCACCCCTGTCGCCGCCGCCTGCCTGCACACTTAAACCAACGTCGGGCGAGTCCAAAGTCACCCCAACGCAAGGAGTCGAGGACTCGTTCGTACTTCAAGACCATCGACATGTCCACATGGCACACTCCCGCCTCTAAGTCAACGATATGCGCCCCTGGCTGCACGAGACTCTGTGACATGGTCTACACGTCTATCACGATAGCCTAGCTGCTATTGTGGAGCTTTACTTTTGGCCCTGCTGGCGCAGTGGTAGACGTGATAGATTCGGAAATGTGAGCACAGTGGTTGGCATGCGGACTTGTATCGCAATCGGGCATGCTGGCGCAGTGCACACACCGACGTCGACTCCGGGAAGGAACCGCGAAAGAAAAGTACAAGCCAGTCCTCGCTGGGAAACTGTCAGCCGGGAAAAAAAAAAAAAGAACTTTGTAGCAGGTTACAGTGGTTGATGCCAACAGATATCACGAAAGATTATCTGGGGATTTATCTATCGGTGATATTTTACGGGCGGTGAAAGCTGGGACACAATATCAAGCATGCAAATCATGGTTTCGATCGCGCAGCAGGTCAAGAAGAGAATGTGAGATAATCATTATGTTGGAGACAATAAACAAAAACGATAGTGGAATGCAATGGCTTTCATGGTTATACCATTGTTTGATGCTTCCTCCCGCTACCCGTGACCATGTTCACTTTAATTGCAACTCCCGTTCCTTTTAATGCGTGTACTCCAAACCCTCATCATCCAATGCTGAATCTTGCTGATGCTCCAAAACAAACATTCCCATGTAACTCCCTAAATGCAATTCCCCTCATGACTCGTACCATCGTGAATTCGTGTGTTTTTTATTTTCTCCGAAGGGATGTCTAGACGGCGACGGGCTCAAGGTTGCCGCCGGGGCCGGGAACCATGATGTCGTTGGGTGTAGACTCTGCCAGCTTCTGCGAAAAGGTTGATCGCTTGCGGAGGGCTGGGCCCTTCATGTAGATGACCGCAGTAGATGCGACAAGAAGAAGACTGACAAATGCAAGGGTGGTGTTGGCCCATTGCAGTGGCTTGTCTGTGAGGCCGTTGAAGGCTTCGTAGTAGGGGATGGCGGCCCAGGTCAGCACACCGGCAAGGAAGTCTCGAGCGAATCCGTTGCCGCCGGTGGCTGATGCTGAGTATTCACCGTAGGCAGCAACCTGAGGGTGGGTTAGCATATCTACTCCTAAAGTATCAAGAAGAAAAGAAGGAACTTACCATGTAGTCAATGGTGCCCATGTAGACAGAGTAGTTGGCGATACCGACAATGGCAGTGCCAATGACGGGCACGATCCAGTGAACGCTGGCGGTTGAGCCCCATGCGAAGATGAGAAGACCAACGGGCAGGCATGGCGCAGTGTACATCAACCACCACATGCGACCTTCGAAGTTGGCAAACTCGTCGTCGGGTCGCTTCTGTCTCTGTTGAATGTTGCGACGAATGGCGGGAATGTAGGAGAGGTAGGCGATGAGGTAGCCAAGTCCGATTGCCACAAAGGTCAGACCGACCTGCCACGCCTGGAAGTCCCACAGTGCGTAGACGAGGCCAAATGACTGGAAGCCCATGAAGATGAGGGCGTCGCTGAAGCCAGAGAGGAGCGACAGGACAAGGACGATGGGTTCAGTGAAGAACATCTTGAAGGGTCGGAGCCAAAGAGCGACAAGTTCTTTGGGCTGGAAAGCCTCCTTCCAAGTCTTGATCTCATTGGGTCCATAGACCTCTTGCCCCTCTTTGCGCAGCTTCTTGGCGTGGTCGGTGATGAGGACAGTGGTCCTGGTTTCGTTGACCAGGAAGCCGTGGAGAATTTGCACAGAGACGCCGGCGATGAGCTGCAGCCACATGCACCAGCGCCAGTGCATATAACTCTCGACGAAGCCTCCGATGATTGGACCGAAGATTGATCCGCCAACTGATGAAAGAACAACGAAGGCGACAGCGTATTGTTGTGTGTCAGCCGTGTACATGTCGGCAACGATACCCAGCGTGATGCTTCCTCCGGCGGAGAAGAGGCCGCCGAGGGCTCGGAACACGACAACGACGGTGTAGTTGGGTGCAAGGCCGACAGGAATGCAGCAAAGGTTGACGAGGAGTAATGATGCTTGTAGAATCCATCGCCGTCCGAATTCTTCAGACCATGGTGCCCAGCTAGAAATAGTCAAATACACAGTTTTCCATCGGGGGGTGGGGAGAGGGAAGAGAAGGGTTGTGGGGATACTTACAGTTCGCAGCCAAAGGCATAGGTGATCAAGAAGATGGCAGCGCCAGTGCGACCAGTCTGCGCTGAGATGCCAAATTCTTCGCCCATGCCAAGGAGGCCGTTGGAGTAGAGAGAGGTGTTGAAGTTCATGGAACACTGGACGAGAAAGATGATGATGAGAATCTTCCACTTCTTCCAGGTCGGGAAGGCGTAGCCGAGGACTTCAGGGTAGTCGGCCTCAGTGAGGATGTTCTTGCCACCAGTAGCAGTTGCGGCACCGGTGGGCTCCTTGGTTGAGGCATTTGTGCCTTGGACGGAGAGAAAGTCCATGGCGATGTTCTCCGATGAGGGTGTTTTGGGAGACATTTTGTGCGCTGAAGTGGTCGAGCGGCTAGTGAGATGTCGGTTTTGAAGGTGCGTAGAGCGCGAAAGAAAGTGAATTTAGTTAAGAAGATGAATGAGCAAAGCTATGAAGTTAGCGAAGTGAGATATATTGCGTATGGTTGCTGAAGCGATGGTTGGAAGTCGATTTTCGTTTGTTTTGACGGCAAGTGCGGTCAAGAAAGTGTGTTGAAAGATGGATGGAGAAAAACGAGAATCCGGAGTCAGGACGGGGGGAGGGCCTATAGATATACATTATGTCGAGCCAGAATCGGGAACTACTGATTGCAACCAGCCAGGCCACGAAGACGTGGCTTTTTGCAATTCCTTCGTGAAAAAAACTTTATTACAGGACGGTCCTCCAAATGTGTTGTCCGACGAGCATGGAAGCTTTGGAGCACGGGTCTTCCACTGCCATATGGCGAGCTACTGCACCTTTATCCGGCCCGAGAGTATCGAGCCAAGAACTTCAGTAGGATTATTTACTGATCACAGGACGGATGGCTTTGGGAGATGAGAAGAGACATAACCATGTCCACTGACCATTGGTAAAATTCAAACGTGTATGATACGATTGTCTGCTTGACTCTGGAGCCACGTGAGACCATACAGATGATACTACTCTATGGTAAACCAGATGCCTACATTCCCAGATCTGAAAATGTCTAGGGAAAACTACATACAGTATCATACAATAGCTGACGACGGCTTCAAAAATAGGTGAAGTAAACAAACAGAAATCGCGGCGCCAATATTGACATTTACCCCTATCGGGCTTGTGGCGGCCACAACTTTTCAAAACTTTTCATTCTCCGATTACGCGGGCGACACCTCACTCCGGCGCTGGAAACAAATGGCCGACCCAAGTGCTTTGCCTGATCTCTGCCGCCCGGTGGAAGGCACATAATATGCAAAACACCCACAAATTTTCAACGGCCACTGGGTCTTCTGGCTTAGTGTGATTTGCTCCCAAATGCCAGTATTTCTCCGATGACAGTACTTCTCCGAAGTCGTCAAGTTTTGCACGCCTTCTGTACCCGAAATATCATTTATACCGACTACTAAACCTAAACTTCTTGAAGAGGTTGGTAAAACACATTATTTTCGATACCCTTCCCCTTGACCTATGACTGGATCAAGTATCGGAAGGGGGACGCCAAAGGTGATCAAGTTGACACTATTCATTCCGTTGCATTCCATACCAAACCATCAAGCAAGTTTACGTGGTGGCAGGTAATGAGACCAATATCGCGGTAGTCAATACTCCATTTTCACGACATCAACAAACAAGACTAAACATAGCGGAGTAGTGGTATCATTATTCAATTCATCCAAGTCCACTGATGGATCATGACAGTCCGTAACGCCTAGCAATGCAAATCTTTTTCCGCTCTTGTAAACACTCTTTTCCATCTTTAATCTCCTGCCAGACTGGCATAGTTGACGTCGCTTGCTCCAGGAGGCGCAGCAATAGGTGCCATCTCGTTCACATCTTCTTGTTGGCCCTCTCCGCCCTGCGTCAACGCCTTCTGGCCCGGTCTGCCTGCGATGGCCTTTTGCTTCCTAACATCGCCAAATGCGCTGCGGCCGTCCCGGATCATCTCTGCGCGCTGCTCCCTGTTCATGGTACCGACGGCCTTGGGCACACTCCATCTGACCCTCAGTGGGCATCCGGCAATGACGGCACGCCCTTGGCAGGCCTCGGCAGCCTTCTCGGCGCCCTCTCGCGTCTCGTAGTTGATGAAGGCACAATGCGACATGTGACTGCACACCAAACTCTTGATCTTTCCGTGCTCCTTGAAGAAGTCTCGAATCTTGTACTCGGGCAGGTCGTCCTCCACGCCGGTGATGAATAGCGACATGATATTCCGGTCCTTGGGAGGTAGATAATCTTGCGGGCCGGGGGGTAGCTGTGATGCTGCTGGGAATGGTCGTCTGTTGCCTCCCGGTCTGGGTCCTGCTCCCGACGCCGCGGCTGCCCTAGAGTCTCGTGTGCGGATGGGCCCGGGTCCAGCTACTCCAGCGCCGACGGCTGCATCTCCACCAGAAGAAGACGATGCAGCACTGCCGTCCTCGATCGCCCGTCCCTTTCTGAAATAAGGCTTGCTGGCCGCCAGTCGTCGCAGCAGCTCCCGCGCCTTCTCGTCCGTCTTCTCGTACTCCTCGGTGCCGCCGCGGCCGTCCTCGATGGCCTTCTCCATATTCTGGGCAAAGTACTCGCGGTTGACCTCGGATCCGGGGCCGGGGGCGACCATCTTGAGGGCGGCGTCGCGGACGGCGACGGGCAGGCCGAAGCTCAGGTCGAGCATGCAGGTCTGGCAGCAGTTCTTGAGGCGGGCGCAGGTGAGGCAGATGTTGGTGCGCTTCTTGCGGCCGTGGGCGCGGTCGGCGGACCACGAGAAGACGGTAAAGGGCCGAGTGCAGAGCTTGCACTCGGCGCCGTAGTCCTCCTTGAGCATCTTGACGTAGGGGTTGTCGGGCAGGCACGTCTCGCAGACCGACGGGAAGTCGGTCGACTCCCAGCCGGACCGGTTGAGGTCTTGCTTGATTTGCGGCGGCATCGTTCGATCTGTGGTTGTTCGGCTCTGCGACAGGCCGTGGGGTTGATGTCGCGAAAGTTGAGGTTGTCGCAACAGTGGCGATTAGCTTGGGTGTTGAAGATGTGGCTGACAAATGGTAAGAAGCTGTAAAAGTGTGGCTCGTAGCTATGGATAGGTGCATGTATGCAAGTAAGCATGACAGAGGGGTGGGGCGCAATCGAGACTCGCGGTCGCAACCAAATCTGGGGACCTGCGCCGGACCTGGGATCTAGGTATTCCACAATCGATGCTCAAAGTGTCTTCATGCGTTCATTGCAGTCTTCTCTATTGCCTACAGTTTCGCCTTGACTCTGTCGACATCCCGAACGGACAGACCTTTCGTTCTATCAACATCTCGTTCTTGTGTCTTCAGGACCCGTCTCAACAACTTTCCGGTCCCATTTCTCGGCAACGACTTGGTGAACTCCACCTCGACCAGCCACTTGTAGCGGACTTTCTTCTTCTTGACCAGGTCAATCAATAGCTCCCCGAGTGCCTCAGTGGGTGCCACGCTCTCCTTGACCACGACATAAGCCTTGGGTCGCTCCCCCGAGTAAGCATCGATGATTCCTAGCACGGCGCATTCTTCGACGTGTGGGTGGCCCATCAAGACGTCCTCGAGCTCGGCTGGTGGCACTTGTAAGCCCTTGACCTTGATCATCTCCTTGATTCTATCCTCAATATAAATCAGGCCATCTTTTGTGATGTGGCCAACGTCGCCCGTGTGCAAGTAGCCCTCGGCATCGAAAGACTCTTCTGTCGCGGCGGCGTTTCCGAGGTAGCCCATGGCGATCTGCGGGCCTGCAGCACATATCTCGCCCGTCTCGCCAGGCCCCAAGAGCTTGTCCGGATCGTCCAGTGAGATCACTTTTGCGACCGTGTTTGCCATCAACAGCCCACCGCTTCTAGCATACTTGAAGTCAAAATGCGATGGGGGGTGCGACGAGATACATGCCGTAGACTCGGTCGCTCCGTACCCTTGACGAAAGCCGGTCCCTGGGAACTTGAGATGAAGCTGCTCGGTGATCTCTGGGAGGCATGGCGCCGACCCTGACGACCAGCGCTTGACAATCCGCCGCAAATCTGGCAGATATTTGTCGACGACCGAGTCACGGACGAGACGCACAATGATGGGTGGAACCAGGATCAGTTCCTCCATGTGGTACTTGATGACCGATTGAAGCATGGCATCCATTGTGAACTGGGGTAGCATGATGCTCTCGCCATTCATAAATACTGGGTACGTGCAGAACCGTACCAAACCAGTGATGTGAAAGAGTGGCATCACCGCTAGGATGCGATACCGCCCGTCTTCTGGCAGAACCTGAAGTTGCCGCAGCTGATGACACTGCGCAATCACGTTATGATGCGACAACATGACAGCCTTGGGGTGGCCGGTCGTGCCAGAGCTAAAGTTTAGATATCCGCATACGTCCTTGTTCGTCTGTCCTGCCGGGACCTTGAAATATGGGACCGGACTATATTTTGCATCATCGTAATGGACGATCAGATCCTGGACGCTGAGGAAGCCTGGCGAGGACCCCTCGAGCAGGAACACATGCTGTTTAGGAATGCCTGCTTGCGTCGCAGCCTCCACTGCGATGTCCAAAGAGCTCGGAAGGGTCATGAGGAATTTGGCCTCTGCCGTTTTCAGAGCATATGCCATCTCTTCCACGGTGTACGAAGGCGATGCACCATTCACCCGACCACCTACATCAAACGAATGAACAGATCAGCTCGTGCACCAGTTTTTACCCAGCGCACAATCCAAACAATAGCGATGACTCACCAACCCGCACTGCTGCCCACATGACCACGGGGTACCATATCGTGTTTGTGCTGAAAAGCGACACTGTTTGGTGCGGCGCAAGCCCATACTTGCGAACGAGCACCGTGCTCAGCTTGGTGGCTTTCTCCTTGACGGCGGCGAAATCAAGCCGCTCCTCAGTGACGGCATTGCTATAGCCACCGAGCGCTTCTGAGCGGTTTTGGCATATTGGTGAAAATTCTTCAGATTCAAATGCCCATTCCCATGTCGTGGTTTGCGTTGGAACTAGCAAGATCAACGGTCAGTACAACATGAAGTAGGTTTTTGTTCCTGCATGGCGACAAGAGTTTTAAGCTTCGATGAGGGGTGAGAGTCATACTATCAAGGTTTGGATGCCGCGATTGCCAAATCGTCATTGTGCTGAGGGCCAACCAATCAGGATGTTGAGTTCTGTCTCGCACGTGTTATATGATTATAATAACAGACAAGGCCAAGAAATCACAAATGATTGTATTTTTGCATCCATCGTGACTCTTTGCACCACCTCCACAAAATACGCAGGTAGCGTAGCGTCATCCGGCTCATAGAAAGGCGGGGATTTGCCTCGGCAATAATCATTACTAATAATATGGTCGGTCGGGGCTTTCTTTTTTTTTTTAGGTACGCCAATTGGAGGAATTCCTTGTGGGGGATGAAGATCGGGATGGACTTTTTTTGGGATCTGGGGCTGGCCACGACCATATTAAGGTGCATTGCATTAGCGCCATGGCAGCACTAGTATAACATGGCCGGGAACGTATAGTAAACAGTACACCTGGACAAGAGCCACTGCATGTTGAATGCTTTTGTGTGTATTGTATCAGCGCAACATTCGGATCGAATTAGGTCACCAATAACAGCTTGTTTGGTCAGGACTCAAGGAGGAATAAGTATCCCTGCTCTTCGGTTCGTAATCATGGCTACGAAAAAAGCATTTTCTCCGGACAATATTTCTGACAGTCAAGGTCATATGGGCATGGTCGAAAATATTGAAGTTATATTTTGTCGCGCATGGCACAGACTGGAAGAAATAAGAGAACATGATTGTATCTTTATTTTAATCTTATTGGGACGTCATTATCGCGAAATGAACTCCCCCGTGCCACAACGATAAATACGGCTTGGGCCGTGAGGATAATTCAAAGTATGGTTTCTCCGTCCAGAAAGTTTTGGTAAAATCAAAAGCAAGTCCAAGTGAGCAAAACCTATTCTGTTCTCTTTTTTTCGAGCATCCCAGAGAACGTTTGTTATAAATGGCGATTCTCTCGCCTCGCTGGTCCGCAAATTTCGTTCCACCGTCTATTTCCACTTTCATCTCGCAATCAAGACAACCGATCAAACCCAGCGCCAAATCTAAAACATCAAGACAAATTATCTCTGCTATTCACACAGTTGAGCATCGCTCATCAACACTTCTCCATTACCAAGGTTACAGGTAGCAACCATCAACAGAGATAGCCACAATGAGCGCCGCAAACGACCCCTACAACCACTTCATCACTCAGTTCGCCCGCAGAAAATCGAGATTGGTCCAGGACCTGTTCGAATGTTTCTCTTTGGCCATAATGGACTTGTACAATTATTCCCTGACAGATCTCTTCCAGCGCAGGATTTGGGAACAGCCAATGACTCGCTATCGTCACCAGTGGTTGGCAAGAATTCGGGAGCTCGTGGACTATGGATGTCGCGACTTGGACGCGCTGATCCACGAGTTTTACCACCGGCCTGGAGAGGAGGTCGATCATGTCGCCATGGCCTCCTTCACCCATTCGGAAGTGGACCAGTTTGAGTTAGCTTACGCCGTGACGATCTACACAGTCGACAGATTCATCGAAGCGTGTCTCGACTTTCTCCAAGAGCCGGTCATCGGCACCCCGCGTACGCTCGTGGTCCTGGAGAGACCTTTCGGCTCTACCGACTTTCACCCCGTCGCGCTGCCAAATTGGACAGCCATCGCGCGGCCGCTGCTGGAGGGCCGGTGCATAGTGGCCATCATGACTGTCTTCACGACAATTTCCATCGCTAGGGACCGCTTCTTGGCGGACACGTTGATCGATCAGGTCTTGATGGACGCAGTCATCACGGTGGAACCGATTACCCAGCGTATTGAGCGGATTCACGAGGATGAAGAAGTCGTCGCCATTACTATCAATAGTCATTAGCAAGTGGTTGTTCCTCCTAGCCAGGACTGCGCCGTGGCTGTCGCTGACCTTTGCCCTCGCAGATGGACTAGGGAATTCAGCATTCCAGGCATGGGAGAAAATACGAGCATCAAGTTCAGTCAGAGAGACCAAACCCGTCTTGAGAACATGTGAATGATTGTAGCGTGGCCCACCCGTGTTCTTGTCTTCGTTGTTGACGCGCGCTGGGCGGTTTTGGGCGCGGCGAACGCGCACAACAATAAGAGATCAGTCTTGCCTGGACTGCTTGGTGCGAATCCGTTTGTCCACGGCCTATCTTTTTTGCTGTTTGACTAGCACCCCACTCCCGAGAACCTCTGCCCTGCCACATTCTCGTTCCATCACCACCTTCTAGGAACACAGTTTATCGGCTCACTTTCCATCAGATTTCTTTTCCATCAGATTCCTTTTCCATCGAATTCCTTTCCATCGGAACACAACGTGCAACGGACAATCAGTTCTTAAGTCCTCGTCGACTTCAACCTTTCTTGACGGGTTGACATTCTCCTCTGTGCCCCGCCCCCCGACAAACTCGCACCTCCTCTGCGACAAACAGCTGCTTTGCCCTCGGCGAACCTCAAGATTCTTGAATTCAGAATCACGCCGACTTAGTAAGTTCTTCACACCATTGTCGCGCATCACTTTGAACGCCGCGATTGTGTTCATCAACATGCAAGCCCCACCTAAGAACACATGGACTTGCAACACGGACGCGAAGCTTATTGTTCAGCTTCGTTCCTTATTTTCTGTCTCAATAAATTTATCCCGTCACCGATCCGTTCCCATGCAGTTGACACAGTGCCTCTTTGTCCAAAGCCTTGATCAGCATTATTGATTGCTGACCCGTTTCCATCCAGTCAACACCCTACGACTTCAAGATTTTGTCTCGAGCTCAAGCTTCCGTCTCGTATCGGTCGTCAATTGGAAATGTATTCTCACAGCAAGGGGATAGAAGCCCTGCGTCAAGGCCGGAGATGAGAAGCCTAAGCTCAAGGCCGAGGACCAGAAGCTTGCCCTCGAGGCTGAGGATCAGAATCACACCAGATGAATATCTCATCGCATTCTCTTTCCATCGAGCTTTTTCCATCAACACGGAACAAGAAAAAGGACAATCAATAAGTCATCGCCATGTCTGACTCTGTTGCCTTGCGAGCTCAGGTCGCCGTCTTCGACCCCGTCGCTGACGGCCCTGTCGCCATCACCGACTCCATCGAGTCACACCTTGCCCACAAGCCATCATTACTTGTTTGCCTTCATTCCACTTCTGTCCGCCATCCATCTCTTCCAATCCCGAATCACGCCAACCTTTGGGACTTTTTTCACACGCTTGTAGTGCATCACTTTGATCACGGTTCATCAAGGTGCAAGCACCACACAAGGTTACCGAAACTGCATCACGGACGCGAAACTTCTTGTTCAGCTTCCTTCCCCTTCCCCGCCAAAAAGTTTTATCCGGTCGCCAACCCATTTCCCCACTCGTAGAGGGGGTATCATGTATTCAGTAGTGGTACACCCTGCGACGTCAAGATTCCATCTCGCCTCGGTCATCAACTACAGTCTACCACCCTCGACCCTTCCGACACCGTCAATTCTGTCCAGCAGTGTCCAGCCTCACGGTCCAAAGTCTTGATTAGTTCCATTGATTGCCGACTCGTTTCCATCAAGTCAACACCTGGCCTCTGCGTCCAGGGTTTTGATCAGTTTCGTTGATCGCCGATCTTGTCCCTTGACGTCTATCAACAACATCAGACTATTCAAACTCTTCGGCATCTTTCCAACTCGGAGTGGATTGTGTGCCGAGTCTCTGCGTGGTCTCATGATCACCACCATCCAGGGCCGCTCCCGGTACACCGGAGAGAAGGAGCGGGCTCCCACCGTCGTCAACCCTGCTGCCGATCTCTTCCTCATGCACGCTGGTTTCCATGGCGCCTCTCCTGCCTGGTGTGAGGTACCATGTTGCTCGAATCTACCGCCATCGAAGAGATGATCAGACACAATTGGAGACCAAATTGGATACGGACTGAGATCGAGAAGCGGTACATACGTATCATCTTCAGGCACTTTTCTGCAGAGACGATCCAGTCGGTCGTCGCCGGGGCCCTTGCAACAGATGAGTATCTCACCCTGCAGGACCATGTCGAAAGTTTGCCACACTTTCAAGAGTTCGAGAAGAACAGAGAGCAGATCTTCCAGAACTGCAAGGACATTGAAGCCCTACAGAGGGCAGTAGACAAAGCAAAAGACTGCTGCCACCACCGTGGCCTGCTTGGGACATGCTCCAGCGTGCCTTTGCTTACACCCATCTACCCTGAACATCTTAACTTCTCTGCGAAGCTTTGCACGGCTCTGTTGGGTTGTCTACCCTATTACAAGCCCATGGCCATTTTCGAGGCAGCCCGACTATTTTCTGGAGAGAGGTCAGCGTGTACTTTGACCGTCCTAGTGAGGAGGAAGACTTACCAGAGGTGAAGATATCCCATCCCCCTTCTTGACCGATGACTAACTTTATGTAGTTCGCAGGCCTTGAAGGCGGCATCCCATGAAATTGGAGTCGAACACATCCAGAAGATGCGCGACGCTCAATGGACGTTACTGAATATGACCACGCACTTCTAGAGTCCGGGTCAATATCAACCGCTCACAGCGTACGGATGGCTCAAGTTGGCCACTGTATCGTCGCCGGTAATAAAGTACATTCTTTACGTGGTCGACAAGAAGATCATTTCTGCAACGAGCGGTGGTTTCAGCAAGATCATGATCACTGAGGGCTCGCCGCTTGTAGCCTACTAGCTTTTGGCGCATTTGACCGATATCTCGCCAGATACAGCTGGTTCCCGAGGCATTCGGCCAGGAAACAGCCGAACTGATGCTCATGCTGCATCTTCCCAAGGTACTTCACAATGTCTTCTCGGCCGACACGTCTACCATTGCGCAAGCAGTACCAAAAGTGAAGCTCCACAATAGTAGCTAGGCTAGTATCGTGGATGTAGACGTGTAGGCCATGTCACAAGTAGCCCGTTCAGAACAAGGGTATCTGCGATGCAAGAAGGACTAAGCAGCTTTTTGCAAGGCTGAGCTCGACACGACTCTTCGAACCAGGTCACTGTCCAACACCGTCACCATGTCGCTCCAGCCGAACCAGAACGCAGGCCGCACCAACGTCAACGCTGCACTCCAGTGGGAGCCCAGCCACAACCACCGAGGTAACTGTGTGTGGCCTGTGCCTCGGCCAGCTGGGTCTTCGACGCGACGACGCACTCGATCTTGAGGTGTCCAGTCTCTCCGCACCGGTGGCATATTGCGCATATATAATGCTTTTCGGCATGGGAATGTCCAAGAATGGAGTTTTTGGAATCAAAAGATGGCAGAGTTCATGCCAGGAGTGGTGCCAGAAATGCTTCAACGCACCTGCTAGCAGCCCTACAAACGTAAGCATTACAATTCGTTATTTTTTTCTGATGTGTTGCAGCTGTAAAATCAAGTAGAAAAAGATTGCAGTAATTTCACGAAAGCATCATGTTAATAGCCATGGTTAAATATCAATTCCCCGAGACTGTGGGGACCTACTCACTAAGGAGGTGGCCGAAAATGCGGGCTGCTATATACACTGCATTTTCTGCGCCAATGTTTGTTCTTGATCCTGAAATCCCCTTATGTGTGTCAATAACCACGGTCGTTCCTTCAGAATATTTTCTCGGGCCGGGAATCAATTCTCGGCCCACCCTGCAAACGTCCTGATTTCGGTCCCCTGCTTTCGGCACCTTCAAAAGCGCCGGTTTTCCGCCGTTCAGTAATCATCAAGCTGCATATCGGATGTGATACAACGTAACATCCTGGTATCAGCTTCGGATGTATTGACAGTTCGGTAGCTATACTTTGGGGGTCAACTTGATTTCTCCTGGAATGAATGAGAGAATCTTCTCAAGAACAGTTTTACTCACCACAATAGTATATACCCGGGCTTCAAGCGCATTGGGAACTCTAATGAAGCCAAGCTTTGTTTGGTTCAAAGTTCTCTTGAACTCATCCACATCGGTGCAGAAGAGCTCTCCTGAACCCCTGCGCTGGATTATCCTGGTCGTCTGTGCATGCATTGCGACCATATTGTATAGGACATCATGTAGAGCATGCTGCACAATGGACCAACGGTAATCACGCATGTACAGGGGTCCCGGCCTTCAAAAACAAATACGCAGTGATCTCTCGCTCGAATGCTGAATCAAATTTCTCACAACTTTCTCCACAAGTTTCTTGTTGTTAGCTGTGGCAATCCTACAGATCGATATCGTGAACAGCGATCATGGACTCCCCTGAGGATGGCAATTACGCTATCAGCTTGGTCCGGAGTCTTCTTTCTGGCGACTCCAAAGACGCTCTAACCGAGTATTCTCAGTGCCTAGGACGGACGACAAGCTCGGGGGGGAGACAATGTGCGAACAAGACACGCAAAAAAGCACATCTCGCTGCTTCCGAGTATAACAATCTCCTTGACAAGCCAGTCTTCCCAGGCGATGCAAGCACTTTCGCATCAATCGTCAATTTTCTCAATTATCGGCATTGTTATCTCCATCACACACAGGCTCTCTCGAAGTTCCAGACATGGAAGGTTGAGAATGGATTCGAAGCTTTTAGTCACTCGGGAGCTGAAGGAGTTGTGGACAAAAAGCCTCGAGAATATACCATTCACCACCACGATGAAGACAAGCTGGCGGCTGTAACTCCGCCAACAGAGACAACACCGGTGACCCCTGAAAGGGCGCTTTGCTCAGCTATAGCAGACAGCGTAGCCGACGATTTCTCTGACCTCACGATCTCGCCAGGACAAGAGTCAGTCATTACGCTCGGTGACGATAGCGTAGCAAGCACCACTCTCACGACCCCAGACGAGACACCAGCCACGTTGCATGGCTTCTCCATCATGGATGAGTCAGAGAGCCGCCCTGAAACTCCTACCCGCGCCTCGAGATGGCCGACTGAGCAGATCCTGGATCAAGACTTGGAAGAAAACCGCGGCGCCCGGGAAGTCATGGAACAAGAGGATGCCAAGGGTCCGGGAATGAAAGAAGAGCTCATCAAACGTATGAAGACACAAAGAAGAGGCAAACTTCCCCTGCTTATCGGAATCGAGCATGACTGGACCCTCATGGACCACTGTCTGGGCAGGGTGTACATTTTCCAAGACGACCAGCAGGCCGGCCTGATAAAGATTGGCTTCACCAGGGGAACCGCTAGTGAGCGGTATGCTCAGAGGGGTAATTGCTACGCCATTGGAAGCGCTCTGTATTGGGAAAGCAAAGATGCCTTTATCGGGGCGTACCGGGTGGAACAACTGGTGCAGAAGCAGCTGCACGAAAACAATGTGCTTCAGCACCGGGGCCGTTGCGATCGTTGCAGTAGATACCACCGAGAGTGGTTCAAGTATGACGCAGGCAAAGCTGTCGAGCTCATCAACATGTGGACTCACTTCGTACAGGACGGTTTCTACGACCTTGGTACTGATGCGGAGGGCAACAAATACGGCAGGCTGAGCCAGAAAGGTCGGGATTTCATGAATGGCGTTTGCAGAGTCGATGTGGACGTCTTGAGAAAGATGATCAACAAAGGGCCGGATAGTTGCCCACAAATTCCGGAGACTATCGAGGACAGCTCCGGGACCGATCATGCTGATTCAGTCTCGCTACGGATGCACCCCGCCGAAGGCCTTCAACAACAAGTGGAAGGCGATTGCTCCCAAGTGAATGCAGATGGACCAGACACTCCGCAGAATCAAGAAAGACAAGGCGCAAAATACCATGCCAAGCAGGCTTTTACCATAACAGTTCAGGAGATCAGGGAACTGTTACCAAGAAAATTCTTACTATTCTTAGGCCGACGAAGTGCTGGAGGGAATGAACGATCTGATTTAGAACCGTCAGAAGTGGAGACCAGTTTACAAAGGTATCTTAGCACCTTTTACGCCAATGAGCTTGATGACTTGAATCAAGTCCCCGAATCTCTACAAGGAGGATACAAGAAGGCAATGAGGGACATGAAAGGAATATATAGACAATGGCGCCGAAAGTCTTGAAGGGTAATCTTTGTCGCAGGCCGTTGCAAGTTCCTTTGGTCTCGTTTCGTTTTTGTTCAGTTATGCTTGACTTTCCTTTTAAGCTCTATTATAACATATAAGCAATATCTATATATTATTGTGCTCCATAAAACTGTGAACGCTAAGCCTGTATAAATATATGCTCTAATACACTAGTTAATAACATTCATCTTATAAATAATATTAAATTGTCCTCTGGCTGAATGCACGGTCACAAAAACTGTATACGAGGCCGCTGCCGGGCGCCACACGCCGTCGAGTATCAGGATGAGTCAGCAGACCCATGTCGTACCACAGTGGAAATATTGCGTTCCCTAGGCCTCTGCCATAGACATGCATCTCACCAGAGACATTTCTCGGTCTCACCTGAGCCAATGTGTGTGAAGGGGAAAACGGGAACGAAGAGCTTGTGAAGAAGTCTGAGTTGATCCTGAAGAGCTACAAAAGAGAGGTGCTGAGGAGCATCCTGATATACTAAAGCAGGTGATCTGCGGTGGGTACTATCTACGTCAGTGCGACACTCGGCAATATCTCACGCGACGACTTCATGACTTGACGACTACGTGGTGGTGGGCACTTTGGACGAGCTGAACAGGGATCGACACCAACAAGAGGATGAAGGATCGATTTGTCCGAGGCATGACCATGCCGCAACCTCAAGTTTCTGATTCACCGCCACACATACTTGGCCACGAAGTTATTCCAGTTCGGTGTCCCTGCCAAGGGTATTCCAGACGAGGACGAGGACGAGGAGGAGGCACATTTCGAGACGACCTGATACTGGTTCGCGCGGGGAATATTTCACATATTGCACGCAAATGATGTTTTCGGCATGGCGATGTCCAAAATTGGAAGTTTTGGGATCAATAGATGGCAGATCCCATACCAAATGTAGTGCCAGAAATGCGCCGAGGTTAGCGCATTTGCCAATAGCCCCCATAAAAGTGCCTCAAAAGCGGCGTATGCACCTATGCTATTGTGATTAAAGTGGCACAGATGTTGAAATGCTCCGTTTCACCAAAATACCAGTGGCTGCAGCGCAATCGCCGGCGCTCAAGACATTCTGGGATCTCTTTAAGCGAGCCTGTACTATCTTCAAAGATTGCGTGATATCACTTCGGACAAGGCTGATCAGACTCGGGATTGGACCATTTGCGCATCGAGGGCTTATTGCTTAGCAGACGATATAAGATGCAACAATTGGGCGAGGCCGAATCCTGGGCTGGTCAGCCTATGAAACTATTCTGGACAAGGAGCCGATGCAGTAGCACCAACAACTCACATGCAGCCTTGGCTTAGCTCCCCGACCAGTGTCTTATCCGGGGATAGAGCAGTATTGGGCGAGCGACCAACCATCCAAGGGGTCAAGGAGAAAGGGGAGGGGGGAATCACTTCAAAATTCTTGGCGAAGAAATATCGTGTCGATAATGGTTAAAACTCAAACTTTCCTTCTTGCTCGACCTTGTATACAGAGTACGCAATCACAGTATCAGATATAGCTCAAGTCCAAAATGCTTGCTCAATGCTTACCGACACGCTGGAACGGAACGGCTTTGATCACTTCCCGACTTGGAAAGGCATTATAATCGCTGGACAAACATGGGCAAGTAAGGGCGCGTAAAGTTCCCTGCAGATGCGAGTATAAGGGGTTATCCCTGACACCGACATGGTAATGTTGGCTCTTATCCCATTTCGCTACCTCACAGCAGGCTCAGCCACGGACCGATATCTCAATCGTATCGGCTCGTTTTCATGACCCGATCCCTGTCCTGTGCTTTATACCTAGTCTGTACTTACAAGAATTGCTAGATATAATCTGGACGATTCCGCCGGTTTAACAATAACTGTTGCCTTCATATAGAGCTTTTTGACACTAGACAAAAGCGCCGCAGTATCGCCACCTCATGTTTAGTTCAATCTGCAACTGATCGAATAATCAGGATATCAACACCTCTATGGCCTCGCCACGACGGCGCGGTAATGAGAATGCACGAGAGAGATTGCGAGAGAATGGAGTCGACTACTTCCTCAAATGGGAGAATATGGGGCCTCCCCCGGATCACATCAATAAGCTCCGCGAGACACTTATTGACACAAGCTGTTCTCTTTCATCAAGGTTCATTCATAATTCAACCAATGCAATGGTGATCAAGCCAGACTTGTCGACACTACCTGACGGATCTCGGGAAAATATTCAGAACCGGCTCGCACAGTATCAAACCGTAGTGGAAGATGCGGAACGTCTTCATGGCAACATCGTGGATGAAAACGAATGGAGAGGGTTTTACAAAATCAACTTTCTAGAACCTCTTTATAACAAATACCAGTTGAAGGAACTTGATCCAAGATCGTGAGTAGGCCTAAGTGTAAATATCATTGGTGTTACATCATTACGGCTGGCTGATACTTGAGTTTAGCACATCTCAAACTAAGTTCTATCATGACTTTTTCGCGAGGTACTATCGACCAATCTTATACATTAATAATGGGATGTGAACCAATACTTATCACTTCACGTCAGGCGTGAGGACTTGCAATGGACACTATTCTCTCGCGAAGGGCCCTATCGCGAGCGCCGCCGGAATCTCCAATACCCAAAACCAGACTGGTCAGCATATTTCCCAATATGCAATTTGGAGCACCCTTCAGCACCTGGATTCACCAAAGGGCCCCTGTGGAATTGGCCCAGCAAAACCGGGAGAATGATTCACGATTTTGATGCCAAGGAACTTCGAGAGCTCAGTGAGTTAGGACTCCAATGTCACGTTGCCGGAGCATTGCATAGGAAAAAAAAAGTGGCAAGTTTGGACCCGAAGAAGATGCAATCGTTCCCATGGTTTATCGCGGAGTTCAAGAGCACCAAGCGTGATGCTCCATTTTGCTATTGCCAAGCTGCCAATGGAGCTGCCTGCAGCCTTCTTATGTATGAAACACTCAGTCAGCATGCCATCAAGGAAAAGGAAGAAGCCCACATTCCTCCTATCATTACCATGACGACAGTTGGCAAAGAAGTCAGGCTTTGGATAGGGTATGTGGGGCCAGATAAAGAGCCCGGAGCTGCACAAAAACAGGACAAACACCGAAACGTGGGTTCATCTTCTTACCAGATAAAGTTTCTTATCAAGGCTTACCGAATACTCGTGGAGGATGCGCTAACACCATTTTGCATATTATAGTGGTTTCACTCTCGGTGCTTCTGGGAGGGTGATGTGACGAAGGTCCAAGATGCCATGGATCTCGAGGCACTGCTCGAAAATATTCACACGTGGGCGATGCGAGTCCTGAGGCCGCGCATCATTCAATGCCTAAAGGAATGGAGATTGCGAGTCGACTCGTCTGACCGCGATCCGTCTGCCAGGCCGCTGGCTGCTGAGCGAGAACATGACGTATCTCGAGACGTTCAGTTAGGGTCTCAAGAAATGGATGCAAGACTTCGAACCATGATGGTCGCTTTCCAGGATGACACAATTGATATGGTGGAAGAGCTTTTGTTGAGAGTCATAGCGGACTTGCGACCACAAATCCAAAAGAACCTGTCGCCGCAGGCATGCGTATGTCGTCAAATGGATGCGGAAACGCAAACACATCCGTCTTCAATCCACGGAGCGAGTCAGATTGAAACATCATCTGAGACGAATGGACAATCACCCAATGCATCGCAGTCTACTGACGCACGAACACCGAAGAGCCGCGAAAGGATGACCAGAGCTGATAGTGACTTGGAATCTGGACAAATCAGGCCCGGGATTCAAGCAGGCGTTACAGAACTTGATCGCAAGTCTGACGGAAAAGTTCCAAAGCCTCCGGCTCGCATTCCACAACAGCCGATAGACTTAGCTGACAAAGATTCCATTGCCTTCAACACCAAGATTTTTGAATTCGGCGGCACTCAAACAGCACCACTGTTCTCTACGGGATTGACAGACCAGAGCAAGGATTTACCGCGACCTAAGCTTCAACACTCGGCAAGTGCTGTCATCGACAGTCAAACTCCGCCGTCCTCGTTGGATTTTGGGCGCCTTGCCGGATTGGGTGATCACTCCACGAGAGCACTTTCGACAGGCAATCTTCACCAAAAACACGCCCTCCAGGACCCTATTCGATCAGAAGCTCAAATCTCCTCAACCATTACTCCTTTCAAAGGCGCTTTCCACCAGGATGATAACAAGAATGAGCAGGTCAAATTCACATTCAGGATATAACCGATTGATAGAATTACGGACTCTTTTTAGACGGTTACATAAAACAACCGTGAAATAAGATAGGTTTATATCGCTCTGTTTAGGAGGAATGAAGTGATGTATCAATGCATGTTGCTGTTACTCCAATTGTACATCTTTGCTTGTTTAGGTGGTCCCGTCTAATCATTGGTAGCTCCGTGCATTTGTGCCAACATCCGTGGGATTCCCTCGTGTCCATCAGCACGCCTACTATCTGACAGTCGATACCTTAAAGTCTTCCGGCCTAGGGCGGATTAAACAGAGCCTAAAGACGGAGCTCCTGCTCGGCGCCGACGGCCGTAAAAGGTGGGGCGTTCTTGGGAACACCGAAATGGGTCAGTCGGTCAGCAGATCCCTGTTGTGACGCAGTGGACATATTGCATGTCATGCTTACTCCCCAAGGCATTGCAATCCGAAAGGCTGGATAGATGCCCGCTGCGCGAAGCAGCTCATAGTCCTATAGGTCTCGAGTAATCACTCAAGTCCATTAGTGGCCGACCACTTCATGCGCGCGCCGCTCCTCGCTTCGTTTGGCGGGCCACGGCCTGGCGGTTTTGTGTCCAGCCAGGCAAACAAACGCAACTTGTACCGCCAGATATTTCTGGGCTAAATGTGCAGGCACCTTTGAAATTCGTCTTGGCATCAAACGCACAAAATTTCCCCCAAGATATTTTGGGCGTCTCCAACCAAACAACAACTCCCAAGCCATTCATTGTGAAGGTCGTCCAACCACCAACTCGATCAAGATGGCATCGCAAGACCAGGCAGCACAGCTGCTTGACGGGTAAGTTGTCATTGCTGCTATTTGCGGCTCTTTCTTTGCCCTTCTTGATCATGCCTTTCATCTTGCCCAAGATCTTCCCCGGTTATATATGTGATACTGACGGGGTATTTGACAGACCTGCCCCCAGTCCCGGCGCCGGCATGCCCGTCCCCGCCCCAGCTCCGCAGCCGACCCCGGCTAACACCCGAGAGCCTGGGTTCGAGGACGAGATCATGCTGCTCGTTGTCGATGGCAACCAGAATTGCTTCTGGTGCGTCTCCAAGAGACTTCTCCGCGAGCGTGCTCCTTTCTCCCAGCACGCCACTTCTACCATCAACATTCCTGGCTGGCGCCCTGAGACGGTGAAGAGCTTCGTCGACTGGGTCCAAGACCGGTGAGGTCCGAGTCAGAGGCTTGGTCGATGGCCGCACCAACGCCAATGCCGCACTTCACTATGTGCCCAGCAACAATCACCGAGGTACCTGGGTGCGGCCTGAGCCCCAGGCCGCCGGGTTCTTCGCCCGGTAAGCACACTTGCTTTTCTTCTGTCTTTCCATGGCACTCGGCCATCCCTCCCAAGCGCACTGAAAGATTTCTGACAATCGACGGTCCAAGTGGTACGCCATCTTCGGCGACGACGCGTTCGCTCGGACTCTTTGTCGAGTCCTCGATCTGTACTCGTTCGCCGCCGTTGGAGGCATGAAGGCCCTGATGACCGATTGCGTGCTCGTCTGGCAGCGCCGCATCTGCGCTCCGCACAACGTTGCCGTCTTCGCACCTCTCCTCAATGCAGTCGTCCGACACGGCTGGCATGGTGTCGACTCCCCGCTCACCAGCTTTCTGGTTGACTGGATTGCTCTCACATCGAACGAGGCGTTTTGGGATGTTGCTCAGATGAAGTCACTGCCTCCCAACATCGTCGCCGAGATCTTCCGTCGTACTCTGCGCTGCGCTCGCTATGGCGTGGACACGGTCACAGGCGTCCCGGACCCAAACCTTGACTGGTGCCGCTACCATGCCCACGGCCCCGGCCAGGAGAAAGTCGCCTGCATGGCCAGACGTCCCTTCGATTGGGATGTTCGTGCCAGACGTGGACAGGTCGCCCCGGCTGAGCCGCAGTACCTGTTCACTGCTAATCGTCAAGCCGTGCAGGGAGCTCTTCCGCCTCCCGGCCCCGTCGAGGGACAAGCTCAGAACGTTGGCCCAGCTGGTATCATGGCTGAGGAGGAAGGACCCAAGATCAAAGCAGACGAGCAGAAGACCTCCGTCAAGGGAAAGGGAAAGAAGCGCCGCTTCAATCCCAAGGGCAAGAAGCCCTGCGCCATGGCCGGAGATGAGAAGGCCAAGCTCAAGGTTGAGGATCAGACGCCCAACCTCAAGGCAGAGGAGGAGGAGCCTCCCAAGAAGAAGTAGAAGAGAGCGACGAAGTAGGTTCCGAACCTGCCAGATGTCGCTCCTGTTCGACCTTCTATTAAGGCAGGCGCTGATAAGGTCGATGGGGAAGTGTTCGGGCCAGTGGACGTTGACGAAGGGAAAGAACTCAATCAAGGTATGGATGGGTTGAAAGTCTTGCAAGCTGTAATGGAGCGGCCGAGAGAGAGCTGTAAAGTATGAAAGAAGGCATTGAGACATCACTAGACAGAGGCTTCTGCGAAACACTCGTAGAGGGTATCATGCATTTGGTAGTAGTACAAAATTTACAGGATCTTGAGACCTTGGGTGTTGTTACAGCAGGAGAGACACCTTCATAACAATTGGTAATCAGCTGGAGCAGCAGCCAGCACCGATCTTGACAGTCTTTCCTCCGGCAATCTTGACTGTGTCGTTGTCGCCGCGTTCCGTGTGTTCGTGTATCCTCAACTCTGTTTATCATGTCAGCATCTACTCGAGGCCCAATCATTCTTCATGGACGTACTGTACTTGTCGCCATTCCTCTTGCCCTGGACGACATTCTCCTTGAGTATCGTCGCCACGTCCTCGGCGTGTCTGATGTGACCGTCGATCTCGGGGCTCTTGGGATCTAACGAAGCATTCTCGCGGAAGCCAGTTCGGATTTGAGCGCGAGCCGCGTTCAGAATGGGTTGATCACCTGGGATACACGGTCAGATACGTTCAGGACGCAAGTCGCAAAGAGTATAGGGGCGCCACATACCCTCGAAGGCAATACGGGCTGCCCGGAGCAGATGCCTGTACGCGGCGATGGCAGCCATTGTGACGGAGAAAGAAGCACCCAAGGATTATTATACAATTAAAGATGCGTTCCCAACAGTTTGGTTCGCAAAATAGACTCTGGTGTTATCAATTGTCTTTGAATTGCCTGAACTCGAGATGCAAATCGACGCTTTTCGCTGCACTGAACGAGGCCTGTCGTCAGAAAAAACTGTGGCGCGCAGGAGAGTAGTGAGATCGCGGCTGTGGCGCAGGCCCCGAAAGCTCCTCTGATTAGCGTCTACCGATAGTGGTTGTTGTGGCGCTTATCCCTGCCAGAACCGGTCAGAAAAATATTTCCCCAAAATCTGCCCCACGATCACCGAAAGCTTGCTTTGGCTGTCGTCTGCGATCATCTTTCCAACAGCAAGACAACAAAGGAAACACAAGATGGCCTCTGCTACTGTTGTTTCACGACCCCTCCCCACCCTCCCCGAGGGCTGGTCCGCCGAGAAGGACTTCAAGCCCGTCGCCTCGGTCACTGCTTCGGCCAAGCGCACCATTGAGCCCGTCGGCCCTCACTTCCTGGCCCACGCCCGTCGTGCCCGCCACAAGCGCACCTTTTCCGAGGACGACCGCATCGAGGCCCAGAACGCCGCCAAGAACGTCGAAAAGGACGACGACAGCGGTGATGATGAGCCCGAGGACCCCATGATGCTGCAGCGTGAGGCCAAGGACTGGAAGGTATGTTGGCATGCACCATGAGCGACCCGAGACAGTCTTACTAACGTCTATTTTCTTCTACAGCAACAAGACCACTACGAGGTCCTGGGAATAACCAGATACCGATGGAAGGCCACCGAGGACCAGATCAAGCGTGCCCACCGCAAGAAGGTCCTCAAGCATCACCCCGACAAGAAGGCTGCCTCGGGCGCCACCGAGGACGACAACTTCTTCAAGTGCATCCAGAAGGCCACCGAGGTCCTGCTCGACCCTGTCAAGCGCCGCCAGTTCGACTCGGTCGACGAGAAGGCCGACGTCGAGCCCCCGAGCAAGAAGGAGGCTCAGAAGAACTTTTACAAGACCTGGGGCCGCGTCTTCAAGTCCGAGTCCCGCTTCAGCAAGATCCAGCCCGTGCCCCAGCTCGGCGGCGAGGACGCCACCAAGGAGGAGGTCGACACCTTCTACAACTTCTGGTACAACCTCGAGTCGTGGAGGTCGTTTGAGTACCTCGACGAGGACGTGCCCGACGACAACGAGAACCGCGACCAGAAGCGCCACCAGGAGCGCAAGAACCTGAACGCCCGCAAGAAGAGAAAGGCCGAGGACAACGCCCGCCTCCGCAAGCTGGTCGACGACTGCCTGGCTGGCGATGAGCGCATCAAGCGCTTCAAGCAGGAGGCCCACGCCGCCAAGAACAAGAAGAAGTACGAGCGCGAGGAGGCCGAGCGCAAGGCCAAGGAGGACGCCCGCCTGGCCAAGGAGGCCGAGGAGAAGGCCGCCAAGGAGGCTGAGGAGAAGGCAAAGACGGACCGCGAGGCCTCCAAGAAGGCCAAGGAGGCCGCCAAGACCGCCGTCAAGAAGAACAAGCGTATCCTCAAGGGCAGTGTCAAGGACGCCAACTACTTTGCCGGCAGCGGCGACGCCAGCGCCGCCCAGATCGACGCCGTTCTGGGCGATGTCGACACCATCCAGGGCAAGATCGACCCCGACGAGATCGCCGCCCTCGCCGCCAAGCTCAACGGCCTCAAGGTCGCCGACGAGATCAAGAACGTCTGGTCCGAGGAGGCCAAGAGACTCGTCGGTGCCGGCAAGCTCAAGGAAGGCGAGGTCAAGTCTCTGTAAGGGATTTGAACTGCCATAGAAAGAGAAGAAACGAGCGAATTGGTGTAGAATGGTGCTCGTGGGTGTGATAAAATTAGACGGTGTTAGAGGTTGTGAATAGAAACAAGTCCATTTTCAGCCAATTTCAGTCTTTCCAATATGAATCGAGTCTTGTGAAAGACGGCGGCCAAGCTGATTTCAGAAGATCAACGTCTTCGATCTTGGCAGATTCGGTCGGACAAAATGGAGGGTTATCAAAAATCGCTATAATTCATGTTCATATGGGTATATCATCACAACTCCTACTTATCAATCCTCTGACTAGACAGCTGACTCCTACTCTTCTCATCCCGCATAACCCTCCAGTCCTTCTGCACACTGATCCCTCCGCCATCCCTGCTCGACGGCACACCCAGGTGCATCGCCCTCTTGCCGGACGCTTCCACAAACTCGTCGTCGTCGTCGCTCGTCCCGGGATCCCGCCCCGACGACTCGACGTTGATCTCCGTCTTGCCGCGCCGCGCGTGCGTCTGCTCGATCATCCGGAAACTGTCCTCGTCGTCCTGGTACACGTCGTCGTCGAGCTTGGTCAGCCCGGTGACGAAACTAGAAAATAATCCCCGCGAGGACTGTTTTCGTCCGCCGGCTCGGCTGCTGTGTACGGACTGGTTCCTGCCCAGCAGGTTGCTCTTGGACCTCTTGCTCGACGCCGCGCCAATAGTCGGCGGGAACGGGCCCGCGGGTGGTGCACCGTCGGGCGTCTGTTGGTGGCTCGGCCGGCCCGCGACGCCCGGGATGAGACGGTCGATGCCGAGTAAATGCAGGGCGGGCTTCATGGACGGCAGACAGGCACTGACCAAACCAATGTTGATCTCGACCGTGGACCAGACGATGACCTCCTTGGTGTTGTAGGTGACGTCGGCCGAGCTGAGGGGGATGCCGACCAATATCGTGAGGCGGATGATGGAAACGACGGCGACAAAGGCGCCCAGCATGAACATGCCGGCGAGCACGAGGCGCTGCGCAAGAGGTGCGTGCAGCCGCCACACGTACGGGATGGGTATCATCAGTATAAGCCAGTCGGCGATGACGTTGGGCGTCGAGCCGGATATGTACACGACGCCGAGCGAGATGCACTTCGAGGAGGTGATGGTCAGGTCCCACTGTGCCGAGATGGGGGAGCAGGTGAATATTACGAGGAAGATCTGGAGGTTTGATCAGGCGGTTAGTGTTACTGACGTACAGATTTTGAAAGAATTGTACAAAATTGTTCAAGAGTGCTTACGATCGAAAGAGCCCAGGCCGTCACGATGAAGAGCCCGATGAAAATTGGGATCCGCGCCCGCAGGGAGAACAGTCGCCAGTAGAATGCGAGTATAGTATACTTGATCATGGCGAGCGAGATCACATAGAAGAGCTGCCCGGCAAAGAGAAATCGGAGAAAGTCGATAACCTCTGGCAGAGGGACATCCTCGAGAGCGTGTCTTGCCAAGTATGGTCCCATTCCTATTAGATCATCGTCAATCGTCAGTCTTGATTCTTTCATATCCTGTTACAGGAGACCATCATGTCGACATGACTGAAGGGAGACTTACCACACATGCAGATGTAAAAGAATACATTTGCGCAAGCCAAGGCCAATACGCAAAGGTAGTCGTCCAGTCCGAACCCCTTCCATCCAGCAACCGTAACCCGACACCACAGCTTCAACGGCACGACCAGCATGACCAGTACATAAGTTGATGTCGCGGCTCCGTTGAGCCTGGCTCTGAATTCCTCGAGACTCTCAGCCATGGTGAAGATACTCCCCGTGGCGTCGTCTTCGAGTGAAGAGTGGTGCTCGAGTGTGGCGATGAATCAGCACGCTTTTACCACCTCCACGTCACGAAGTCGAAAATGTTGGCAGGTAGTTGTAGGACATCACTGATCGTGTAGCCACTGGCGCATACAAGAGACGGATTTGAGATTGTAGTAATATTGTAGTGATTCACTTAACCAACTTGATGTCTAGTGGGCGATGGGCATGTCAAAGCCAGGTCTCGTGCCCCTCGACCGCTGCATCAGGAGCGTTGCGTGCTCGTCACCATTGCGGCCGCCCGGCGCCATGTATCATGGGCGATCGGTGTCTAGGGTTCCTGGGGTGAAATTTCCTTCATGGCAGGGATAGTACAAGAACGGGAATAGCTGATACTTGATAGGCCGTAGACTACGTACATTGGAAATATGTAAGGCAAGGTGGACTCCAGATCTGACTATGCAGCATCACGTTCCAGCAACTCGGATGGAGCCAGCCGATAGCTCCCGGCTATTTCGGCGGCCCCGGGATTCTCGATTAGGTCGGACTTGGGCTCTCCCGGGGATGGTCCTTACATCTGCTGTGAAAGCGACCTTTTTAGTCTGCTCTTACCATCGTGTCCGGAGGATCGGTATGTCACCGGGACATTCCCTCCGCCGTTGGCATCAATAGAGGTCGCAGGAAATTTCTTATACCTCTAATTTTCCAAGGATTGCCAATGTACGAGGCGTCTTTTGGTCCTGAAGCATCCGGGGAGAAATAAAAGTCTACGCCTCTTCTGGAACTGCACTAACAACCGGTGATGCTGAATTATGATGACCATGTGGGTCGGGAGGATGGACTACATGATTCCGAGTTAGGCGTACTAACTGGCAACCTGCCGTAGTCACGGCGAGGACGTTGACGCTTACTCTAGTCCGTCAACTATTGTTAGCTTGAAATCTAGACTGATTTGTTTCATATAAACAGGATCGTACGGAGTGGTCCCGGCCGGTCAAACGGCAAGAGACTTGATAGCCGAACAGGTATAACGAGGCGGACACATTGTTCTGCTCGACTTCCGAGAGCACTCCGACCTTCGCAGATGACCACGACTTAACTTGATATTCGCTCATTGTTGGAATCGAATATTGAGCAGCTCATGGGTTGTGGACCGTGAGTACCCAGATCATAATTCAAAGGATTGACATCCTTGTAGGGCAGGAAATCTATCCTTGCAGGCCACTTCGAGTCTTTGGTGGAGGGGTAGAAACCAAGAGGTTGCGCTGCTAATGGAATATGGTCATGCGACCAGTCGTCCAGTCAAAATGCGTGGGAACCAGACTTAGAGCCAAACACTTCCCAAAAATAGTGATCGTGCCGTCAATTTGGCATATTGACAGCCTCGATCTTAGCGATCGCTGTAAGGTCGGAGATTTTCAGAGGTTTCTGTGAATCCATTGCTAACACAAATGATTGGCGTCGACGCTAGAAGCAACTGTCACGGTCTTTTCCAGGTTTCGATTCGTAAAGCAGTAGAATTGGTTGCCAGATTCTTTCCAGAGGCTGACGCAAATTCGAAAAAAAGCTTTGGTTTAGTCGGTCGTCGGCCTCAACCGGGAGCAGAGTAGGCCAGTGATTCTGCCATTATCATCCGGGTGGAGGCAGGGCTCCGCAAAGACGACGAGCTGCCCCAGAAAAAGAGAAAATAGCCCCGCCAGGCTCGCCAGGCCTGTGCCGGCGGGTTGGCCATTCGCCATTCTTTAACGGCCGCGATACCATGAGTCCATGACCCAGTCCCATGGATTTCAGTCCTGCCGTTCCCCAATTTCGGGACAGGTATCCGGGTGGGCCATGGGAAGACGTATCTTCTAGTTCCTATTGGGCCAGCCAGCAATCGTATTCCGGAATTTCGACCAGTTGGATCTTTTGTTATTCATCATGGTCAACAGTGTGTCTTGCCACCGTCTTTTGTCGGGTTTCACTTGCGCCGTGTCGGTAAAAGCCATGGTCAGATGCGCCAATGATGAATGAAAAAGTGATATCGGCATGTGGGCAGATACAACGCGGACACCTGGATCTGGGAGACAAGCTACCAGTCAGTCCAATAAACAGCCCTGTAAAAGCGCATGCCAATAGTATCTCCAGGGTGGTCCTGGAAGTCATTCCGGACTCCATCATGCCTTGCCTGATAGGAAGTGCAAAGTGGGTTGATCAGCCGTGGACAACTTTTCCTGCAGCATATGAGTGCAGCAAGCGAAACAAATTTTGTGTTTCTCAATCCAGCTCTTGGCACCGCCTGCAACAACAAGAGCGATGTATCTTCAGTCGCTCCTTGAAGAGGCGTCTGCCGGCGACTTGTTTGCCTGGGGATCTGCACTGGTGGTCGCCTATATTATCACGACCGTGACATACCGACTATGCTTTCACCCTCTCGCCAAATACCCCGGTCCGTTCTGGGCTCGTGTGTCAAGTTTCCCGTCCTACTGGCATACCCTCAAGAAGGATAGGCATATTTGGCTCTGGCGTCTGCAGGAGGAATATGGTAAGCACTATAGCCACCTTGAAACTGGCCCTTGGACTGCTCGGGTGTCTCGCTTAGCAAGGGCGCCGCTCCGTGCACAGAATACCGTCATGGATCACTAAAAGATGTGCTCTTATAGGCCACACATTCCGGTATCGCCCAAACAGCGTGCTGATCAACACACCTACGGCGTATCGCACACTTTTTGGGCCTCAGGGCAACGTCAAGAAGGCCCTCTACTACGAGGTCTGGCCGCGGAATGTCGAAGCTTTGACGACATGGAACAGCACAACGATTGCGACCCATGCGCGGAAGCGTCGTGTGCTCAACCAGGCATTCTCGAATGAGGCGCTCAAGTCCATTGAGCCGTTTGTGCTCTCCAATGCAGACAGGTGGTGCGAGCTGATTGCCAGCGAGGCCGATAGGGGTGATGGTGGCTGGTCGCAGTCTCTCAACATGGCCGACTGGGTCAACTGGCTGGTGTTTGATATCCTGGGCGATCTCTGCTTTGGCAAGTCCTTTGATATGAAGGAGCCCAAGAGCGAGCTACGATATGTTCCGCACCTGATGGCCGAGTTTCTTGTGCTCATGCATCCGATTGCGTACTCGCCGTTTGCTGGTTTCTGGGTATGGGCCAAGCCAAGGGGCCTGGACTACCTGCTTTCCTTTGCATCGCCTCCAGCTCTCAAGAACTGGGAATCGTTTGTGGAAAAGTGCCTGGCCGACCGGACCAAGATGGAGTCCGACCTCGAAAAGTCCGAAAAGAGGGTCGAAGGGCGCAAAGACTTCTTTCACTACTTGTTCCATGCGGTGGACCCTGAGACGGGCAAGAGAGGCTTCCCGCTCGATGAGCTCTATGGCGAGGCCGAGTCGTTGATCATCGCGGGGTCTGATACTACGTCCATCATCATGAGCGCCATGTTCTTCTACCTCGCTCGAAACCCGACGGTCCAGGAGAAGCTCGCCAGAGAGATTCTTTCTACGTTTGAGAGCTCAGACGAGATCAGCAGCGGTCCCAAACTCGGTAGTTGCAAGTATTTGCGCGCATTCATCCAGGAGGCGCTCCGCATGACACCGCCGGTGAGTGCCGAGCCGTCTCGTACGGTCATGAAGGGTGGCACAACTGCGGACGACCAATACTTCCCTGAAGGTATGGATGTCAGCGTCGGACTGTACTGTCTCAGCTACAGCAAGGACGTCTTCCAAGATCCATTCCGATTCAAGCCGGAGAGGTGGATCGTTGGCGAGGAGGGCGCCACAGAGGAGAGCGTCGAGCTGGCCGAGTCTGGATTCTGCGCCTTCTCTTACGGGTCCCGCGGCTGTCCGGGTAAGCAGGTTGCGTGGATGGAGATGACCATCGTCATGGCCAAGGTCGTGTTCAATTTGGAGCTGAGACCCGATGTCGACAACAAGCTTGGCGCTGGCGACCCGAATGGAAAACATGGTCGCAGGAACGCGGAACAGTATCAAACCTACGACGCATTTGTTTGCATGCGGGATGGGCCAATGGTGCAGTTCAGAAAGCGTGGCCACGCTTAAGGGGCGTTAGGCTTTAAGGTACCTAACAACACGTGCTGAATGCTGTGCTAGTGGGGCCCGGCATTGGGTTTGGCGCTTTGGAGGTTTCGCATTATCTGTACAAGAGTCGCGTTACTTTCACGATGTGCGCATCTGTGTATAGCTAATCAATTAATCAAGAGTGTCTTGTTTGTAACGTGGGACATGGCGTTGATGTATGTCGAATACTTATTGCAGCCATGGGAGTTCCGTGGAGACATTGCTTACCTCTGTCATACAGTAGCTCAATTGGCCTGTAGCGATTTCGCGGGCAGTGAAAGGCACAAGCGCCAATACGGTATACCGACTGCCATATTACATGGCCATGCCAACAATATGTCCCGAACCCGCTCTCGGCCGTCAGCCCTGGATGAGTTGCATGAGCGAGCCAATCTCTCTCGCATGTGTCAAGCAGAGAATTGATAAAGGTGCATGGCTTGTGGCTGTTGAGCGTATGTAGTGCTGAACCGCTGTTTAGGGAAGCTGCCAAGAGCTTGCCGCTGCCACACTGAGCGCTGCATACACGAGGGACGCGTCAAATGCCGTGTCGCCATACCCCCAAAACGGCGGCGCCGCACATATGTTATCTCGGTACCAAACCACCTCGGATCCAGGCAGATATAGGCGAACACTACCTACTGCACCTAGGAATTCCCGTCTTTTTTTTTTCTCTTCTGCAAAATGTTCATGTCGGCATTCAAAAAGCAAGACGGCCCCACTCGACCCCGAAGGAAGCAATAACGTTGTCCAGGTCGGGTAAGGCAGTCTGTAGGTCAGACTATCGAAAGGTCCATGCACGTCAGCACTTGGAAGATCTGAAGGTCGAAAGCGATAGATCAAAATCGATAGCCGAGATCGTCAGCGACAAATCCTCCGAGATCCTCTTTCGCAATTCAATTTCAAAATTCCCATTCAGGGGCCATCCCATTCAAATTGAACACCGGCGGCATAACTCTAAATTGGACACGTTTAGATAATACATCAACGACCTCATCCACAGCCGCCATGGCACTATTTAGAACAGCATTTGTAAGTGAATCTGCGAGTCAGATCACCACACCACATTTACTAATCCATCTCGTAGACAATCGCCATCTTGGCACTGTTGGCGCCATTCATCTATGATCGCGCTCAAGTCTTGGTTGGATTCTACAAGAACAACCCCGTCAGGCTGTTCAAGCACAATGCCCTGGGACACCACGACGTCAAATTCGCAGACAAGATCAGGAGTTGTGAGGATGCGCTCCTGATTGAGTCTGCTGGTGTCGCCATCCTGCCTTGTGATCCGGGCAGAGAGAGACGTAATACTGTGATGGTGAGTGGCTGCTTGCCGTAGAGACGCTTATAGTCTATTAACACTATCTAACCTTAGGGCTTCTTCATACCAGGCCCCGTCTCCAGCGCTGAGCTCTATCTATATGATTATAAAGATGCCGCGACTCCGGACTTCGAAGCCTTGAAGCGCCTCGAATTAGTGGACTACGCACCAGGCGACGACTTTCACTCGCTTGGCATTGCATTCGACGAGGCTTCTTCCACCCTCTTCGTGGCGAACCACCGCCATGACGGCCCCAAGATTGAAATGTTCAAGCTGGACCAGTCTACACTGCAGGCCAAGCACATTCGCTCAATTGCTCACCCTCTCATCCACGGCCCCAACGCGATAGCAATCAAGAACAGCAACGAACTGTTTGTGACCAATGACCACCATTTCACCATGGCCCAGAGTCGTTTCCTGGCACAAGCCGAGACATATCTCGCCCTTCCTCTCGGCACAGTAGTGCACGTGGATGTATCCGATCCCGAGACCACCAAGGCAACCGTTGTCGCGAGGGTCCCTTTCGCTAACGGCGTCGAGCTGGTCAACCAGACGACTCTAGCTGTCGCCTCGAGCAGCAAGGCCAGGGTGTATCTCTACAATATTGTCGACGATAGCGGATCGACATCAACCCCAGAACTCGTTTCCAGCTCGTCAATCAAGCTTCCATACCATGTCGACAATCTTTCTCTCACCTCGGACGGGCGCCTGCTGATGGCAGGTCATCCCCACCTCCCGAGTCTCACGAAATATGCCGCGACCCGATGGATCTGTAACGACGCGGCAGAGCTCGCCCGAGCGGATGGCACGATGAAGGAGTATTGCGCAACCGGACAGGCTGCCTCTGGGGCGTCGGAATGGACCGAGGCCGGCGGCTTAAGGCACCTCTATATGGACACCGAGTACCCCACCAGTGCATCGGCCACTTATGACTCTGGGCGCAAGGTGGGGATTATTGCAGGTCTATATGCAAAGGGTATACTCGTTTGGAGGGATTGATTATGTTATACTCGATTTTAAAGTTGGTATCTATGTGGATAGTGATTCAACTGTCAGATTTGGCTGCCAAGAAGTTGCATAGTAGTTTTGCATAATCTTCATAATTATAGTAGATAAATGTTTGCATCACCAATGATTCTCTAGCCTTTGACTCTCCTCATGATTGGCTTCCCCAGAGTCTATCTCTCGAGATGACTAACTCCTTGTTGCTTTTCGTATAAATGTCAAATCAAGGACTCAAAGGAATAGAAAGCTGCAGTCTCCAGTGATATTCTTCAGAGCTTGAGACATTCACAGACAGGCACTCCTATATAAAATCTTCGGTAATTGATATAAGTCCTCGCCCCTGCCAATTCGAAGGGCTCTATGTGGTTTAATAGACAGAGTTCAGCCGAGTGACTTCTTCATTCACTCTGCAACTACCACTCTGTCATGTTGATGCCATAACAGGACAGCTCGAGTGCCCACGATTCAAGCTTGGCCTGCAAAGCGGATCTGCAGCTGGCAGCTGTGCGTACAAGCTGCCCCTCGCGATGCCTCGCGATGCCTCGCGATGCCTCATGGTGGTCGTCCGGGCGATGATGCGGATCCAGGCAATTCCAGCCAGCTCTGCTGCCAAGCTCGAATTCGAACTTGTTCGTGAATCAGTCCTTTCTCTCGACTCTGCGTTCTTCACGCCTCTGGATTCGACACTCTTTGACAACGACCTCACTTCTTGGACACCAACTTTCACTCCTCGGTCACGACCCAAGTACTCACCACCAGCTCGCCCTCACCAGCCTAGCAACCGCACACGTGCTCCCAGGACAACCGATTGTTCTCTACAAACGCAGCCGCGCTTTTCCCAGCCCTCTCTTTTGCGCCATGCCTATTCCGTCCAGCTCCCAGGCTCGCGGCCTCAAGAAGTCTATTTCAATGATGTTCCTGAGAAGTAGAAACCAGGACGTCGCCAACCTGTCAACAACACCCACTACCACAAGCTCATCAACCACGCCCACCACCATCACCTCGTTCCGCAGCAGTGACAATACCGAGCACTGCAATACTACAAACTGTAAAGACCACCACTGCAACAGTAAGTGTTTTCTTTTCCTTGAGTCGCTTTTGGATAAAATGGGAACGACGAGCTGACTTGCATCGTGAATAGCCCACCGCAACAAGATGGCAACCACCATTGAAGAGCAGAAGGAGCTCGAGCTGGCCAGTAAGTACCATTCGTTATTTTCGTTTCCATCCACACTCTTCTTTCAATCCCAAGTACGACAGAGTTTTATCATCCCTCGCTTCGGAGGATTTCGAGCTCAAAATCTGTTTTTCTACTTTCTCTCCATCCCCACCTCAACGAAAACACTACCGAACAAAATCAACTGACATTTTTCTCTAGTGCGCGAGATCATCTCCTCGCAGCAGAAGGAGATCGCCCAGCTCCGGGGCAAGAACAAGGAGCAGGAAGAGGAGATGGACGAGCTCCGGCTCGTCGGCCACGACCAACAGGCGCTCCTGGAGCGCATGACGCCCTGGCCGCCGCCCGCGCCGACGAGAACCAGTCGCCCGGCGCGACTACCAGCGCCTGGCCGACGAGCACCGCCGTCGTCCGGGAGATCCTCTCCCTGCCGGCCTCCTCGCCGGCCCGTCTCGTCCTCCTGCCCCTGCCCCGCCCCCGCCAGCGCCGCCTCGACCGAGCTGCGGGCCCGCGCCGCCGAGGCGCACGACGACATCCGCCGCCTCGCCGGCGAGCTCGACGCCGCGGCCGCCAGCGTCGATGACGAGAAGGCTGTCCAGGCCATCCGCGACGAGGTCGCGGCCATCAAGGCCAAGTCGACCGAGTTGGCCGGCGAGAACGCCGCGCTCGAGCGCGACAACGAGGCCAAGCGCCTCGAGCTGGCTTCCGCTCCCGCCCCCGCCCCTCGCGCCGGTGTTTCCGGCAAGAACAAGAAGAAGAAGGGCAAGAAGGCCCAGAAGTAGGGGTCTGGGGAGGAAGAGGAGGAGTTCTGCGTTTGCTTTTGCGTTTTCCGTCTGGTCTTTTTTTTTCTCGTGCTCTTTCTGGTTTGGCTTTTTCTCTCGTCCGGCTGTTGCTTTTTTTCTTCCTTCGGACGATACCCCGCCGCACTTTGTGCGAAGATAGAAAATTTTTCTTTTCTATTTCTATAGAGGCGACTTGGCAATGAGAACTCTTTTGGTGCGCAACTTCAGACAAAATGCCTCGAGCGATAGTGATTTCTATGTTTTTCCATCCCAACTCACACTTTTTTCTTGTGACTCCAGAACTGTTTATAAAAGCATAGACCTGACTCATAGAATTACCTCACCATGAGTTGACAAAGTGTTCGTTGCGCTCAGTAACGATCGCGTACGCCTTGGTTGACGTGGTGGACGGGGTGGGCGAAGAAAAACGAAAGCTACAGCTGGAATTGGACGACGTCCAAACACGGATCCAAAGTTCCATAGCAGCCAGCGGGCGGTAGCCTCCTCTGCGCCCGCTGTCTCAGGGCGGCGAGAACACTCCCACCACTATTGAAATGGCAGTTCGTGCAGGCGCCGTTGCGATGCCCCTCATGGACCGTCCAGAAGGCGAAGTGGCCCTTATATAGTACTGATCTTACAGCCGTCGCAGGCATCCGAAGCAGGCAGGGCAGTGCCTATGCCAATGATACCGACGAAAGCTTAGAATTGACAGCGCCAGGTATGGATACATAAGCTCGAAGTGCACTTGACGTTGGATCAATATCGATTATCATTATGCGACATGATGTCTAGGTATCTACGGATTATCTCTAGCCACGCCGATGCCGAGCTCCTACAGCCGCCAATGGTCGTTGACAAACTCAATCTCGTGTCGTCGGAAGTCATCTGGCTCCTGGTGGTGCAAGTTGGTGACATTGACATCGAAGACGATGTTTCGAGGGCTATCCAGTGTGTAGACGGGCCACTTGGAACACGAAGATCCTGCAAAATCCAGAACATGTCAGTAACACTGCCAAAAGAGACGATAAACGCCGTGTCCGCTTTCACAAACAAGAGAAAATTACTTACGCGTGACATTGTTGTGATAACCATTCGGATCCCCGCTCGCAATAAAAGAAACCCACATCCCGCTCATCAAGTCCGCCAGCTGAAAGAACTCGGGGCCCTTGCCACCAAACGGGTTCTGCAGGCCGCCGGGCTGATTATATCCATCTCCCTTGGTGTTGTGGAACACGAAGCCCACCTCCTTGAAATGGTTCGAACCCTGCTGCGCCAAGTTGCCGTTGACGAGCACGTTGAAGCGGTACGAATACACCGGCACGGCCGCGCGCGCGTACGCCTCGACCATCAGCCGCCGCCCGGCGTGGAAGATGAGGTCGCCATAGAAGGCGACCATGCGCTTCCACTGCAGGCCCCAGGGGTACGCCTCGGGGCGGCCCTTGAGCGTCGCGGGAAGGCCGCGGTCGGGAATGTCCGGGTACACGTCGGCGGTGGCGTTGGCGGTGGCAGCATCGGCGCCCGTGCCCTCGACAAAGGCGACGAACTGCTCCGTCGTGTTGATGCCCTGCGTCGCGAACGAGGCCCCCTCATCCGTGTTGATGCCCGTCAGCACGGGCACCTTGATGAAGCGGCCCTCGCGCAGCGACGTGTAGCCCTGCTCCAGGATGATGTCGCCGTCGATGTGCGCGCCGATGCCGGGCGTGCTGACGGGGAGGACGGTCGAGTTGAACACGGCGTTGAGGGTCTCCCAGGGAAGCGCCCGTAGACAATCGAGCACGTTTGCCGTTCCGTTGCACTGCACCTCCTCGACGAGCGCGTCAAAGTAGGGCTGCCACTGCGTCGCGTTGGTGAGCTTGACAGCTGAAGACGAACCACTCTCCAGAATGGCCTGGCGGAAGAGACCATCGTCGCGCCCGCCATAGGCCATGAGATGGTACCCAACCGAGAAAGCACCGGCGGACTCGCCCCATACTGTCACCTTGGCGGGATCGCCGCCGAACGCGTGAATGTTGTCCTGTACCCACTGCAGCGCGAGCCTCTGATCTCGCAGACCCAGATTCCCAGCTCCGACAGCCGAGAGCTCCTCACTAAACAGCCATCCCCAGTTCGACAGCCGGTACTGTATGCTCACGGCGATCATTGGCGTGCCCTGCTTGACGGACTGCTCTACGATGAACGACAGGTTGTAGCGGGGATCGAAGCCGCCGCCATTCACGAAAGACTTGGTGTTCCCATGGTCAGCTCAAATCATCATTCCTTGTAAAGGCTGTACCTACACCACCGTGAATCCAAACTGCGACCGGTAAATCATCCCCATTGTCGTACCCTTCGGGTCGGATGACATTGAGCGTAAGACAGTCCTCGCTGATGTAGTTTCCCAGGATCCACTGGTCAAAGCCATATCCGATGCACTCGGGACCGTATTTGGTCGCATTCCGGGGCTCCTCAAAGGTGGTATTTAGAGACTGGGGAGCAACGTAGCGAAGAGGGCCGACGGGTGGCTGGGCAAATGGCAAGCCTAGGAAGAGATCTTGACCATACTCGGTACTGTGACGGCCGATGTATGTGCCGTTTGCGAGAGTCACCGTTGGAGCGGCATCCGAGGCGGTGGGAGGAAGAGACCTTGCCCCTTGAGCGACATGGCAAGTCGTGAGCACAGGGGCGGCCGCGGCCAGAGCCCATACACTCGGGCGCATCGTGACGTCTTGGTATGGACTGGATTGTAGTGTCCTGTCGGCGGCTTACATCTCGTCGAGCATGAGGGATCAGCTGGGGAAGTCATCTTAAATAAGACCGTAGTTATTGGCAGTCGGCTCAATGTGTATTTCAAATCACGTCATCAAAACTACGCGACCATGTCGGGGTGGAGCGGTAAAGCCAGCCAGCCTCTAGGCATGGGGTATGGGGTTATGGGGTTCATGCGAAGCCATTCCCGGCAATGTTTTCATGATTATCCTTGTTAGCCTCTGGGGTATTGGGGTTCGTAGCGACAATCCCCTCCGATTATTTCCCCGGTTGGTCCCCGCCCGGACAGGAAGCGTTCATCCGGAAATATCGTCCGTCTTTGGAGCTAGCGTCATAGTCAATAGTCTCGTGGCATGGCAGGGATCGAGTTGGACGTGATGGATTTGCGCGCGTTTTTGTGTTGTACCATTTCTCCATGCTGTACATCGCGACTCTCAAGTGGCTGGCAAGCGCCAAGCCCCTCAGCAGAAGGCACTCCAAAGTCTTTGACAAACGTGGAGATAGCCTCAGTCAGGCAATGAATGTAGTACATTGTGGCTATCACTCACGACACCTTGTGTTTGAGCCTCTTTGTAGAAGACATGAAATAAATGCAATGATGCAGATTCCTGGACTACGGGTGAGTCCTGTACCTTCGGATCGATGTAAACTATGACATGGCCTCCAATCGCCCAACTGCCCATCACGTCGCAAACAGTATAGCTGACTCCCAAGAAAAGATGTTCATCGAAAGAATTCGGAACGAGTTCTGCCTCCTGTGTCTCGAAGATGTTCCGCTACGATCGAGGTGTAGTACGACTCAAGTTCGTTTCCGAAGCAGGCTGCTTGGCTCGTACGAGCACTTTTGCTCGGCCACTCCATTACAGATCTGCTCTGTCAACTCGTCAATTCTCTGCATGGCAGACTTGTGCGCACTTTTCCATCCCTTGACTCTCGTCGCGTTGAGCTCGGATGCTCGACTGAGGTCAAGCTGGGCAGCCTTCGATTCCTCCAGCTGGTGGCTGAGCTGATCAAGTCGCTCGTTCTGGCGAGTCAGTGTATCGCCCTGAAGCCTTGTTTGTTGATTCTGGCGCGATACCTCACGCCGGATCATGTTGTACTCTTGCTTGTGAACCCTTGCTTTATTTTCTGTCAAAGTCAACCGCCGTGTGTAGTCCCGCTTGTTCTTGTCGAGTTGGAAAGCTAGCTCGTCAATGTCATCCTTCATCGCTTCAATGGTGCATTCCTGAGAACTTGTTAGTTCCCACTCTGCGATAGTTCGAGATCTAATTAACGGTTGGCATACCGCGGCTTCGCCTCGAGCTTGTAGCTCTTGTCTGAGGGCTACCTGAAGTTCATCAAGCTCGGTGACTCGTGAAGACTGGTCTTGGAGCTGCTGGCAAAGTGCTGCATTGATCTCTGCAAGCTCTCGGTGCTTGCTCTCCGCTGTTGTGACTGTTCGGGCGAGTTCTTCCATCTGCTGCTTGAGCTGTATCTCTCTCAGCTTCTGGTCGACCTGATCGCCTCGGAGCTTCTGCTGCTCTTTTTGCATCTTCTCAACTCGGTTTTGCAGCTTCTGGATCTCGTGATCTCTCTTTTGAAGCTCGCCCTCGTAAAAGACGGGTCCGTAGAGGTTTGGGAGGCGCTCTGCATTATCGAGCCGGATGCGCACCTCGGGGCTCATGAACGACTGTCCCTTCATGATGACAGAATCGTTTTGTGCGTACAGACTTGAAACCTGCAGTGCGTCAATGCCGTGGTGGTTTTTGATATGGGCAGAATCCGACGGACGCTAGTGACTGACAGTAGTTGGGCTTCAGGTTGGATTGCAAAAAGTTGATGCATTTTTTGCAGGCCAGAATCAGAACAATGGATGAACATTTCGGGCAAACGCCATTAGTGCACCCGGGAAGGAGGAAGGAGCCATGGAGAGGGGCCAAGATTCTGCCACTTTTGCCAACCAGGTACCATTTCAGTTGATTATGACACATTGGGGCTTCTCCCTGAAGCACAACGACAAGTTGAATGGGTTTTTGAATTCACCTCGCCCAAGAATGACAAGTGGAGTCTCGAATTGTATCAAGAGAAGAGAGTTAGGTTCACCGAAGGACTTGCACCGTGCCCAGTGGAGAGGTGGTACTTTCCGCCCGCCCTCCGTTTTGATGTTGCCCATCTATTAATTCTATTCTATCGAAATATGTTTCGCCGAGTTTTGAGTTCACGAAAGCTGTGACGAGATAGGACATAAGATAATAACATGCCAAGCGTCGACTTTTTAATGCACCGGCGGATGGTGGGAGAAGTAATGATACTGCCGCTACAGTCTTACACAATATTTTCCCCTAAGAATAACAATTCGTGCCGACCGTCCTACTAGTGGTATGGCCCAGATGTATGGAGAAACACATTTCTAGCAACCAAGGTCATGATATCATCCACCTACCTAGGTACACAGACTTGCAAAGATTAAGTATACCAGATCGGACACTCAAATCCTGCGAGCGGATTGGGAACACGGACTATTTGTAGGCATGTTGCCAATGTCGTTTGTGACGAGTGAACATAGCCAAGCTTGCCATCTCCTTAATTCTGGGCAATGATTTTTTCGATTCCTCGGGCGAAGCTGCTCCATCAAACATACCTGGTCTATGACAACTGTGAATCGATATCATGGCCATGCGCGGAGAAATTTGCAATGTAACCGGTGAAACTTACTACGCTGAGGGTATAATCAATCGCTATGCTTTCCTGTCAAACGCATCGAGCCATAATAGAAATCACGAGTTATCCCGAGTCCGACATCCAGTCTCCTTTCAACGCGCCTCATAGGCCTTGCGAGTTGACGGGGTGACGATGCAACATTATGGTCATCTCCGTACCTTGATCTTGAGCCATTTCCAAAGCGATCTTCGTCCTTTGGAATCTCCATCGCCTTTGCGACGAGGAACGTCATCTCCGGCGAAGTTTTGCTTCTCATTCACCCCTCCACCCCTTCCATCTTGATCCTCCGGGACCTCTCTTTCCTTCTCCTGGGCCGGGTTTCTCCTTGGAATGGCCTCCCCCCTGGCCCTGGTCTCTTGACGAGCTCCGACGTCCGAACACGCCACGCCATCCGGACTTGCCATTACCTCCACCAGAGGATGGGCCCCCAGGGCCACCCTTTCTGTTAGAGGACTTTGGGTCTTTATGGATGTCGGCATTGCCTCTGCAAGCGCTGCATGTACCGCGCTTCGCACGCTCGATAGCCACCACAGGCTGAAGTCCAAGATCGCAATTGCCAGGCGGTCCTCCTATTTCCACAGCCTGCATGCATATTCTTGGTTTGATATCCTTGGCTTGTCCATAAGGTACGTCACAAAGTGCACAATAGCGTTGTATCACTCGTCTTCTGCACATTCTTGCTGTGGGCCAAACGGGTTAGTCTCTAGTATCAATTCCTTTTGAACATGGACTGACCTTGCGATTCTGCTGATGGCAAGAATATACGGTTGAACGGAGTGTAAAGATGGCTTCGTGTTTCGATTTGGCTCCAGCGACTTCCGGAAAGATGTTTGTTTATGGGTTGCAGAAACGGGAACAGCTGCAGCTTGACGGGAAACGCGACTAACATTTGAGAAGTGCCGCCACCAACGCGCGTCGGTCCTTCCCATTTCTGTTGCGACGTCACTCCCGGGTCATCACCAGCCTATATCTCATATTTTCGGTGGTCAACTCTCTGTACCGGCAAGCGTCATCCGCTGCCTGAGCAGAAGTCTGCGCTGTCGCCGGCGCAGACCAATACTATGGGCCGTATCTATGTTTGATCACATTGACCGGCCACAAATGCCATGTATTATCCCAGAAAGTACAGCTGCTAGGAAGACAACGTCGAAAGGGATCGCTGTTTCCTTGGATTTTGGACTTGAAGAAACCTGCGGCCTCTGGGTGACTCAGCCTAAACCGCCAAGGAACTGCAGCTTTGGGTACATGTTAGCAGGAAAGCGAAGCGCGCGACTAATGACACCCATCTATACATGTTGAGTTGCCAGGAGCAGACCGATTTAATGGTAGATGAACTTTGGTATTTGTTCGACCTATAAGTATTCCTCAAGCTATCTGCCTCTGCTTCCCTAATGCGTCTTGAAAACCGGGATCTGCCCGTTCTCGCAGTCCACGATCTTTTCGTAATCCATCCTCTCATTCCAACTCCCATTTACCATGGGTAGGCTCGCACTATCGTCTTGCTCTACACGGGACCATCGCAGTTCGGGTCCAAAATCCTCCTCATCTCGGCCCTCCTGCAAGACCTGCAGGTCTTGGTGACCGCGGTAATGAAATCGGAGAGCGCGATTTCGCCGCAATATCCGGGTCTATTATGACGCGCAGCGCGAGTGCACATCACGATCCGACCATTTCTGGTGGAGCCCCAGTACCCGTCGTCGCCGTAGTTGTGATATGGGCTATCGCAGCGATGTTGAAGACGTTGGCGCCAACACATGATTGCTACTATCGAAATAGGTGTTCTTGGTATGGGTATATAGACTGACGCTCTGTCGATAGTTCAAGCCAAATGGTAGTAATTAAGTTTTCCTTCTCTCGTGATAATTTAGTTTCTGGTGATATGAGGTCTGTTGGTGAGAGAAGCCAAAGAGGATAGTGTTTATTCTACATCATGTTGTTTATATAGTTTTTCCTTGAGGGTTTGACGGTTGTTGAAAGTTGTTCTTCACATGCTCTGTTGTCGTTGGCTGGCATGCTCTGCTATTCATTGGTACACAATGGCGGGAAGGAGATAAACATGCATTGAATCATAGGCATGGCTACAGGAGCGGAGTATAATCACCAGTATCAATGGCGCCATATCAAACACTCATATTCCCCTCCTCTTCGTGACCTATGGCCGGCCGTCCAAGCTTGCAATCCTACGCGTCTCTCTACCATCTACCAACACCATGAACGTGAGCAACGCTCTTTTTGAGGAAGTTTCGCAGGCCTTTCAATGATGCGGGAGGTTTTCCATGCTCCAGCGGTGGCCGCACTATTGGAGTGACACATGTACTGATCAAAACGGTGAATGTAAAGATGTATTGTGATGCAACAGCCGCCAAGTGATGGGCAACAAATACTCGTAGGAGGCGTTTAGCCACATGCACTACTGCCGAGTAGATGAATCATAAAAGCACCGTAAAATCAACGCCACATCAAGTGCTGTTCTATAAACTTGATATAATCTCGCAGCGGAGCACTAACGAAAGAGCTCGCAAAGATCACCATGTTCCTTTACCAAGCCTCGCGACGAATGATATTTAAGATGGCCGGCCGCAGAGGCAATCCAACAATGCCGCTTGTAGCTAGCCCTGCATCGATGCACAACAGGTCGACGTGCAAGAGCCGCAAGCCACGAAGCAATACTGTGCAGACGAATCAGACGAATTTATAAATAAGAGCTGTCGTCAAGAGAGTTCAGGCGGATATGAAAGTTGTTGACGTCGATTCAATTCATATGTCGGCATATATGCGCGGCTTCTGGAACCTGTCTATTTGTTTGCAGATGATGGGTACCTTTGAATGATACGATCAAGATAGATGTATGGTGAAAGCGTCACGGAGCACCATGAGGGCTGGTCTCGGGCTGTATGGAGCATTATAGGATCTTCGCAGGCACGTGGTCGATCACCTTGATTGCCCGATGCATCGACCAGCTTGGTAAATGTTCAACTTGGTCAAATCGGCGGTATTCCCAGGCGTGGAAAAGTCTTATAGGGCTCATAGAAGAGCGTGTTGGTACGCGCTAGGCGGGAGGGGACCGAGCACAGGGGCTAGAACTTGCTAGCAGCGCGCCAACATCTCGGGGATCGACAGCCCCTAGAAACAAACCTCGGCTTCTCTATCCAGCGAATTCAAACCGCTAAGCCTTGCCTTTTCTTGCAGTCTGCTGGACGTGTTAGCCTAACGTTTCATAAACAACACCTTTCAGCTCTAGATGCGCGCTTTTGGAGGGGGAAACAGTTCAGCTCTCGTGCTCAAGCCGAGGTCGGATTATACATGAATTCCTAGATGATTCATGCCCCAAGGATGTCAGCTTTAAAAAGAAGCAACGACTAAATCACAAAGAGAGGTCGCGACTTGCCCATGGAACTACCTTAATGTAGCCCGGGCCGCTTTTTTGATTATACGAGCGGATCCCGATCGGGGGTTTTCTTAAATTAAGCTTGTGCTGATGGGGTCGTCGCAATATACATGACGGCTTGGCTTGCGAGACCTGCCATCCAATCGCATCCTCGCGCCCAAAGTCTAAAGGGCGTTCGCCTCGTGTTCTAGGGCCCGCTCGGCACTGCACATGGTCGGAATGGCACCATGCCAACGCGCCCCCGTTACCCGTTATTCCCTTCCCACGTTCGAACTGCTACGAGATGACTACTTCGGACATACACTAGTACCGCGGAGACCTGGGGTTCGACGCGACCGTTCCGGAGCAGTTAACCAAGAAGAGATATAGGGTGCAGAGAGGATCGACGGACGTCACTGATCCATGATCATCCCCAGAGCCTCCTGCCAAGAAGCCTTGCAAGCTTGTTCTCTGAAACAGACGTCCAGCTCTGGGCGTGGTCAGTTGTATACACACCATGGAGCTAGAGGCTCGTCGCCGCTCTCTATCTTGCTTTTACGGCCGTCAAAGTGTCGTACTATTTGCCAACTTCTCGTCTTCTGCCTGATTTGGTATCGTTTTGCGACACCAGTTACACACAGATGCCATTCATGCCTTCGACTCAAGTTGCTATGATCTCTCGATGAGGGGGAACAACTGGGGAATGGTGATCACTCTGGACTATTAAAACTGACAGCTCTCCTCCCTTCTGTCAACTTTCATTTCATCAAGCTGCACATTCAGTCCCGGTAGACATTTCTTACTTCACCTTCATTCTTTTTTTACATTCGCTCCCTCCAGCTTTCGCTTCTTTTCAAGGACTCTTGTCTTTCCGACTTTCGCTTGCAAACTCGCTCCAACAAGTCTTTACGATCATCTCCGCCAAAATGAAGACCACGCAGACCTTGTCCACCTTCCTCTTTGCGGGCCTGTCCGCTGCCAGCCCCATGTTTGGCTCCGGAACCGGAACCGATGACCTTGGCTCCTTGATCCCGACCGGCTCGGGCACCGACTCGCTGGGCAGTCTGAGTTCTTTGATCCCGACCGGCTCGGGCTCCGATTCCCTTGGTGGCCTCGGCTCTCTTATTCCGACCGGCTCGGGTTCTGACTCTCTCGGCGGACTTGGTTCCCTGGTCCCGACTGGAACGGGCTCCGACTCCCTCGGCGGACTCGGCTCTCTGATCCCCACCGGCTCCAGCTCCGACTCGCTCGGCGGTCTCGGTGGCCTCGGCGCCCTGTCCTCGCTGATCCCATCCGCTGCGACTGAGACCGGATCGGCAGACTCGAGCAGCTCCAGCCTCTCCGCCAAGGCCGCTTCCGGCTGCACGGCTTACACCCTCCTCTTCGCTCGCGGTACCACCGAGACCGGTACCCTCGGCACAGTCGTCGGACCCGGCCTCCAGAAGTCCGTCCAGTCTGCCCTGGGCGCTGACCAGGTCACTGTCAAGGTTTGTGATATCCAACGGCCCACTCCACTCCACACTTATACTGACATTCCGGAAACCACAGGGCACCAGCTATGCCGCCGACATGGCCGGAATCACCGCGGAGGCGACGGGCTCCGGCCCAGGATCCAAGGCCATGACGGCCGATGCCACTAGCATCCTGTCCAGCTGCCCCGACACCAAGCTGATCCTCACCGGCTACAGCCAGGGCGGCATGGTCGTCCACAACGCCGCCAAGCAGATCGGCACCGCCGGCAAGTCGTCGTCAGTCCTGGGCGCCGTTACGTTTGGCGATCCATTTGTTGGACAACTACCTAGTGGTGTTGATAAGGTGAGAACAATTTTGAGTGTTTTTCCCCTTTCCCGGCATGTCTTTCGAGGTGTGACTCAAATACGGCATTGTCTACTGTCAATATGGACGCTTTAGACACCTCACGCTGCTTCTACTATCCCTTTCGGGACATTCAACTCCCTATGTTGCTCTTACACGACCCAAAATGAGAAATTACTGACACCATTCGTCGAACAGGCACACTTCCGCAGCTTCTGTGCATCTGTAAGTGGCTTCTTTGGAGACTTTAGCCCTCTTCACTGTGGTTCACATGTACTGACTCCCGTTCTCAGGGTGACTCCGTCTGTGGAGCTGGTTCATATGGTTGTGCGGCGACTACTTGTACGAGTGCGAGCACCATGGGCCACCTCGGCTACGGCTCCGACGTCAACACCGCCGCTACTTTCATCAAGTCGATTGCCACCTAAAATGGGTCCGAATCTTTCCCCTCTCTAAAGTGGTGCTCGGTCAGTTGTTGGCCGCTGCGTGGCTCGATCATGTTGTATGCGAGCTGGCTTCTTTCAACATCAGCTCCGGGCTCGATCTGGTGCCATGTCTTTCGGTGTCCAGATTTTGACTGGATCATTCAGACTTCTTAGACTTTTCTTCTTCTTCTTCTCTTCATGTAATGAGGGTTTCTTATCAGGCAGGCTGGGGCATTACTTTTCGCACGGTGGATGTGCTTCACCGGTGAAGCATGTAATCTTCTCTCGGCCATTTTTTCTCATCTTTTCCAGGGCTTCACTGTGTGCTGCTTTTAGGTATGACTTGTACACGAGACGTTGATGATCAATAAAAAGACTACTTTCCTTCAATTGACAGTGTTCCGTCTCTATATTGTAAATGTCAATGGATGTTTATACACACTCCCACCGAGGGTGAAACTACTGATTCCTATCGTGAGCGTTTCGCGTACCAACTTTTCAATTTGGACGAACACTTTTTGAGGGCCCTCTGTCTACTTATAGGATTCTGGGGGTCGTGGAAGTGCCATAAGTATACTGTGTCGGGTCTGGATGTCATGCTGGTCTCGAAAGAGCCTGCCCAGTATGGCATTCACCAAGTACACGGTGATCTCCGGATTAAGTCGTTCGTCCAACCAGTACAAAATTGAATTGCAACTGGTTCCGAACTGATCTGCGACGTGAGATTTCGTGTCATATATACAAATCAAAGATGCGCAGTGTCAAGTATACAACTCGCACGAGGTTTCTTTTTGATCGTATTCCTGCTTCCGCATTTAGACGGCGCCTGGGCGGTGGAACCCGGAGTGGCGATGCATCTCTCCCAGCTCAGCCCAAAAGGGAAGGTCACACTTGGCGACGGGCCAGGGGTCCGGATAGGCACCGTGGCAGAACTCCAAAGCAATTGACAATCGAATGAGCCCATCATCACGTTTTTGTCTTTTCCTGTGTGATGAAAAGCTGCGATCTGTTCAACAACGCCGCGGTTACTTGCACCAAAGAAGATGGCGTATGACACACTCTGGTCCTCGGTCCACCGGAGGACCAAGACGACGGGCTTCTGGGTCTCGCTGCTGGTCGTCTTCCCCGTGGTCCTCACCATCGCGGCGTACACCCTGTCCGCGCCGATCGTGTCGCTCTTCGGGGGCCGCCCGCCGCCGTCCTCGGGGCCGGGCGCCAGCCTGCCGGTCGCGGGCACGCGCAAGATGACCTTTTCCGAGCACGCGGACTACATGAGCCTGGGCCACGAGCATGACATGCTCTGGATGGACCTGCTGACGCCCAACGGGGGCTTCGTCAAGAGGCCCGACAAGCACAACGTCGAGCGAAAGTACGGCATCTCCATGTTCCACCAGCTGCACTGCCTGGGGATGATGCGGGAGGCCGTGCAGGACCTGACCGAGAGGCTCGCCGCCGCCGAGGGGTCCTCCGCCCCGGGCGCCGGCGCGCAGTCGCGCAGAGACGCCGGGGGGTCGCACGGCCTCCACGAGCCGGCGGCGGAGCCGGACCACTGGCTGCACTGTTTCGATTACCTGCGCCAGGTAGGTCGACGCGCGCTCGGTGGTGCGAGATCCTCGTTATGCTGACAAGCGCGAACAGACTATACTTTGCAATGCCGATGCGACACTGGAGCCTCCGTCCATCACATTCCAGGGCAACGGCGTCATTGATGGCATGATTCAGCGAGAGTGTAGGGACTGGGAGGCGCTATATAGTGCATCGTCTGCGGCGACGGGGCGGTAGCCACTTGATTACATGTCATTTATCATATTCCACGTGGCCTAGTGTTTGATATCAAAGCAGAAGGGAATATTTTGGAGGAGAAAAGAAGGAGAGTCAGTCATGCATAGCTTCAGGAGACATATGCTCATAAGCTATTTATTCATGGTCGCCTCGGGTATCTGCCCGAGCGGTATTCATGTGTGTGTCACATCTTGCTGATATCAGATATCTGAAAGTATCTACAGAGATGGGGGTGTGCCAACGATTGGAAATTGAACCAGTGACCGTCTTGGCTCGGTTTCATTGTCTTTGTTGAACCGTTGATGGACAAAGCGGTTCTTTGATAAAGCAGCTCTTTATGACATTCCTCTTTGTCCCCAACAATCACGTGTAATCAAGCTTGGATGGGAAGTCTGCACGAAGCCATGTAGCTGTTTCTCATTTTCTGTCCCATTCCATCAATCCACTGGCATCACAGACACGAAACGAGCCTTCAACTGCACAATGTCTTACGACCACTTAATACCACCCTCCATTCCCCCGAACCACCACACGGTTCTCGATATCCTGACTCTACCACGGCGAGACTACAACATTCCAGAGATGAAGCCAATTAGACAGCATCCGTGGCACCAAGCGTGGGTCCAGATGCAGGAGCTTGAAAACTGGTCCGAGTTTACTTTCGAGAACGTCCAACTTGCCTTTGGACCATTGCTGCTACGAGAAGCACCGGATTACGTAAAAGAAATAAATCAGTTCACGCACGATTGGAGAGGAATACGATTATCACATACCAAGGTCAACGTCAGATCGGCATTCGGCAGAGACTCACTGGGGGCGGCCGACGAGGCTGCTGCCGACATTATTCGTCAATCCGCCACACGCAATCCCGGCGAAGGCTTTCAAGTGTACGGGCGCCGCAAAGACACGGTTTCGAACCCATATTACTCTACGTGGAATGGAAAAGACCAAAAGGGAGGTAAATTCACAACAGCCGACATATCTGTCCAAATTGACGAGGCCGATGCAGGCCCACGTATTCAGAGGTTCAGGAGGGGAGACGGCGACGTGTCCCTCTTGATGGGCCAGATCGGTCTGAGCGGGAACTGGTCGTTCCAGAACTTTTCGAAATTCTTCCGGGACGTTTATCACAATCCGATCTGTCCTGTATGTCCTCACGGCCACCAAGCCGGAAAGCCCAGGCAGAATATGTTGCGGCCGACAGACAAGCTGGCCACTGTGTGCATCTGGGAAGACGTTCGTTACGGCTTTCTAACAACGGACAAAGAGCTCATGATTTGTATTGTCAAGTCAATACCGGATCGAAACCCGAAATCCAAGCGGCCAAGGGCCGGTATGAAGATTTTGCATTTACCCTGGAGAACAGAGTTCGTTGCAGGGACTATCACGCCAGAGCTCGCCTTGTGTTGTCTCATTCTTGCTGCTTATTACAATAAAGATAACACCGTCTCAGAAAGCTATTGTAGCGAAGATATCATCACTTGGCACCGGGTCTCAAAGTCGGATTGCTCGCCAGAAGCCCAGAAGCTGGGAAATGTGAGGGTTTATCGAAACAAATGGTCTGGTGTTGAGAGAAGTGGCGACGAAATAGCCCGCTACAGTCACCTTAAAATCTTGGAGACCAAACCGGACATATTGGCATCATTTCAATGGCCACCGTTAGCTTGAGGCTTGGTCACAATGGTAGTGGCTATCAAGAGCCATGTATCCACTTGTTTCAGTCAGACTTGCATGACAAGCTTTATCTAGTCGTAACTTCTTTCTGATCAATATTCCTGACATTGATGTTCTACAATCCAGATTCCAGAAGATGGAGAATCTCCATTGGAGATAGAGCCATCGAATTATACTTCTCTGTCTTCACTCATTTTGTGCCATCTCAAAGTTTCTGCTCACGAGCTAGCGAGCTACAGTACTAGTTTAAATGGGCTGGGACTCATGGAAGAGTACGAGACATTTCCCCTTATTTATTGATCTTGTCATCCTTTCCTCCTTTGGCGGCGGTGTACTAACATCCTTGAGTTATCTCAGCCAGTCGAGTAAGCCTTAACGGTATATGACCAAACAGTGTTCAAGGAAATAAGCCGGAATGGAGTTTAGTTATCTGGCCATAATGGTTTCGACACGAGTTCGGAGAATAAAGTAATTAGGCCATCTTGAAGGCAACCAATGGCATCTCACATTATATCAACCTTTATATCCATTATGCGTCGTATATGTGCATTGACCCTCGACGACTCTATAAATCTTACATTGAGTGGAGGCTAGACTGACATTCCGAAGTCGCTGTAAGCAATCAAAGTATTTACTTGCAAAAAAAGCATAAAAAGGAGAAAGAAGTAGATAAAGGCAGTCTTTGTGTTCTTTGTGAGAATTAAAGATCTCGATATCATTTTGAAACGTATATAACATGGCATGGATGTCCTCGCTGCAGTATTACTTGTCTCGTCGATATTTCAAAACCGAACCCGAAAAGCCCATTCAGCAATGATGAGTCGAACCATTCTCGACGTCTTGACCACACCCCGCGACGAGCCGGACTCAAGCAAAGTGAAGAAGTCACCCCGCAGCACCGAAAACAAGAATTATTTGCATACCGACGAGATACAGGACTGGGCGGAATTTACCTTCGAAAATGTTCACCTCGCCTTCAAAGAGTTTTTGGACCAGCCAGTGCCCGACTCGTTCAAAGCAAGCAGCCTGCCAAAAGACATAAGGCAGCCAAGAAATGAAACCGCTCTCAGAGATATGTTCAAACAGTCTACTGCCAAAACTGTCAATGCAGCTGCCGAAATCGTAATGAAAAGGTTTCCTGGCCTCTTCCCACCCGGACGCGTCGAAATGCATCCAGAGAGCTACGTTTACAAATCAGACGATATCCAATTACCCGACATGGCCTCCAAACCGCCGAGGGTCCGACCGCATATAATACCGGACTTTGTCCAAATCTATCTTCCAGACGAACAGCAATCTCTCCCTGAAAATGATGAGGGGGGTAATATACCTCAAAGCACAGTTTTTCAGGACGAAACAGTTCTCCTGATGGGGGAAGGTAAAATCAGTACAGGTTGGTCGTTTGATCGACTTACCAAGCTCTTGGAAGCTCCTCACAGTATCGAATGTTCAGCACGTTCGCGGAAGCTAACCAAGCGCGCGGGTTCTTTCAGGGTATCAAAGCCAACGCAGACTACTGTGCAAGGAACTCGGGCGACCACCACAAGGAAACTAATACAGCGGCCGACCGATCAGCTTGGCACGTATTGTGTTTGGGGAAAAGTTCCATTTGGTTTCTTACAAACAGAACGTGAGTTCTTTCTATGCAATACTATACGCATCTGGGATCCAGAAACAAAGACGACAAAGGCAGGCATGAAAGCAGCACGGATATCTTGGGATGCTCAATACCGGCCAAACACTATCACGCCGGAGCTTGCGCTTTTTTGCGTGACACTTGCTGCGTTATACACACACAACAATTTACCGCTTACGGCTTACTCGCATGAAGACATCATCACCTGGCATCGTGTTGCCGGCCAACACGGTGCGCGTAAGGATGTCAGATACCGGAACAAGTTTTCTGGGCTGATGCACCCCTACAGCGAGTTGAGAAAGCATAAACATCTTATACTTTTGGAGGCAGAAGATGAGTAAGAAGAATAAGCTAAGTTCTCGAGTTATTTCTCCCTTTCAGTATTTCATTGATTTTATTACAAAAAACAATAATAAATACATATTTGTAGTTTTTATTTAGTTTGTCCGCAACCGAAAGGAGTTACGCGATTTGAAAGGAAAATTTAATAATATTAAAAACCGCGTTTATATATATATATATATACTAGTCAAGTATAACATTGGGCAATTTATGGTTCAAAGTGTTGATTTCGCCTTTACAAAAATTGTAGACTCACCGGTGCCCGGCTCGATACGTAAAAGGAGTCTTCCACACGAAATAAAACGGCCAGAAAATAAATCGAATATAAAAGAAATATTCAATCACCTCCCCCGGCTCCCAGCGGCTATGATTATGTGACTATGTAGATGGACCAAGCACCCAAAGTTGTTTTGCACCAAAGACGATGTCGCCGTTCCACCAAAGATTTGAATATCTAGTAACCACCCGCCGCTGCCGGACACGGACCATACGTTGTGCCCATGGAGTTATGCATATAAATGCCTTGGTGGTCCCCAAAATACAAAGTCGCTGTTCCTGGATAGAAAAACTCTGGCGTGCCGGCAGCCTGCGGCCCGTTTGGATTCTCCTGGCCCTCATAGTACGTCCACGAAGTGGTGTTGGCCGGATCGATCCACACCATGCCCGAGGGATGGCGATACCCCATCCACTCGAAAGGAACAGACGGAACCCAGTCGTTGCCGTTTGTCACACCAGTGTATCTTCCGCCAAAGACCTTGTCAAAGCTGTTCGCGAATGCGGGGTTCCCAACCCTGGGCACGCCATACGCGATCACCTCGTCAACATTGCCGAACTCTTTTTCGATGGCCAGGGCCGCGAGAAGCGCTATGGCGGCTCCCAGACTGTGACCCGTCACCACGATCTTGGATGAGTTGTACTGGGCCGTGACCTCGCGCAGTCCTTGTTGAACGTTGACCCAGGTCGCAAGCCAAGCATCTTGCCAACCACCGTAAACCAAGTTATCCACAGGTATGCCGAGATCGAGGGAGGGAGGAACCGCGATTGCTGTAACGTCGTGGACGATGGAGATGAGGCTTGAGAGGTTGGTCCCCTCATACGCGACGATGATGCCCAGGCTCTCGGAGTGGTAGATGTTCGCACGCTGGGAGGAGTCTCCATTGCCATAGGCCTTCAACAAGGTCTGGTCCCCAATCGTCTGACCGGGCTGGTTGAAAGTTGATCCGCAATATGTGTTCTGAACAGATCCTACAGTCGTAGTGAAATCGGAGACAGGGAATGGCAGGGCACCGCGCTTTGCCAAGTAGGATAAATCTGTTGGGTGTGCTTGAGCAAGGCTGGCAAGCCCGATCAGCAGACTACACCCTGCGAAAGAGATGAATGGGGACAGCATGTTGAGAGGCAATGGTCGATGACAGAAGCTTAATCTAATTCAATATAATGATCACTGGTGATTAGTCACGATACTTATACCTACTTGTTTTGAGAACATTGACCACAAGCCTCGGCTCAGATTCAAATCATAGCATTAAACACAAGCCTCGGCAGGATTCAATCTGTAAACGTTTTCTGTATACTGACGTCAGTTTGGTAGTCTGGGTTAAGCTGAGTATTGTATGGGATTTATCTGCCGCAATGCAACAATACGAGCGTGTTCAGCTCATGACGCGCAACAACGATTTCCTGATCCGTATAGTATACAAAAGCCAGCGACTGTAGTTCGTGACTTTCTACGTATTAGGCAATGCTGATGAAGAAACGCTAATGAACTCTAACAGTAGACAAATGCGCCGAATCCAGCGTTAGCGGCACTTAAGGGACCATCCAAGCCTTTTAAAGGCAAAAAACCGATGGATCTGCCATAAGCGAGGCGTTGGTTGCCAATTTTCCCGAGAGCTAGCGCCGATATAAAGGCGGGTGGGGTTCCATACCACCAGGTTGTCTAAAAGGGAGAAAGAGCGTATCGTCACAACAAGTATGCCTGCGTCAGGATGCACCAGGGACCATATTACGAGACTTCTTATTGCGATAGCCTGGCTACCTCGAAAGGTATTGCCTCTTCTGGAGAGCAGGGTCCGCTGATGCGCATCGATTTGCTAAGCGGTCGTGTAGTATACGGTGGAATGATCACCAAGTTGATAGGCCCTCCTAGCTCACCAGTAGCGACTCCGCTCCGCGCCCCATAGACAAAGATCTCTCGGCATTTCAGATCACGCTGGTTGCGCAAAGCTCGATACAGCTGCGCAGATACAGCATTGATGAGCGTGTCCAACTACCTCGGAGGCTGTCAAGTATGTTGGTATGTATCCACCAATCGTCGATTCCAACCATTCATTAATTATACACTCCAGCGCGTATGGAAACCCGAGTGTTTACGTGGCAAGATGCCGCGTTTTCTGGCCCTTTGCTCGAAAAGCACAGTAGAAAGAGAACATAATGAAAGGTTTCAGTAATGGATTATTCGGTGTATCCAAGCTCATATTGTTCCTCCTTTTGTTGCTCTTCCCGATCTCCGTGAAACCATCGCGTCCTTCAATATTTCGAGTCTTGCTGATTCACGAACGCACCAGCGTTCAACAGTCCATCAACGATTTCAAGATTCTCGTTTCGGCCGCTAGAAGAAGCGCATAGCTTGTATTTTGTCGTTTGACAATGATACCTGGCTGATCACGTAACGCGCCCTTGTTAAGGAGTAGACGCACTTTCTTGGGCTCTTCTTCGTCAATGGCAAAAAGGAGGGGGGTTCCGCAGGCCTGTGGCAGGAGGCGATTGGCTGAGGCCCCCATGTCGAGAAGCCGATAAACAGGGTTCCGACTGTTCATCCGAATGGCTGGTGACAGCGGTGCATTATAGACTGCTTTCGAAGGTCAGTTGTGACCACACGGAAACTAGCTCCCCCCTCCCCTTCTCCTAAAATTCAAAAAAGAATAGCAGGCAAGTTCGCGGTGTTCACAACTGATTTGTTCGAGTCGATTCAGCGGTGTTATGCTGAGCGCATTTCACCAGGCAATTCTACTTTTCTGATTCATCCATAAGTTCAACATATTTTTTTGCTTTGAACCCAGATAAGTGGTACCTTGGATCTATTTTGCTAATTTCTATGATTTCAGCCATGATTAAACCCCTCTCTTGTTCCTTTGTACTTCTCTGCTTTCTTCAGCAGGTGAACTCACTTGCTCCCAATATTTCAGCCAATTTAACACATACCTATGTTTACGTGAATCAGACACATACCAACATTGTGTGTAGACCAATGTACCCATGTGAGTTCACACATTTCTGAATGTCACTTAAAGAACACAGAAGCGACTTTTACTCTTCTCCCTGACTGCTGACTAACCTATACCATATATAGTTATTGCTACCCTTGGCACTCTTGGCTCTCTTGGCAATACGTTCTGTCGAAGAGAACCGAGATCAGCCTGATTCGATACCAAATTGGACCAGCCCAGATGTAGGTCTCAGGGACGCGCGTATATGTGGATTGAGAATTGGATTGAAACGAACGTTATGGCTGCTAGCCCGACCACCTTCCGCGCCGAGTTGAGCTGACTATCGACTTGACTATCATCCGCGATGATGGGTTCAATCCAGCCAACCCAGACGGCACAAGCTTGGCAAAGAAAGGAGCCTGATAAGTAGCCCAAGGAAACATCGTGCGAGCTGATCATCTCCCCCCTCAGCCCTCCAAGAAAAGAACCCTCCTTATGCCGTTTTCAATTCGGTGACTTTGCAACGATTCGCCATCCACGAGTGCGATCTGCCCTAATGTGGCGTCAGCTAGGCACACTTCTTATCATCCTCCACTGTTCTTCTTACCTGATATCATCATGGAAGCGTGGACTTCCAGTTGGCCAGGAAACTAGGCGCACTGGGAGATGAGGCAGGCGATGGTGCAAGCAAAGCCCGGCTCGAGCGCGCTGCAGTTGTTGACGCACTCCTCGTATCCGTCAATATCCTTGCAGGCGTCGCGAGCAGCTATTCCGGGAAGATCATTAGCCAAAACAAGACGAATGCACATGACGGTCGTGTCGGCGGCCGACGAGGCATGAGAACGTCTGCTTACCGAGAGCTGGGCCAGCTCCATCAAAGGCAGAAGAGCTCGTTGGGGCCGCGGTGGCCGCGACGGCGAGGGCAGCGAGGATGGCAGCGAAACGCATGGTGTCGGTGAAGAGATGGTTGTCTTTTGAAGGGAGTTTGTGTGTTGTTCTTGTAGGTTGATGGAGAAGTGTGAGTTGCTTGGTCATGAAATGGAATTCAAGGCGACCCAAGACGCCTTTATATAGTTTTTTGACCTTCCCAGAGACGCTGCTGTAGTCGTCGTCCTTCTGAGTCCTACCAGGACATCTGAATGCAGAAGGATTGCCCAAATGTCCACACGAGTGGTCGCGAAGAAGTCAACCTCACTCGTCCGCAACTACAACTTTTATGGCCACGGTCAGCCATGCGTGTTGACATTGCTTTCAATCGTTGTCATCGATCGTTTGCGCCACAATTGCGGCCGAAGAATTATACTACTGTTCTCAATCATGCGACTACGCTGTCGTCGTGTGAGTGGTCACTCCAACTCTTGCCAATCCTTTTTCATCCTTCTTGATCCTTTGTTGATCCTCCCCTAGTGTTTATACCAAATATGAACATCTTACGGCTAGTATACAAGCGCAAGCGTGTTAAGCGATTGGTCAGTCTTGAAACCCGTATAGGCATTTAGGTGGTCAGCGTCAGGTCAGCTCTTGTAGATCTTCCTCGCCCGCCGGGCCAAGGGACCAATGACATCTCCGCCCGCATACTCCAGCTCGTCAGAGGCTGCTTCCGTCCACACGGGGCCTGCGCATTGTCCTTGAATCGTGCCTATAAAGTCTTAGCTCTTACTTCCTGAATATACAAGGCCAACGACAATGCTCTCAGGACGCGAGGTTGCATGGGTAACGAGATCAGCACGAGATGAGGATGCACGACACCATAGTGTTTTCGCCTTGGAGGATTTAGGCAACATTTCGACAGTTGAATCTGTATCAACCGTAAATAATCTCAAGTTGATACTGACAGGCCTGATATCCCTGCCAAAGAAAGAATCCATCGTTTGTGATCCTTTGAAGTTGATTGACCGTCCCCGGACCTTCGCATTCGGGCTCGCCAGCTGCTCGGCTCGGACTGTCACGATACTGTGCACACCAATTCGAGGGCTATTTTTGCTGGTGCTTTATTCAATCCATATGTTGCCAGGTTCATGATTGGTCTTGAGACCAGATTAAGGATTTCATATCGTCATAGTCTAGGATTCTCTCAACTTCGCACAATACGGTATACCACACGAACACTTCGTCTCCTTCAGCATTTGTTTTGAGAAATTTAGCTCCAATTTTCTTTGAGTGGGGTAGAATTGCAGCTCTTACTGGATTTATGGAAAGGCATATTGATCGACCTTGGACTGAATTTATTGATTCACTATATATGGGGGCGTTAGACACATCCTCGCCGGAGAAACGACGAGATCGACGTAGGAATAGCTGACCGTAAAGTGGAGATAGCCGATCCCTTGGAAGCCCTTTGGACGGTCTCGAGTCAAGAGATATCCGATCTATTATTTGTTCCCATTTAGCCATAAACTTGGTGAGTCGCCAAATACCCGGACTATTTTTCATGTCCTTTGCCGCTTGACTCCACCATAGAAAATTGTCTATGCATGCAGATACGGGCCGGCCATGAGCAAGACTGCGCGTTACAAAACAAGTACCAAAACGCCCTGGCTGCGCCATTCAAGAATGAGCCATATCCTGACCAGTCTTGCCTGATGATGCGGAAAAGAAACAAAAAAAGAAGAGGAACAAATTTCTTCAAAGTCTGGGACGCCCAACTTTTGAATTGGTTGCCATTGTTGCCAAAGACGGCATTACCCCTTTTCCCGAGCTACGAAGGCAGGAAAAGTCACTTTGGTCGCAAGAACGGATGGGCTTCCGTGTTCAGCACATATTCGTCGAGACTGATCAGATCCGGCGACGAGAAGATCAGCCAGAAGTACTTTAGAGTCTCTGCCAACCAGAAGCTCTCCATGGAGTTCAGCTTCTCCGTTTCGCCGGTGACCGTAACGTCGCTGATGGCCGACGCAGCCAGCTCCGTTTCTGTTGACTTCTTAATGGCTTGGAACATTCTCCAAGCAATTTCTTGGTATTCCTCTTTGCCCGTGATGCGGTACATGATGAAGATGCTTTCGATCGCTTCGGGCCGCAAGATGTATCGTGGGTCCCTGGCATTTCTGATGCCCTTTCTCAGCGCAGCATCCCCCTCTTTCTGCCACAATTGCTCGTCCCAAGCACATGGCTCGAGGCTGGGGCATGGGAAGAGGTTGTAGATTTCGGGCATGACGCCGGTGGGAAAAGAATCGTACATCCACGCGCACCCTTTGGCAATCTTTTCGCCGATTTCAACATGTTCTGGGACATTTAATAGCTTGCCGCCCAAGCCGTACATGCCGCCTACAAAGCATGATAGGTGTTGACCTTCGCCCCTCAAGACTGGCTGGCCGGTGCCATCAGCAGTCACATCACCAGTGAACAAAATATCGTCCTGGGCAGGCAGCATTGGGCGAAACAAGAGGTTCTTGGTAATCGCATCCATAGCACCACGGTCTGATCACAAAGTATTTGTCAGTCTGGTCGTTCTAGAAGTTAAAGCGGCTCCCTTACGGAGAGCACATCATAGTTGCCTCACTTACACATTTTTTCGTACATAGGCACTGTACCACCAGTAATCGCGAACATCTTGGGCAGGTACTCGTAAAGTGAATCTGCCAACGCACCAAGAGTAAATTCGCTTTCTGATGTGATGTCTTGGTTGAGCATGTCGAAAAAGGTGGGCCACAGACCAGGCAGTCTTGTCTCATATTGCGTTTTGTCCAAGAATCGAGAGATTCTATCGATTGCATCATAGTATTTGTCGTTTCCAGTCAGCTGGGACAGGCGAGTAAACTCCAGGCCGGACGAGGCCACCGACGCAGAAGGATCATGCGTGCCAGGAATGAGTGTGCCATCCTTGGCCTTCTGAAAGTCCAGCCAGAACGGCGGCATGCGGTTCGGGGTATCGAATGCCGCGTATAGCATGTCTCCCATCTCGACAGCTTTTTTGAGAAGAACGGGCTCCTGACTCAGGTCATAAGCACTGATTAGACCACCGAGGTGGCGAATGGTTGTCTCGAAGAAGTTGACCGACGTTTCTTGCGTCTCCCAGTCGAGGGTCGCGGCGGCATGAGCAGCCAGTGTGAATTCGTCTTTCAGATCCATGATCCACAAGGTATCCAACGCATCGATCAACGTGGCTGCCCAGCCTCCAAAAGTGTTCTTGACTGAGCCGTCCAATGGCCCAAGTTCATCAAACATCCAGGCATGCTTCTTGTAGCTGTTCCAGCTCTTTAAGAAAGTCCCTTTCACATCAGCGCGGCGTTGCTCCAGAGTTTCCCGCCGCGTCCTGTTGGGTCTTGTGAAGTCATATTGAACCTTTGGCAATTTGTGAAATGGCCGCTCTGGTAATGGTGTTAACTGGGAGACCGGGTAGCGCTGAGGCAGCGCCGACCAGTTGTAGCTACTTGTAGCATACTCAAGGACATGCTGCGGCAGCGTCTCACGTTGCGCAGGAACAAAGACAAGAATAGTATAGAAAATGAATACGCCCCCTAAAATGAAAAGGGATCGCGCAGGTCGCCGGAAGAGGGCTGACATTGTGCTTTGGAAAAGCAAGAGATCAATGTCCTGTGCGGGTGATGAAAACGTTCTGGGTAAAACCAGGAGGCGGCCCGGACAATCAATGTGGACCGGACAAGCGACTGTTTAGCGTTGGCAGCTGGGCGGCAAAGCGGTTGTTGTTAGCATTGGCAGGTGCGATTAGGGCAAATGAGGGGTACAAATAGGTAGGAGCTTCAGTGACTAAGGTAGTTTCAGTAATTCACAGGGCAGCATCTTTATTAACACACCACCGTGTTTTTGGAATCCGTCTTCCACTTGTGTTTTCTGTTGTTTCCTGTTCCGTCTTTGGTTGCCCTGAGCCGCCTGAGCTGGGGTAGTGCATGTTGCCAAGATGGTTCAGACGGGGATCTCAAACCAACCTTGATTTCGGACTCCTTGATTTGCTCGGTTAAGTGCCAGGATCATCCCGGGGCGGATCCTTATTCACTAGCGCCCGGCCTGGTTGGTCCATTTGTCCCGATATACTGGGTGGCCCTTCTTCAGGGCATGCAAGTTGGCGCAAGGACGTGTGGTAACGCTCAGGATTCTCCCAGCTCTCCCGTATAGAATGTGCCAATTGTGATAGGAAATTTTCATGAAGTCAGGCTTGGTGGGAACGGCACAGCACATGGCCTCAGTCTCTCTTATGCTAGAGGCTCTTGGCCCGAGAATTTCTTGAGAAACTGTCATCATGTCAATTCATCTTCCAAAGTGCACCCCATAATTGTTTCTCTCTTGCACCCAGCGTACTACGAAGATGATGCGCCATCCCATCGACGTCGTCGTCTTTTGCTTGGCCTTTGGCTACACACCTGCGCCAATGTATGCGGCCCAAAGCTATGATCATGGTACAAGGCATGAGCTTCATCATCCACAGCTCAGATCGGAACTCGATGGGAATCAAGAGATAATCACTGACGGAAGACAGAGAGTCTACGAAATGGATGGTAGTTATCGTGGTTGAAGCAATTAGGCGCAACTTGTAAGGACTGAGCGCGCATTTAATCGTCGTATTAATAGAATAATTTGAAGATGAAAATTGATTACTGATAAATTTTTATTCTGACGAAGAGTGATTCATCGGGTGATTAAACTCCATTTTGGCCTTGACATTTAGCGTGCGAGCCTCTATTTTCGGATATTGAGGCCTTACTTTTTGAAGGACTCCCCCATGCCTGGTCGAGGACATTTGTATACAAGATCTCTAATGCGGTACGAAGTTGCATGCTGACTCATCGATACCGCACGCAGTTTTTGTCATTTCTGCAAGATCGACCCCGCCCCCATAATGATTGGACGCACTCATATACTCCTAAGTAAAGAGGAGAACCTCCACGAACCCCGCCTTAGCTGCCTGATGTTCTGGGATAGATTGCAAACTTCCTTTCTTCTCTGGCGTATACTAGCATAGTGCCATTCCGCCCAAGGCGCCTCATACATTTGTGAGCAGCAAGATATAGCCGATCCGACCAACGCGACAACGATGCAGCTACTACACTTAGATTCAAACGACGAGCTGTCGATCACTGGCGACTTGGAGTCTTCCGATCCGTATGCCATTCTTTCTCACACCTGGAGTACCGAGGACGATGATGAAGTTCTATTAAAAGACATCGTGAAGAAGAGAGGGAAAAACAAGCCTGGCTACCAAAAGATTTTGTTCTGCGGTCAGGAAGCCAAGCGCGACGGCTTGGAGTACTTCTGGGTAGATACATGTTGCATCGACAAGACAAGCTCGGCAGAACTCACTAAGGCGATCAACTCCATGTTTCTTTGGTACCGGGAAGCCGCTAAATGCTATGTCTACTTGCCAGACGTTACCCATAGCGGCAAATCCCACGAGACGGGAAATTCAACCTGGGAGCAGTCCTTCCGAGAAAGCAGATGGTTCACCCGAGGATGGACGCTGCAAGAATTGCTCGCTCCACGTGATGTTTCTTTTTTCTCTAGAGAATGGACCCTGCTTGGCGACAAAGACTCTTTGAGAGGGCTGCTGCAGGAGATCACTGGCATCGCACCCAAGGCAATGTGCGAAGGTGAACTGTCTGTTTTTCCCGTCGATGAGCGTCTTTCATGGATGAAAAATAGACAAACGAAGTGGCCAGAGGACCAGGCTTACTCTCTTTTGGGCATCTTCGATGTTTCCATGTCGGCTATCTACGGGGAGGGTAAGGACAAAGCTCTTCGTCGACTTCGAGAAAAGATAGAGATTCGAGAGGTGAGGAAGCCTTCAATTTCATTGCTATCCCAAACTTTTGCGATCACTTTGACTTGCGGAGTTAGACTAATTCATATTAACTAATCAGGGGGTCATGACACAAGCTCTTCGGTCAATTCATGAATCAATCCACGACATCGATGAGAGAGTCAGCGGACTGCAGAATTCTATGGAGATGTGTCAAGTTCCTCGAAGAGTCCTGCAAGACGAAAGAGCATTAGCTCTGGTTTCAACGAGTACCAACGGAAAGACGCGACCCAAGTTTGGTCAATCATCACAAGACTCTATTGTCACCTACTCGTCACAAACACACATTCAATGTCAAGACGGGAGTTGTGGATGTGTTTGTCATCTGGGAACATACATCAAGACGCCGTTCTTTATGAAAAGGCTGATTGGATCGATAACCTTTTCTGGTGTATGTCCAGTCCATCCATACGGTCGAGGAGAGATCAAATACTCGCTCCCCGAATGGCTTACCAGCCACAGCATTTACGTCACATTTGAAAAGGCAGTCAACGGTATGCCCTCAATTGGTTTACGTTTCCAGCGGAAGCTCGCTTGGGGGAATGAAGATACTATCATCAGATTCGCATACCTTGGAGACACCGAGGGTATTAAGAACATGTTGGATAGCCGCAGGGGATTCCTGGACGACACCGAGCCTAATCATGGACTCACAGCTCTTCATGTAAGTGGGACTTGCCCTCAATGTATCAATCACGACAAACGCTCATAGTCCAAGTATGCGGTACAGAAGAACCACCTCAACGCATGTCTGCTTCTGCTACAAGCCGGCGCTGATAGATTCGCTGTTGATGAGAGTAACATGTAGGTTCGCTGTAATCAGTTCACATTTACGCGATGGTTCTTAATGAAGAGTTCTGGACAGGTCGCCAACCGATAAAGCATGGGAGCATATATTCAGCAACAGAGGCACTACCGATGAACTTAGTACGCTCAGATCATTATTCTGCACTGACGACCTTGAGTGCTGGGGATTTTCACCGTTGCACAATGCTGTTCTCCGCATAGGAGGGTCCTCCCTTGAGAAATTCTTGGACGGGAACGCACCAGCATTTGACGTCAACACCAAGGACCACCGTCAGCGAACAGCACTTCACTGGGCTACACTCCGAGGAGATTTGAAGGCTACTCAGATGCTGCTTGAGCACCATGCGAACGTGAATGCTACCGACGACTTCTATTGGACTCCACTACATTATGCAGTCTCATCCGCCTCTCCGCGCATCGTAGAGGTCCTCATTCTGCGGCAGGCAAAGGTCAATGCCGTGAACAAAAGAGGGGACACTCCACTGCATTACGCAGCAAGACATCAAGACGATGTGGAAACTGTCAAGATTCTTATCGGTGCGGGAGCACAGGTCGACCATAAGAACAAGCTTGGCAACACTCCATTCGCTGGAGCAGCCATTACAAACAGGGTATCATCAGGAGAATTCCTGATTTCCAATGGTGCTGATCGACACACGTCAAATAAATATGGGGATACGCCCTTACGAGAGACAATTCACCACAATCGGCACGAATTCTTGAAGATGCTCCTACAGATGGGGACCAAGTACGACGAAGTGAACAAATCTGGATCGTCAATACTACACGCTTTAGCTCTCGAGGGTGATCTGGGGACAATAGAGATCTTAGATTCTTTCGGAGTGTCTGGGTTGGATGCCACTTTGAGAGATAGCCAGGGTTACACAGCTCTTGAGCTTTGTGATAAGAGGATTGGCGCTTCGGATGTCTTCAAAGAACGGTTTTCCAATATGGTCCAGCGACTTTCCTACGATTCGGATACGAATTCGTAAGAAGCGCACAGAAGGGGTCATCTTTATTCGCGCCCCCTCCGCAGGACAGCTGTAGAGACAGCATCGTTCAGCGCACTATCGCCTCCAACGACAGTCTTGGAAAGCTTCCGCTGGGTCTACGAATAGCGTTCTTTGGTGGCGACTTTGTCAGAAGTTGACTTCGACTATTGGATAGCGGACAGGAGATCCAGCACGGACAAGGACTTGGCGCTCTCTGTTGAGCATGAAAACCAAACTGAGGCGTACAACTAGATATTTTGAGGACTATATTTTAGTCTGGCGCTTGGTCATGAATGGACGTTGCCGTCTCAGGGTCTTCCATCTTTAGGGCAACATGGCCAGTGAAGAACAGGTAGGACAGCTTCAGAGCCTACAATTGTACCATTATTGTGGATGGCATGCAGACATGACCAGGGAAATTGTTTCCCGGAACTTTAGGGACTGATTTTCTGCAGAACATCCGCATTCGACTAACCTAGCCATTGGGGTTTTCTAGGCTATCTACAAGCGACAAATTGACCAGGCCGGCTTGTAACTTTCCTGTGCGATGTGTATCCGTTACAGAGAGCCATAAAGAGTATCTTTGCGAAATGCGGTATTGCTTGTGACCAAAAGGCTCAATGCGAAATGTACAGTGCAAGATCGAGTGCTCTGGACTGCAAAGATGGCGGTTGCATTGGTGCTTGGGTGTGCTAAATACTAGCGACGCAGTAGCAGCTTACTACTTGAAAGAACATGACTGCTCGTATGTGCCCACAAGTTTGGCTCAATCAGGAGTGATGAGTAAAGGAAACATGACCCTACACAAGCAGTGTCGGCTGCGGGAACGGATCGAAAATCAGATTTAGCATACAACGAAACAAATCAGGGGACGAAGAATGAGGACGAAACTCGGCAAGGCAAGCGCTTCCCAACGCATGGAGTACTAGCTCAAGTTTAGAATGCGGACCGCCATTTTTGGCACCCAGAACCCCAGTCTTGGACGACTCCGTGCCTAGTAGATAACTTCCAGTTGCAAGATATCATGGCGAAGAAGTTCGAGATCGAGATACCATTTAATTCTTGCAGTATTCGCAGGTCAGAGGGGTCCAACACCCAGGCCCGGTTTTGTAGTATTCCTCTCCGTCCTCTTCCTCCTCGTCGTTCTGTGTCACCGCCGCTTCCTCCTCATCTGAGTCTTCCGACCCCTTCCTGTGCAGCCTTTTCCGGGGGCTTCCTTCGGGTAGCTTGAACGCGATGACATCTTCGCGCGACGGCTTCCATTTGTATCCATCAGCGAACAATTTGATAGACCGATGGTACATGTCCATCTTGCTTGGCCTGGATCTGAGATTGTACCTCGGCTGCGCAATACTGATTCTGTCGTTGATAATTATCTTATCCGACAAGTCGTAACATTCTAACTGCTGATCGAAGTCAAAGTAATCCTTCAAGGTTTTGCCTCTGACCTTAGCGATGGATAGCAAGAGATTCTCCTTGTCCAGTAGAAAATGCGGCACCGTCCGAGCGCAGCTAAAGTCGACCAAGCGGCCGTCAATATAAGCATCCCTTTTGAGATCGAAGTGTACTATTCCCAGGCGATGGAGCTTTCTCAAGTCACGCATCATACGCGGGACGTGCTTTGGGCCAAATGTGTCATCGCAATTTCCCAGTTCCTTGACGAGCGCCCGGACCGGAAAAGGGCTCAAGTCGCTTGGTAGGGCCTCATCTTTGGGCAACTCCCATCGCAAGTCTGGGTGGATCAGATTCACATCCTCGATACCGGCTTTCCTCATGGATTCTGAGTATGACTCGTCCAGGATAAGATAGCCGTAGCACTTGACTGCCAAGTCCTCCTTCTTTGTCTCTTTCAGGCGGCCGTAGACGCGACACTCGCTGAAAAAGGGGAGTGACTGATAGGTCAAAGTTTCGAAGTCCATCTTCAACAAGTATTTCATTGCTTCATCGGTAGGCTGTTCATCCTCCCACAAATTTGACCAGACCCACATCCGGCTGAACTGCGATAGTTGATCAGCGGCTGTACACCAACGAGCTTTAGTCACAGGAATCTTTTACAAGCTTCAATGCGAAGAGTTTGCCGTCAATCTTGACTTTCCAAACCGTGGAATGGGCACCTTGGCCGAGCTCTTCGAGAAACTCGACCTGAGGGGGCCCGGTATTGCTGTTCGGCGACTGGTAAGGCCCTAACTTGGGTCCTGGTATCCGAGGAAGCTCCATTATGGTTTTGTATAGCTCACAAGTGAGATTCGTCAAGACTTTTTAAGATGCATTTACGTGGTGTCTCCGATATTATCTTTGTTTATTTCCGAAACAAGCAGCCGAGCTTTACGGCGCAGGCAGTAGTGTGGATACAAGAAAGACCTTTGTTATAGCACAAAGACCACTGAACGCAGAGGACGGCTGCACGGAAATTTGTCTTACGTACTCAGAACTGTCGTTTCTCCTCGGGGTCTCTGACCTTAAATCAAGCTACCAATGTCCCGAATAAGCCTAACGTAGTTGTGTGAAAGAAAGGCCATTTCAGGATGAACTGGAACAAACGAGTACACTGCACTATTGTGTGTAGTCTTCAAAATGGCATCAATGTAAAAGGACAAAGGAACTACTTTGGGGCCAAAGAAGCAGTAGAAAATCATAAAGGAATTTCATCATATTACACATTGCTCCGCCGCCAGCAGCATCCAGCACCTGTGCACAGCTCTTGTAGACTCTTCATCGCCTCCACCTGCCCGATAAGCAGTATCCCAGCCGAGATATTAGTCGATAAGCTTCAAGTGTTCGTACTCTCGTAAATATCTTTCCTTCCGGACGACTCCCGATAGCTTGTATCGGTATCTTTTGCTTCTACTTTTACCTTGATCCTTACCTTTGGGTATACCATCTTTCCGCCCTGCAACACGATGCCAGGTAATGATGTCTTCATGAATATACTGGTCACTCGTGGAGTATCTATCGCTCGTGGAGTAGTTATTGCGGTAGGAGGCAGAAATTATGATGCAATAAAGCACCAGTTCCGGTGTAAGCGTCCCTTCTTCTCTGTTGGTTCTCCAAGGCACGCGTACGTACTTCACTCCGGCTCTGGGCCTCTTGTCGCGGGAGTCTGGGTCGGAAATCCATCTCGCATTGCATAAAATGAGTTCTTTTTCTGTATGAAGGAACCCAAACGGAACTTTTGCCCAAAAGCAATGCGTGCTCAACTGGTCCAGAGGCTTCAGCAGAGCATGCCTTTGATCGTCCTCTGGTTCGGGTTCCGTATCCATGGTCTGAGGAAGGTTGCTTCGGGCGGATCTGGCATGACCACTACTTCCGGGAGTAAAATAAGTTTGCCTGAACTTCTTTTGACATTGGTTCCAAGTCCAAGCATCGCTTCTTTTACATTCTCCTACGAGGAGAATGACCTTTTCTCCTCGCTTGTTTGCCTCCTCAATGCTTTCATCGGATTGGGGTTCTTGGAGAGACGGAGAAGACGTGTCTGATGTTGTAAAATAGACTATCCAATCTGGTTCTCCCCATCTACCACCCTTCGGATTGATCATGGCTCCACCACGGGTGTTCCACTGTGGGTAATAGGGATTTCTGATGTTCATCCCTTGCTTGAAGTCAAGATTGATGTCATGGTGATGTTCTGGAAACAAAGCAGCAGTACGATTTGCACTCTGCTTCACAGTTTCCATCGTAGACTCGCTTACAAGGCCCATAATGTGAGTCTCTTTCGAAGGTGCCTCGTTAATCGTTCCGAAGTCTCTGGCATACACTCCATCGGGGGCATCCTGTTCCAAGATGAGTCCGAAGGCAAGTATGAGATTCTCATGGGTGAATTCAGTCCACTCTTCTAATTCTTTAGTATGAGCCCATGCCTGATTTTCCGAAATCTTCCGGCTTCCCGTCGTGTTTGATGAGTCCGGCTCTCGATGCGGGGTGGTCAAAACCTCTAGAATGGTCGATCTTGCAACTTTCCTTTTACGTGCCATTATCAGGGCTTTGTTGGATGATGTGATTCTGAGATTTTGTGCAATCTGGTTTTGTATAGTGGGCTGTTGTGGAATAAACTGTTGTCTTAACGCTTGAATTGAATTATTATTATAACCATTACATGGCTGGGAACCCATGTTATATACATGTTTAATATAAACAAGGCCTTTGAAGTGATCAAAGAATATTTCTTAACCCTTTTTATTTTCTTTTAACTATACTGATAAAGAGAATAAAATCTTTCCAAAGTATAGACCGCAGTCCAGGCCAGGCCAAAGTGGGTTGAAAGAATTGACTGACATTCAATCGAATTATTTGCACAAACCAGCATCCAGGGCCTCATCTACATGTAAGTTGCGAGTCTGACACCATGCTGGCACTAAATACACTCTGGAACACTGAACAAGAGACGACATTCTTCATATGAAAAGTACCACAACACTATACGAACAGCCAAGTTATATCGTTCACATACGTACCTATTTACACTACTTCTATGAACATTTTTTGAGTTTTATCTGTGACATGACAATCCGTCTATATCTGCGCTAATAGCGGAGCTTCAATTTGCCATACTATCATCTACACCGCACTTTGAACATGACTGTACAGTGACTGAAAATGGTCCCAAGACAACAATCGCTGCCAAGTCCGTCTACAAAATCAAAGGAAAGTCAAAGAATACAAAAGGCTTATCAGTATATGACTTACATGGCTGCACTTGGCGTGTCATATAAATTTCACTTAGCAATGGAAGTATAGTTGACTCGGGGCGACTTTTCCTGATCTGCGTACAGTAGTACTTCCGATCACCTTACTCAATCAAAATCTTCATTCTCTATAATTGAACTCTACTTATTCTCTAATATCGCGTCGACTCTTGCCCACGCGACTATGGCCTTCTTGCCGGCCCCTTGCCGAGCTCGCGCGTGAGTCCACGATCGGGTACGTCTGCTCGCAGCGCACCCGTCCCGGAACAGACCTCACTCGTCCTCGCCATCATCCATGTGCTGACTGGCCCACGGACTCTTCTGCCTGATCGCCGGCCCGTAGCGTGCTAGGATGAATGGGATCGGGATCAGGGCGATGCTCAGGAACGCCAGCAGGCTCCCGCCCCACTGGTACCCCAGTCTCTGGAACAGATGCCTGCCAAACAGCGGGAATGCCGCGCCCGCGATGTTGCGGATCAGGCCGATGCCAGCTAACGCGGAGGCCGAGTAGACCTAGTGATCGTGAGATGGCATCATCATGGAGTTGGAACGATTTCTACTTACTCTGTACGCGTCTTCGGTGTATTGAAAGGTCATCAAGATGAGGGTGTAAAAGGACCACCCCCAGAACGCCGAGGCCACAATCGGTACAATGGGCGGAATGCTTGCGTCTGTCGTCCAGGCGAACCAGAACAAGGAGATTGGAAACACTGCACTCCGCGGTTAGAACTAGAACGCATACTAGAGTCCGCTCACTTACCGACAGCGGCTACCATGGCCAACTGGAGTCGAGCCTCGGGAACAGCCGCGGTGCCGGAAGACGCGAGGCGCCTCTGGTAATACTTCTCCTGCCACAGGTTCGTGAAGGGACCGACGGATATACCGAACGCGATGCCCAGGAAGGCACACCCGACCTGGAGGGTGCTGAAACCGTGCCCCTCGCCAAAAACCATCCTGAAGGCGCCGTTGAACAGAAAGCTCAGGCCGTACAGGTAGCCGTTGTACAGGGCGGCGAAGATGATGATGGCCTCGGTCAGCAGGAACCGGAACGGCCTCGTCAGGGCCACGTGGAAGAGCTCGTGCGGCGACCTGCGCTGGAGGGCGCCCGGCTTGGCGTCGTCGGCACCCCCGGCGCGCTTGCTCGCGGCCGCGGCGCGGCGGCGGAGGATGGTGGTGTGCCGCGTCTCGCGCAGGGCCAGCGCCATGACGAGCCAGAACGTCCCGCAGATGCCGAGCAGCGCCCAGAAGACCTCGCGCCAGCCCCAGTACTCGGCCACGAACGACATGGCGAAGAAGCCCGAGGGGCTGCCGCACGTCGCCGCCCACAGGTAGATGGACATGGCGATGCCGGTCTCGTGGTGAGTCCACATGTCGGCGATGGAGCCGCCGAAATTGGCTGTGCCTAGAGTCAGCAGATGATTTTCAAGAAATCAGGTTCCGATAGAGCATACCGATGGTCACGGCGGCAAACAGACCACTAAAGAACCTCAACACCATGAACCCGGCCACATGCTGGACCAGCGCCGTGGCAGCCAGAAGCACGAGAAATACGGCGTACGACCCAATGTAAATGACGCTCCTGCCGAAGAACTCGCTCAGCGGCGCGAGCGACATGGGGCCGAGCGCCAGCCCAGCGATGTAGAGGCTCAGGCCCAGCGTGGCCACCGTCTCCGACAGGCCAAACTCGGAGCGGAAGCTGGCGGTGGCGGGCGAGAAGCCGGACGCGCCCCATGATACCGACAAGTCTATTGGCGTGATGGCGGCGACTATGAGCCACTTCTGCCACGCGGGCCAGTTGCGCGGGTTGTCCGGGTCGCCGGGCGCGAAGTGGTCTGGTGCCGGAGGGGCTGAGTCGGCGCCGAGGAGGGGTGTGGAAGCCGAGACGTCGCCTGGGAGTATACTCCGCGAAGGGGCTTCGGCTCGATTATCCGCCATCTTGTCACTCACGGACTCTCCGTGTTCCTTGAGAATGAACTTGTGAGACGATACGGTCTCAATGCTACATGAACCCCTCGGAATACGTTCTCGCTCGAGGCAATTTCTTTTGGAAGTCCCACAGTAGGTGACTGACTCTCTTATCAGCTGAGAGGGGTTGGCGGTGGAGCGTCCGTGTGACCATTGGAGCACGCAAGCGCAGACATCCGGATACAATGTAGTCGCAGATGGTTCATGGGCGTGGCACGATTAATTTCTACATTCATGTTGGAAACAACTTTTAGTATGGGTTTAGCACTCATTTCAACACATCCAGGGGAAAGAGATACTTTGAATGGCTGGAATTGCATATGAGAATAATATATTGGTGTTCGAGGCCATTACAGCGACGATGACGTTGATTTTACTTCCCCGCCAACTTGGTTTAGTCGCGGAGCTAACCCGGTTACACCATGATCACTCGCAGTACTCTATGAACCATTTCAAAACCTTCTGAATCGAATATTAGGAAAGAATCTAGCAAATGATGACCACAATTATAAATGCACAACAGTCAAGTCAACAAGATCACTCATAACATAACCCCGTACAGCAAACAGCGGGCCAACATGATCGTGGTATGGCCGTATTCAGGGGACGTGCTCAATGAGTGGAGCTGATTATAGTGAGAAGGACCGCTATAAGTTGTGGACCAAATTTTTGCGCCTGAATAGGATCTCGTTATTCATGTATACGTCTTTTATACACATCCTTGCGCCGGAAAGAGTAAATGACTAAAATCATGTTTCGCTAATATGGTAGTAATACACCACGTATGAACCTTTTTAAATCCCGTCGTAAGTCGTTTCTAGTCGTGACCATTGTGCAATCATAAATACCCGCGTCAAGGCAGTTACACGTCGTGGCCTATAGATTGGTCAGTTACTCAGCACTCACGGCAGACATTCTCCCAGGTACAAGGTGAATACTTACGTCCGAGCTGCTTGCCGCGCTTCGAGACCTCGCGGGCGTGGTACTGCTTGATCTTGGCGCGCTTGGCCTCCTCGGCGGCCTCGAGCTCGAGGCGCTTGACCTCGTTGCGGGCCTCGCGGACGCGGATGCGGGCGGCCTCGAGGGCGCGGTCGGCCTCCTTCTCGGCCGTCTCGGCGCTCAGCACGTGCTCGCGCGCCGCCACGATGGACGGGTCCATCTCGACGTTGTTGCCGTGCCCGAACGAGCGTGACAGGAGCGATCGCCGGCCCGTGCCTGTGGTGGTGGTCGAGCTCGCGTCAGTCGACCTGCGGAAGATGCCGCCTCCGCCCTCGTGCTGCTTGGGGCTGGAGCGCGTAGTGTGGTAGGAGGACCGCGTACCTGATGTGTGGCTCGTCGTCGAGGTGCCGACCGTCGACGTGGGCGACGGGGACCGCTCGCGCCGGCTGCCGAACAGGCCGTGGCTGCGCTTCGGTTCCTCGTGCACGACGGGCTCCGGCTCGACGACTTCTTCCTTGCGACCGAAGAGAGGCATGGTGTAGGTAGGGTGCGATGCTTGGCGACTTGGCTGTCTGGTAATGGAAATGTAAGAGTATACCGTGTTTTGTCGGATACCGGCAATAGAGACTCAGGGATATCAGGATTACTGTAGTAGAGAGATGGAAAACCGGCACGAAACTTGGATTCTTCTATGGAAACTTGGCTCTATTTGACCTGCGCATCCCTCCATAGAGATCAGGGACCCCTGGAATGGACTGCGAGACAGTTCGTCGCCCAAACCTGTTTTCTGGCCCATGGTGGTCAGTGTATGATCGTTCCAAGGTGTGTCGTATCGTTTGTCCCCGTGGGGGAATGAAGCAGATCGCCAAGCAATGACGTAGCCCCACCCCCAATCAGGGTGCGAAGCTGAAACACGACAGCGAATCACAGCAGGCCTATGACGAAAGACGGGCAGCGTCTTGAACCCTTTTTGGCCAAGGACCCTGATAACGACAGAGTAAAAAGGATGACATCTGGCATATGCAGGGTCCCTGACGTTGGTGGAAATTGCAATCGCTCGTGTTTAGGGTGTCTGGCGACGACGTGAGGGATGAAAATGGCATCGCGCAAGACGGTTTTGCAGCTGGTTTGAGTTTTATGATTATGGTGCATTTGGGTTTGGACCAGTGAGAGCGTGTATGCGACTCACATCATTATTTTGGTCTCTCAAATATGGTACTACTCGTTTGGCGTCCCTGCCCCTATTACGACTCTTTTATCTACAGATGCACTCTGCTGTTCTACCATCTCGACTGATCTGGACGGTCCTACTTCTATACATCAACAATACATCTTGTCCAGCCTCCATGTCTGTCTTGTACTTGAACAATGACGACTATCTGATTGACCA